>SJYX01017023.1:0-33534 GCA_006410675.1 Oreotragus oreotragus
TATATGTGTGTGTGTGTGAGGAAATGTGTATGTGTGTGTATGAGGGAATGTATTTGTGTGTGTATGAAGGAATGTGTATGTGTGTGTGTGTATGTGTGTGTATGAGGGAATGAATATGTGGTGTGCGCATGTGTGTGTATGAGGGAATGTATATGTGGTGTGTGTATGTGTGTGTGTGTGGGTGTGTGTATGAAGGAATGTATATGTGTATGTATGTACAAGAGAATGTATATATATGTATGAGGGAAAGTATGTGTGTATGTATGAGGGAATGTGTGTGTGTGTGTGTGTGTGCATAATAAGAAGTGAAAGGAAAGAAGCATGGCTGAGCACCTGAGCAGCCACTTGACTGAAGACTACAACCAGCATGGCTTCCTGTCCTAGTCTATACACTTAATCAGCACCTGCCTCAACACTTGCGAATCAAATCTTTATTGATTTGCAGCCTCGCTGCCTCAGAATGTGCTTTTGTAGGCAGAGTGTGTGGAAAGTGGGAGAATTCCGAATGCAAAACACTGGAGGAGAGGTTGGCTCTACTGGGAAAGAGGTCACAGGGCTTTCCTCTTCTGGTACATTCAAAGGAGGACAATCTTTCAGAAAAGCAACTGCAGCAAAACAAAGAAGACTAGTATAATACATTCAATATGATCAGACAAAGAACAAAAACCCCAATAAATAATAATATGTAACTCACGAACCTGACTCTATATAGCACAGAATAAAGGAAATGGCAACCCACTACTGCATTTTTGCCGGGAAAATCCCATGGACAGAGAAGCCTCATGGGCTACAATCTGTGAGGTTTCAAAGAGTCAGACACAACCGAGCGACTGAGCACTCACTCAAAGAAATAACTTAACAATTATGAATCCATCAGATCAAAATAAGTAGTCAACATTTAGACTAAAATGGGTATTTTTCACACCAATTTATGCAGTTTGGCCAATTTCACTCTCTAAATCAATCTGTTTAAGCAGATTGATCAATTTCACTACCTAAATTCTTTCCACATGGATGCAGTTTAAGCATGTTACGAGAATTTTAAAAATCGCATGCACACAGTCATCTCATAGGTGATTGACCAAAAATGGAATTTCCAACACAAGATAAAATGAATACAATTACATGAATGGTGGTGGAAGTTGTATTTGTAGTTAAAAGACTGCTCTAAAACATATGATAACTTAGATGTGTGCCCAGTTTTTTATAACTGCCCCCAGGCAGCCTTGCTGTAGAAGGTTTAGGGGCAGATTATCAGAGACTAACGGAAGCAGCTCTGGGCTAAGAAAGGGACTTTCAGACCACAGCATTCTCACAAGTTCTAAGAAGTCATCCCCAGTGAGAGGGACCACATTCGAAGAGGATTGACAGTTTAGACTGAAAACAGCTTTCAAAGAGACTAATCTTATAAAGTATTGCAAATGAATAAGGGCAACAGGAGTAGGTGTTCACCTGCCAGTCTCCGCCGAACGAGATGAGAGCCTGTCTGTGCTCACACATGCGCTGACTTAAAAAAAAAAATCACATAAAAAACAACATCTTTGCTACGGAGACGTTTTTAACAAGTATTACAGAAAGAGCACCAGCTACCAAAAAGAGTTGCCAGGGCCAGAAGGAGCCATCAATCGAAACAGTTTACATTTCAAAGTTTTTCCAAGAAGAGTGAAAACGTCTCCCCGCCTTGATGGAAAACGGAGGCGCTGTAGTAGAGGTTCTGTGTGCTGCCTTCTAAGTCAAGTTCCTTTCTCTCCAGTGGTCCTTTAACCCTTAGGTTTGTGCCAACAGGTAGAGACAGCAGAAGTGTTTTCATCTCCTGGGGCAGGTGCTCTGAGCAGCTTGCTAGGCTGTGGAGTCAGGATAAAAAATCCTCTTCCTTTTACAAGTTTTGTAAGAGAAGCACCTGCTTGCTCTCGGGTACTGTTTGAGATTAATAGGTCACTTTTACTTCCATATTCAGTACTTCCTCCCATCACTTAACAAATAATTATACATAACTTCCTTGGAATGCTTTTTACCCCTGGAGATAATTCAAGAATTATATTCAAGCTCTTACTTAGCTTCTTTAACAATCTAAAAAATGAATACTAACAATGTTACATTTAACCAGGGTGTTGTGTATTTATTTGTCCCTTTTAAAGACTGAGGTTTTTATTTGTTTAGATGAGAGAAAAAGTTTGCAACTGTTTCTTTGGCCTCAGGAAAAAAGAACATTTCTTAAATTCAGTAATAATTTTCCAAAGGTCTATAATCTAATGTATACTTTTGCTTCTAGCTTTTAATTTTCTGCTTAATTTTTTTCATGACATTTCTAAACACCGTATCTAATTTCCTGAATCTATTAGAATAAACTCTACATACTTGCATTCTTTGTTCTTAGAAGCTAGTCAAATAGAAACACTAATCTAAAAAATTTTTACAGTTAAGACTTGGGGAAAGAAAATAACAACAGACACTGCAAATCTTTTTTCAAGACTTGGGTCCCATGAAAATAGTTGCTTGTATGTCTCCTCTCATACTTATGGCCTGGTGTCAACAATCCCTCCACGAGATCCCGTGTCACCGCATCTCTTTGACCCACTGGCAATTTGTACAACCGTTGATAAGGATTCAGACACCCCGATAACCCAGCAGCAGCATTGCCATGGCCATTTTCTCAGATTGCAATAGGATAGATTGAATAAAAAAGGGAAAAACTGAAAGGACCATCCTCTCTTCTTGTACACACATAGAAATGCTATTCATTATGATTATAAAAGTCACAGTCACTTTCTTAGATTGACCTATTGATATTAATTACACAATAGCCCTGAAAATTATTGCCAATTTCCATGCCAACATTCTTTGTAAATACCAGTGGTTCTCAATGAACTCCTTCTGACCTTCTGGGCGGAGACTGTCACTGTGCGATATACGTAATTCTCTCAACACTGATCCATTTCTTCTGTTCCGTGTTGGGGGTCAGGCCAACACTGCAAAGTCAAAGATAATTAGCAGCCCTATCAATAACCAGCTCCACGACTGCCGCCTAAGTGACAGGCCAGAAAAGCTAAGAAAAGAGGTAGCAATGTAAAGTAGAAGGCAAGTGCCGGTGCATTCTATGGTTCGAGCAGCTGCTATGGACTATCAGCATCACCAGGAGACCTCATTGCATTAGCATAAATTCAAATGACAAATGCACAGTGCTATTCAGAGACTCATTAATTTGCAGTGGGTGCAGTGCTTATGACATATTAGTGCAAAATTCAAATGTCTTTGTAGCAATGTGAATTTAGTTGTGAGACCAAAGTCGCTAAAATGAAAATGTGTGGGTTTTTTAGCAGTTTATTAAATTATGAACTGTGATGACTATATCCGTGCATCTTTTTAAGCAGATGAGGTCCAGCGTGCTCCAGCGGCAAATCGCATGGTTTATGTTGATATTTTCCTGTCAGACAATTTCCAAGCCGCAGATAAGATACTAGACTGTCTGCTTTGCTCTGTTGCATGTGGACTGAGAGCTCCCCCTTCTGGACAAACGACACTGCCAGTCTAAAAGAAAGCCGGACTATTTATTGTCTTCTTTTTATGCTTTTAACAACAGGTTCTGATGCAAAAATCTTCAGTGTCCACCTAAAGCCAGAAGAAAGTGATTTGGTATCATCTATTGTAAATGAAAGTATATTAACTCCTTCTAACAAAATGCAGAAAATCCACCCTCAATTGAAGTCGGTCTTACATAATTTTATATGAAGCTACTCGAAGACCTCATTTAAAAGTATCTTTTTAAAAAATAATTGCCTGACTTATATATACCAAGAATAGAAGCAAAATACAAGATAATAATGAAAAATTTTCATATTCATATGCTTTCATGATGCCATAAACAAGCATACAATTATTAGCATTAAATTGAATAAAGAAAAAAGCATGCATATATAGAGACAGAGCCTTTTAAACAAAGCAACCGAGTATATATTGTATTCAACTCAGTTGAATGAGATTATGAATAAACATTTTATTGGGGGATTAAATAGCTTTATGTTTCCTGGTCTGTAAAGTGTTTAATATCCGCATCAGTTGGAGACTTACCTCCCCGATCCTGTTCTTCTTATGGCATTACTTCTATTGAAAAATCTAGATCCAGATATATCACTGATAGCTCCTCTTCCAGGAATGTAATTCATTATATGCTTGTGGACTATTTGCATGGTCTGGGCCTGAAAACAGTATCTTCAGTATAGAATTAGCTACAGTTGATATCACCATGTTTTTAAAGTGTCAATACATTAATTATATATATGAAAGTGTTAAATTTCCTTGAGACGACTTTTCTTTTTAAATGTTTTTGCTGCCCGGTAAAGGGAAATCCACACATTCTGAGATGCCAGGCTGTTTATCTACTTCCCCTTCTGTTCCTTTGTCTAATGTCTTTCATCTTGTCCCCTGTTTCTCATACCCTCACCTTCCAGAATGACGTTTCCAGGGAACACAGGAAGAGAACAAAAGATAGTCAAAACACGTGACCCCTGAAAGATTAATTGTGCCTTTATTTTCTGTGCTGCTCCGGACACCACCCTCTGCTTATGACACATCACTCTCCTGAACCTTGTCAGCTAGTACAGCCCCTGATTGTCCCTATGCAGACAGAGAGGAAAATTTGACAGGCTTCCCTGGGGGACCAGAGAAACAAGAAAGATATTTTCTTAACACATTAAATTTCATGGCTTTTTTTTTTGCCCAGAGAAACTTTCCAGGATTGTTCATTTGTTATTTTCCCCAAGTCTCTGAATGAATTATTCATTTTAAAACTTGGAAACTGAGCAAGTTTGGGAACACTGAGGAACTCATGAGCTGAATATAGGCTCTCTGAGGGCAGGGAGATATAATATAATAGTTTATTAAAGAAGTAGATTATTTTACAGTACTATGTTATGTTAATAGTCATTTAATAAATATTATTCAGTTATTTCAACTTCATAGAAACTGCTTTGCAGACTGCAGCAAAGACCACAGATAATACAAGATGCTTTATCACCTGCAGTCTGGGCTTTATTTCTATAGAAAGGACTTTCAAATACACCATATGTTTACAATTCTGAAAAATACTTAAAAAAATTTTATTAAAGAAGTAGATTATTTTACAGTACTATGTTATGTTAATAGTCATTTAATAAATATTATTCAGTTATTTCAACTTCATAGAAACTGCTTTGCAGACTGCAGCAAAGACCACAGATAATACAAGATGCTTTATCACCTGCAGTCTGGGCTTTATTTCTATAGAAAGGACTTTCAAATACACCATATGTTTACAATTCTGAAAAATACTTAAAAAAAAATCTGACTCTCTTTATTCTATGTATTTTTTACTTAAAGATAGTGTTATAGAGATGTCTAGTGAAGCTTGTTTTGTTTGGGTATTGATTTGGATTAAATGGAAAAACAAGAAAATCCCGAGTTAGTCAAGTAAATAGACAGAAATATGATTGGGGGCTGGGAGGTACTTGGCAGAAATTCTTATTTCTAAATATTTCTCCAGTAGTACAGATAGGTTTCCAATATGTCTCCATTAACTGTGAGGAGTCACTAATTTAAATGTAATCTCCTGGGAGTAGCATCAAGTTGTCATTAGCAATTGATGCTGGAGATATTTGATATCTAATTAAGAGTAGGTGAGGTGAGGTGAAGTCGCTCAGTTGTGTCCGACTCTTTGCGACCCCGTGGACTGTAGCCTACGAGGCTCCTCCGTCCATGGGATTCTCCAGGCAAGAGTACTGGAGTGGGTTGCCATTGCCTTCTCCAGGGGATCTTCCTGACCCAGGGATCAAACCCAGGTCTCCCTCATTGGAGGCAGACGCTTTAACCTCTGCGCCACCAGGGAAGCCCCTAATTAAGAGTAAGAGGTAATGAGAATGAAGTCCAGGGGAGTTTGGAGCAGGAATGGAGATAAAACATGTTCATGGTGTGAGCTTTTCATGGAGATGGACTGAAAAGAGTAAAAAAAATACAAAAAAAATCTTCCCCAAGGGGGCATACGGAATCTCCCATTCTGAGAGAGGCTCTATTGCTTAAAATCTCTGCCGACAGGGAGGTGGTATGCATTTTAACTATACTACCTGTTCCAGTGTTTCCTTTCTGACCAAAGCCATTTCTTTTGTTCAAGGTGGGGGGTGAGGGTGATGAACCTGACACAAGGGCAGCTAAGCTATTCAACAGGTGAGTCAATGGCCCATGGCATCAGTCCAGTTCAGTTCAGCCACTCGGTCGTGTCTGACTCTGCGACCCCATGAATCGCAGCACTCCAGGCCTCCCTGTCCATCACCAACTCCCGGAGTTCAGCCAAATTCATGTCCATCGAGTTGGTGATGCCATCCAGCCATTTCATTCTCTATCGTCCCCTTCTCCTCCTGCCCCCCAATCCCTTCCAGCATCACAGTCTTTTCCAATGAGTCAACTCTTTGCATGAGGTGGCCAAAGTATTGGAGTTTCAGCCTCAACATCAGTCCTTACAATGAACACCCAGGGCTGATCTCATTTAAAATGGATTGGTCGGAAATCCTTGCAGTCCAAGGGACTCTCAAGAGTCTTCTCCAACACCACATTTCAAAAGTATAAATTCTTCGGTGCTCAGCTTTCTTCACAGTCTAACTCTCACATCAATACATGACCACCAGAAAAACCATAACCTTAACTAGACGGACCTTTGTTAGCAAAGTAATGTCTCTGCTTTTTAATATGCTGTCTAGGTTGGTCATAACTTTCCTTCCAAGGAGTAAGCGTCTTTTAACTTCATGGCTGCAGTCACCATCTGCAGTGATTTTAGAGCCCCCCAAAATAAAGTCTGTTTCCACTGTTTCCACATCTATTTGCCATGAAGTGATGGGACCAGATGCCTTGATCTTAGTTTTCTTAATGTTGAGCTTTAAGCTAACTTTTTCACTCTCCTTTTTCACTTTCATCAAGAGGCTTTTTAGTTCCTCTTCACTTTCTGCCATAAGGGTGGTGTCATCTGCATATCTGAGGTTATTGATATTTCTCCTGGCAATCTTGATTCCAGCTTGTGTTTCTTCCAGCCCAGCGTTTCTCATGATGTACTCTGCATTGCATGGCCTAATACAAAATGAGTTTACCCAATTAGATTCTCCCTTTTAGTTATTTAAGCAGTTATTTCTCTCTTTTAGTAATTGGACAGAGTTAAGAGCTTGAACTTGAAGTATGCTGTGGTGTGAAGTTGGCACCATGGTAGGCCATAAGGAAACTGAAGATTTTATGGAGCTTACATTTTGAATAAATTAAGGAAGGTAGTAATTAAGACCATCTAGTCCAGAGAAGGTTGATGCAGACAGTAACTGGTTAATAACTGTGCATAATTTCACAATAAACTTCCCTTATTCTTAAAATGGTCTATGTGAGCCTCAGTTCAGTTCAGTTCAGGTAATCAGCTCTTGCAACCCTGTGGACTACAGCATGCCAGGCTTCCTTGTCCATCACCAACTCTTGGAGTGTGCTCAAACTCATGTCTATTGAGTTGGTGATGCCATCCAACCATCTCATCCTGTGTTGTCCCCTTCTCCTCCTGCCTTCAATCTTTCCCAGCATCAGAGGTTTTTTTTTTTTTTTTTCCAGTAAGTCAGTTCTTTGCATCGGGTGGCCAAATTATTGGAGTTTCAGTTTCAGCATCAGTCCTTCCAATGAATATTCAGGACTGATTTCCTTCAGGATTGACTGGTTGGATCTCCTTGCAGTCCAAGGGACTCTCAAGAGTCTTCTGCAACACCACAGTTCAAAAACATCAATTCTTCAGTGCTCAGCTTTCTTTATGGTCCATCTCTCACATCCATACATGACCACTGGAAAAACCATAGCTTTGACTACATGGACATTTGTCAGTAAAGTAATGTCTCTGCTTTTTCATATGCTGTCTAGATTTGTCACAGCTTTTCTTCCAAGGAGCAAGTATCTTTTAATTTCATGGCTGCAGTCACCATCTGCAGTGGTTATAGAGCCCCCCAAAATAAAGTCTATCACTGTTTCCATTGTTTCCCCATCTATTTGCATGAAGTGATGGGACCAGATGCCATGATCTTTCATTTTTGAATGCTGAGTTTTAAGCCAACTTTTTCACTCTCCTCTATCCCTTTCATTAAGAGGCTCTTTAGTTTCTCGTCACTTTTTGCCATAAGGTTGGTGATATATGAATATCTGAGGTTATTGATATTTCTCCTGGAAGTCTTGATTCCAACTTGTGCTTCATCAAGCCTGACATTTGGATGATGTACTCTGCAAAGGAGTTAAATAATTAAGGTGGCAATATACGGCCTTGACTTGCTCCTTTCCTAATTTGGAACCAGTCCATTGTTCCATGTCCAGTTCTAACTATTGCTTCAACTGCATACAGATTTCTCAGGAGGCAGATATGGTAGTCTGGTATTTCCATCTCTTGAAAAATTTTCTACAATTTGTTGTGATCCACACAGTCAAAAGCTTTAGCATAGTCACTGAAGCAGAAGCAGATGTTTTTCTGGAATTATCTTTCTTTTTCTGTGATCCAACAGAAGTTGACAATTTGATCTCTGGCTCCTCTGCCTTTTCTAAATCCAGTTTATGTACTATTGAAGCCTGACTTGGAGAATTTAGAGCATTACTTTGCTAGCATGTGAGATGAGTGCAATTGTGTGGTAGTTTGAACATTCTTTGGCATTGCCTTTTTTGGGGATTGGAATGAAAACTGACCTTTTCCAGTCCTGTGGCCTCTATTGAGTTTTCCAAATTTGCTGGAGTATTGAGTGCAGCACTTTCACAGCATCATCTTTCAGGATTTGAAATAGCTCAACTGGAATTCCATCACCTCCACTAGCTTTGTTCATAGTGATGCTTTCTAAGGCCCACTTGACTTCACATTCCAGGATGTCTGGTTCTAGGTGAGTGATCACACCATCGTGATTATCTTGGTCATGAAGAAGATCTTCTTTGTATAGTTCTTCTGTGTATTCTTGCCACCTCTTCTCAATATCTTCTGCTTCTGTTAGATCCATATCGTTTCTGTCCTTTATTGTACACATCTTTGCATGAAATGTTCCCTTGGTATCTCTTATTTTCTTGAAGAGCTCTCTAGTCTTTCCTATTCTGTTGTTTCCCTCTGTTTCTTTGCACTGATTCTTGAGGAAGGCTTTCTTATCTCTCCTTGCTATTTTTTGGAACTCTGCATTCAAATGGATATATCTTTCCTTTTCTCCTTTGCCTTTTGCTTTTCTTCTTTTCTTTGATCAGATGATCAAAACACTGGAGCCTCAGCTTCAGCATCAGTCCAATGTGTATTCAGAGTTAATTTCCCTTAAAATTGACTGGTTTGATCTCCTTGCTGTGCAAGGGAGTTTCAGAAATCTACTTAGGTTTGTGACCATTAGTTATTCCACTAAATTCCTAGAAGTAAGAAATTGTAGATGTGAGAAGCAGACATTTAAGGGTATGCATTAAATCTGATAAGCTTACAAGCAATCTAATTTGAAAACCTCTCACACATTTCAGATTTCTCAGTCCCTTTACTTTTCTGATCTAATCTTGTATGAAGATAAGTTCTAAGATGATGAACAAATGAAAAGAACAAAGAAGTATGACAAGTTTTTTTTACTTAGAGGGATATTAGTAAGCTTTGGCAGACAACCACAAAATTATCTGTAGCATTTGATTCCACTGGATATATGTAAGCATAATTTCTTCCAGATTTAACTCAATACTACTATTGAGTAACACTAGGATCTACCCAAACTGAGTATATTAAAACATTTTCTTTTTGGATTAACCTACTTTTGAAAGTATATCCTATAGAACAGTCTGCTGTTGGCATCACTCCTACATTTTGGTTTTCACAAATGATTAGCTGTACTATAGGCTATGAAGAATAAATAAGAGCAAAAGATCATAAAATGAGACCATATTCTCCAAACATGCTATGTACTCCTTGGCAAACAGAATGCATATATTAAGACAAATCACATTTAACTTGCCAGGGAACTGGGTCAAACTGGCATAGATTGACTTCTGTTGGACAAATCAGGAAGGGAAGCTTAACAGTGGTCCTCTTGAAGTAGGGAGACCATATAATTTATCATCTGGACTTGGACACTTTTGAAAGTGGTAGAGACACTACTAATAATTCAGTTCAGTTCAGTTCAGTTCAGTCGCTCAGTCATATCTGACTCTTTGAGAACCCATGGACTGCAGCACACCAGGCCTCCCTATCCATTACCAACTCCTGGTGTTTACCCAGACTCATGTCCATCGAGTCAGTGACACCATCCAACCATCTCATCCTCTGTTGTCCCCTTTTCCTCTCGCCTTCAAACTTTCCCAACATCAAGGTCTTTTCTAATGAGTCACTTCTTTGCATCAGGTATCCAAAGTATTGGAGTTTCAGCTTCAGCATCAGTCCTTCCAATGAACACTTTGGATTGATCTCCTTTAGGATGGATTGGTTGGATTTCTGTGAAGTCCAGGGGACTCTTAAGAGTCTTCTCCAACACCACAGTTCAAAAGCATCAGTTCTTTGCTGCTCAGCTTTCTTATAGTCCAACACTCACATCCATACATGCCTACTATAAAAAACATACCCTTGATTAGACGGACCTTTGTTGGCAAAATAGTTTCTGCTTTTTAATATGCTGTCTAGGTTGGTCATAACTTTCCTTCCAAGGAGTAAGTGTCTTTTAACTTCATGGCTGCAGTCATCATCTGCAGTGATTTTGGAGCACCTGAAAATAAAATCAGCCATTGTTTCCCCATCTATTTGCCATGAAGTGATGGGACCAGATGCAATGATCTTAGTTTTCTGAATGTTGAGCTTTAAGCCAACTTTTTCACTCTCCTCTTTCACTTTCATCAAGAGGCTCTTTAGTTCTTCACTTTCTGCCATAAGGGTGGTGTCATCTGCGTATCTGAGGTTATTGATATTTCTCCTGGCAATCTTGATTCCAACTTGTGCTTCATCCAGCCCAGTGTTTCTCATGATGTACTCTGCCTATAAGTTAAACAAGCACAGTGATGATATATATCCTTGACGACTCCTTTTCCTATTTGGAACCAGTCCATTGTTCCATGTCCAGTTCTAATTGTTGCTTCTTGACCTGCATACAGATTTCTCAGGAGGCAGATATGGTAGTCTGGTATTTCCATCTCTTAAAAAATTTTCTACAGCTTGTTGTGATCCACACAGTCAAAGGCTTTAGCATAGTCAATGAAGCAGAAGCAGATGTTTTTCTGGAATTATCTTTCTTTTTCTGTGATCCAGCAGATGTTGGCAATTTGATCTCTGGTTCCTCTGCCTTTTCTAAAACCAGCTTGAACATCTGGAAGTTCATGGTTCACATACCGTTGAAGCCTGACTTGGAGAATTTTGAGCATTACTTTACTAACTTGTGAGATGAGTGCAGTTGTGCGGTAATAGTTACACTAGGTCAATCGACGTAAACTTGAAGTTTTCCAGGAAATTGCAATGGCAACCCACTCCAGTACTCTTGCCTGGAAAATCCCATGGACGGAGGAGCCTGGTAGGCTGCAGTCCATGGGGTCGCAAAGAGTCGGATACGACTGAGCGACTTCACTTTCACTTTTCACTCTCATGCATTGGAGAAGGAAATTGTGACCCACTCCAGTGTTCTTGCCTGGAGAATCCCAGGGATGGTGGAGCCTGGTGGGCTGCTGTCTATGGGGTTGCACAGAGTCGGACACGACTGAAGTGACTTAGCAGCAGTTACCCTATAAAGAAGCTAGTTCACTGTTTCCTCTGCAAAGTATCTTTTACCTAATGGCCAAAGAGCTAAAAGGTGGAAAGTCCTAAACTTGGAAAGAAGTGAAGTCGCTCAGCCGTGTACAATTATCATCATTATCTAGTTACAGAACATTTTCATTACCCCCAAAGGAAGCCTCATACCCATTGAGGAGTCAGTCCTCATTCCCTGCTCTTTTCAGCCTGTTGTAACTGCTGAGCTATTTTCTGTCTCTACATGTTTGCCTTTTCTGTTTATTTCATGTAAATGAAATTATGTAATAAATGGCATTCTGTGTCTTACTTCTTTCACTTAGTGTAATGTTTCAAGGTTTATTCATGTAGCATGTATTATTACTTCATGTAGCAATACTTTTCATGGGTGAGTAATATTCCACCATGTATGTATATGATATTTTGTTTATCCATTCATCTATTGATGGAAATTGGGTTGTTTCCACCTTCTGGTTATTTTGAATAGTGCTTCTATGAATATTTATATCAAAGTTCTTGTTTGAACAATTGTTTTCAGGTTTTTTTGAGTGGATACTTAGGAGGAGAATTTGAGTGTATACACTAGAATATCTAGTGTTTACATATAATGGTAATTCTATGTTAATCTTTTTGACAAACTCAGCAATTAGTTTTATAGGCAGGACAGCTGTAAGAGGTCATGCAGAAGAGAGAGCTGGGGGTGGCCATCTAACTATGGGACCATTTCCTCCAAAGACTGAGACCCAAAAATATACATTACTTTCTAACACTTAGAGGGAGTACGTTTGTCTGGTTATTTGTAAAGTAAGCAGACTCAAGAAGGAAGCCTTAACACTTAATTACTTCATCTACCAATAGGTTTCACCAAAGTGAAAGAGGAGAGTGAAAAAGTTGGCTTAAAGCTCAACATTCAGAAAACTAAGATCATGGCATCCAGTCCCATCACTTCATGGCAAATAGATGGGGAAAACAGTGGAAACAGTGGCTGACTTTATTTTTTGGGGCTCCAAAATCACTGCAGATGGTGATTGCAGCCATGAAATTAAAAGATGCTTACTCCTTGGAAGGAAAGTTATGACCAACCTAGACAGCATATTAAAAAGTAGAGACATTACTTTGTCAACAAAAGTCTGTCTAGTCAAGGCTATGGTTTTTCCAGTAGTCATGTATGGATGTGAGAGTTGGAGTATAAAAGAAGCTGAGTGCAGAAGAATTGATGCTTTTGAACTGTGGTGTTGAAGAAGACTCTTGAGAATACCTTGGACTTCAGGGAGATCCAACCAGTCCATTTTAAAGGAAATCAGTCCTGGGTGTTCATTGGAAGGACTGATGTTGAAGCTGAAACTCCAATATTTTGGCCACCTGATCGAAGAGCTGACTTATTTGAAAAGACCCTGGTGCTGGGAAATATTGAGGGCAGGAGGAGAAGGGGATGACAGAGGGTGAGATAGTTGGATGGCATCACTGACTCAATAGACATAAGTTTGGATAAACTCTGGGAATTGGTGATGGACAGGGAGGCCTGGCGTGCTGCAGTTCATGGGGTTGCAAAGAGTTGGACACGACTGAGCTACTGAACTGAACTGAACCAATGGGTTTATTTATTCAGTAAAACTAAGTAGAAAAGAAGGCAGGAGTTTTTGGTTAAGGATTTTCTCTAGGTCCTATGTTTTTCTTGGTGCTACTGAGTCTCTCTTATTTCTGAGGTTTATTTTGAGTTTAGCAGTCCTCAAAATTTACAAAAGGAGAGATCACTATATTTTTTATTTTACATTTGTCAAACATCAATATCTTTCAGTGGCTGTTCTTTCAATATCTTAAGAACAGTTTATTTTCTTGTTTTGATAGGAAATTGCTAATATAAAAAGAAAGTATCTTAAAATAGACAGTATAAGCACATTGCCACTTTTCTCCCCTTAGAAGTATTATTTTATCCTTATAAAATCATTTTTATTGTTTCCTGCCTGTGAAATGTTTTATTTACTAGAAACAAACTTTTTCTTTGCATAGGAACAGAGGAACCACATGTTTTTAGAAAGCTAGCAGATAGGAATCTGTGATTCTATTTTACCAATATTTCAGAAGTTTAAACAGAGGGTTGACTAGCTTCCAAAGTTAAACTGGAAATTTGGTGATTTACTTCGGTTCTTTTTGGAAGGAGAGTCTAAGAAATGAGTTTTATTCTGGATTTTCTTGTTTTTCACCTAATGAACTGATACAGAACATCTAGATGAGTTACCCATTCAATCACTACCTCTTCTGATTAGATGGTGGTTTTAAATTGCTTCCTAGCTTCACAAAAGTTTTAACTCTGCATTTCTGAATGTTCATGCAACAGAATGATTATAGGTGAATCCTTTTGAGCTCATGTGTGATAATTTCTTTGCTTTTAAAATAGACTTTTTGGGTAAGTGAATATAAAGAAATATTTATAATCATGATTATACATTGGTCAACTGATTATATTTCAATATTCCTTAATTCCATGATAACAAATGAAAATGTTTTTCATGGTGCTTTTTTTAACAGAATTTTGAATCATTTTGTCTTTCCTCTAGTGTGGCATTTATTTTACAAAGCAAATTAACTTCCCATTTATACTTACAACCAATAAACACACCTTTATTGATTAAATAAGACAATTATGATTTTGCTTTATTAAATTTCAAATGTTTCCTGTGTTATAAAGCTATCAAAATCTATAAGTAATAATAAAAAATTCAAGATCATGATTAATAGAATGATTAGGGCAATGACAACGAGAGGAATGAACTAATGAGCAAAACTAGCACAGGTAATGTTTCATGTAGACAGAACATGTGTATCACACACTGGAAACCTTGCAAAGAAGCTGGAGGTTGGCACTTTGGTCAGATAATATTTTTATCATTTCGGAGACCCAGGCTGGTCCTGTTGTATGTGTGTGTTTCCGTGTGTCTCTCTCTGTGTATTTATGTATAATTAAAAAAAGATTCATGATGTGTGGCAAAACCAACACAATATTGTAAAATAAAAAAAATAATAAAAATTCTATGGGATCAACAATGAGGTGCAGATTGTAATTTGTTCAAGTTCTTTTTTTTCACTGCAGTTTTGTTCAAACACTATCATTGTAAACCTTGAGGCCTGAACATAATACTTTGATGGTCAATGTTGGGAAGAAGATGGTTAGCAAAGAAAAATCACCCTCAAGTACCAGACTCTTTTGACTGAGAAAGAAATAAAAATAACCAGGAAGAGGGAACGGCAGCAAAAGGGCAGCATCTGTTTCATTTTTGAAGGAACCACATCTCATGGACCCATTCATTAAAATTCCAAGGTCCCTATGCTTGATTTCTGTGAAGCTGCATTTTAACCCTATTAAATTGGAGTAGAGAAAGAGAGGGAGAAAAAGGGAGAGTAAGAGGGAAGGACTGAGGGGATGTCCCCGTTTTAAGTGTTTCACATCTACTACGTTGGATAATAACTACTACTGGGATTGTAAACTTTCAGGCACAGTGATGTATTTTTGAACATCTGAGACACTTGCTACATGCTGAAAACACCACGAAATAAAAATAATCTCTTCACACTTCCCAACTGGCTGTTTATCAACCTTTTCCCTTCCTACGTTTATGCATGAAGTGTCCCTTCACAATCAGAAGCCCTGTGGTGTTTTTGGCTCTGATTTGGACGGTAACTTGCTTATTTTCAGAGTTAATGGCAGAAAGCAAGGAAAAATGCAGTCCACAAGTGTGTTACATTTTGTAAAGAAAACAAGATTGCTAAATACTGCCATCCAGTATACTTTCCAAGCATTTATTTAAACCTTTGAATTAAAAATCAAACATTAAATTGAACAACTCCCCAATAAGAAGGGTTGAAAAAAGTATGTCTTATAGCAATTGACCCACTTATTTAAACTTTCTGTAAACCCATCCTCTATCAGATAAGCAACCTCCAAGGTGAAACACACACATAAGTATGCTTAAATAACCACAGCAAGTATTGAATATTGATTTTCCTGTTTTTCTTCTCCCCTAAGAGAAGAACAGTGTAGGATTTCTTTCCATGGCTATGCGTATGAGTGTGTGTGTGTTGCAGATTTAACAAGCCTGACAATAAGAGATGAACAAAGTCAGTTACTGGACCAGGAGGGAGTGTGGTCTAGAAACTTGCTTTCAGGTTCATCAGGTACAAGTTTTTATAATGGATGCTGAGGGTGAATAACATTGCTAGTTTGTACATGAGCCTCAAGCTAAATATATGCTGTCTATCAGGGGGTTGTAAAGGACATGGTGTGGCTACTAAAGCAGATTTTTCTTCCTCAGGCAGGGAATGCTGCTGTTTGTACGGTTTTTCAGGAACAAAATTTAGTGGTGGCTTGTAGGCCAATAGTTTCAAGGAGCTGTTTTAGTTTGCTCAGAACAGTTAATCAAATTGTGTCATCCTAGAATTAAAAGTTATCTTCTCTCTGTTCATGTGCTGCTGCTGCTGCTGCTAAGTCACTTCAATCATGTCCGACTCTGTGTGACCCCATAGACAGCAGCCCACCAGGCTCCCCCGTCCCTGGGATTCTCCAGGCAAGAACACTGGAGTGGGTTGCCATTTCCTTCTCCAGTGCATGAAAGTGAAGAGTGAAAGTGAAGTCGCTTAGTCATGTCCGACTCTTTGCGACCCCATGGACTGCAGCCCACCAGGCTCCTCCGTCCATGGGATTTTCCAGGCAAGAGTACTGGAGTGGGTTGCCATTACCTTCTCCTCTCTGTTCATGTAAAACCAAGCAAATAATATATCCTGATGCTCTCTCTCCCCCCATCTCTCTCTCTCTAAATATAAATATAAAATGTATATATATGTATATAATATACATAAAATATTTAAAAAAATGAAAGTGTTGCTCGGTTGAGTCTGACCCTCTGTTTCCCCATGGACTGCCACAGTCCATGGAATTCTCTAAGCAAGAATATTGGAGTGGGTAGCCATTCCCTTCTCCAGAGGATCTTTCTGACCTAGGGATTGAACCCAGGTCACATATTCTTTACTGTCTGAGCCACCAGGGAAGCCCCCTTCTATATATAGGCAATTATGCATTTATTCTATAAATCTTTGTAAATGCATAGGAAAGAGTTTAGAAGAGGACACTTCTAACTAGTCACAGTGCTTACCTCTTGGAAGCTGATTTGAATTAGAGTGATAATCAAGTGGAACTTTACAGTTCTTTGTAATGTTTACAGTTTAGTGCAAATGCATAACTTAAGGAATTAAAAATTAAAATAATTTAAGAAATTATCTTTTCTAGGTGCTTGCCCTTAGAATACTTAAACTATTTAAGATAACCTTTTTTTTGTTTTTTGTTTTTAATGTAAAGAAACTATTTGTTTTGATGGAGAGCTTCATTTCTAGTTAGTTTAGTTGCTCAATCATGTCTGACTCTTTGTGACCCCGTGGACTGCAGCACACCAGGCCTCCCTGTCCATCACCAGTTCCTAGAGCTTACTTAAACTCATGTCCATGTAGTTGGTGATGCCATCCAAGCATCTCATCCTTTGGTGTCTCCTTCCCCTCTGCCTTCAATCTTTCCCAGCATCAGTCTTTTCAAATGAGTCAGTTCCTTGCATCAGGTGGCCAAAATATTGGAGCTTCAGCTTCAGCATCATACCTTCCAGTGAATATTCAGGACTGATTTCCTTTAGGATTGACTGATTTGATCTCCTTGCAGTCCAAAGGACTCTCAAGAGTCCTCCAACACCACAGTTCAAAAGCATCAATTCTTTGGCGCTCAGCTTTCTTTATGGTCCAACTCTCACATCCGTACATAACTACTGGAAAAACCGTAATTTTGACTATACCTTTGTTGGCAAGGTATAGTCTCTGCTTTTTAATATGCTGTCTAGGTTTGTCATAGCTGTTCTTCCAAGGAGCAAGTGTCTTTTAATTTCATGACTGCAGTCACCATCTGCAGTTACTTTGGAACCCAAGAAAATAAAGTTTGTCACTGTTTCCATTGTTTCTCCATCTACTTGCCATGAAGTGATGGGACCGGATGCCATGATCTTCATTTTTTGAATGTTAAGTTTTAAGTCAGGTTTTCCTCTCCTCTTCCACTTTCATCAAGAGGCTCTTCATTTCTAGTTATGTCAGTGTTTTTTAAACTCCAGAGTTGAAACTTTTCTTCATCTCTAGGCTAAATCAAGAGAACATAAATATAGTGAAGTGTTTCTTTTAGTTCTATTTTCTTTGTAAGGTAGATATAAATGAAGAATGCTAAGCAAAATATCATGAAACAACAAGGAAGTGCTAAAAATTTCTAAGAATTAATGGTAGCATTTAGGACAATTTGACAAGTGTTCCTCATAAATAATTTATGGAATAATGTATAACAGCAAGAGTAGAAACAATACTAGATTTTGTGTATAAAGCCTGTACTTGTAGATGTCATAATCCAAAAGACTAGATTTGCAGGTGGAAAATGCAAAATAGGTCAGGAGTTGTGCAGTGGATTTTCACTTTCATCTGCACATGTAGCAGCTACTTTCAGTGGTGATATTTTTAAAATAGAAGAGACAGCAGCACAATGCAATAGTATGTGATTGGGATAAACCATTCCCCAGGCTCCTCATGCAAGGACAGTCACATAGCTTTTGCCCTGCTGGGTTAAATTGGGATGGGCTCAAGCCTCTTTGTGCCTGACTGGCTCAAAGTTCAGTACTGCATGCTTGGAGGACCAAGCAGTTTACTTACTTGCCTCCTTAACTTGCTGTCAGGCTCCATGACCATCATGGCCCTTTGTCCAGTATGACACAGAAAGATCTTTCTACTATATCAACTAACTGTTTAACAAGATGAACATCTCTAAATTTTAGTAATTTAGAATTCCAGAAATTGTATCCCATGAAGCAAATGATCACTAAGAAGAGGAGATCATTTATTATTTAAGTTGGATAACCAAATTTATGAAGAGTTGATTCACATTGAAAAGGGTTTATATATAAAAGAATACTGACTTATACCATGACTATCACTAACCATGATACTAATGTGGCTACATCATAGTATGAGTGAACCGCACCGCCTTGTGTTTTTTTTTTTTTTTGGAAACATACAGTTAAAAATATGTTGGAATACCAAAGGCCATAGTTTTGGTTTATACAATCTAAAAATTTAACACTCACATGTCCATAGCATCTTAGGAACTCTCATGTAACCTCATAATAATTGAACATTATTAAGGAGAAACATCTCTCTCTCTCTCTCTCTCTCTCTCTCTCTATATATATATATATATATATATAATGGCTTCTTCCAAGAGACACCAGTACAACCTTAGAGGATGCTAACATCAACTTAGACTTGATAGCATTGCTACTCCTTTGGCTTTAGCTTTGCTTAGCTGGTTGGGGTATCCCTTGATAGCAATTAATGCTCATAGTTCAGAAAGTCTAACATGGTTGCCACCATCCCAGTAGCTATATTGTTTGGGCTACTGCTTTTACCTATATGATGTAGTAATCCTTTTGTAAGTTTTAAAGATTATTCTAATCTTTCTTATGTGTAGATCATTTTGTTAATAGCTTGAATCTGTGCACATAATGCTCTATCCATGTCACAATATCCCATGATCCAATTCTCTCTTGAAAAACTGCTAAAACCAAGAAACAGGGGAAAACGGCAATTATTAGTTGGCCATGGCACATACTTCCCTTTTCAGACCTTTGAATCATGCTTTTATAGCAGATCTATGATAAAGCAGGGCAGAGAGGCTTGCACCGTTGTGGTTTAACCTCAAGTGCTTTTGTCAAAAAAAATTTTTTTTTTTTATGAAATGTATTTCACTTCTGGCATTCAGAAAATTGCAGCTTTGAAGCATTCATGTGGACTTTCTGCAAGCATTTTATTTTGCTAATGAATTGAAATTGATCTCTGTAATTGAAAGATAATGATACTATTTGACTGTAATGACTAAACACCAAGTGAAATTCTACACAATCCTGGATATAATATGACTGCTTTATCTTAATTGTAAAATCAGATTGTAGAGCTCCTTGAAATTGTTTAATTATTAAAGAAAAATTGGATGAAAAGAGCAGTGGGAAAAATGCTGGACTGGGTGTCTGCAGACTTGAGTTTTATGCTGGACGTTTTGCAAAACCTCGGACAAGTCACTTAATTTTCTTGGGACTGTTTTTTACCTATAGAACCTAGTAGAACAAGGTTATTTAAGGTCTCTTCCAGCACTTCTATCTCTAGAATCTGAAATCCACCAAATTGATTTTTCATAGTAAAAAAATCTGAACAAAGCTTAACTGTGAAATATTTGACAAGCATTAACAGGATTGAACATGTTTTAGATGTTCAGTGTTCTGTTGAAGAAAAGAACAGTTAAGAACGACTCCTACTCCTACTCCACCCCCTCATAACATGTATTTCTTTAAATTTGAAATACTGTGCAATTGCCAGCTACTCTAAACTGGTTTTATACTTCTTGTGTTAGGGATGGAGAGAGAATGGTTCAGCCTGTAATTTCACAGGGCATGCATGCTTTATAAACTCAGTAATGAACAGTGGGTTGAGTTGGAGATCTGGGTCAGCTTAGGTGGTGTATAGTCCAGACTATACTTTACTAGATTTATCCTAGATAAATAGGGTCATGAGATTTTTTTTTTTCCTTTGGAGGTAGGAAAAAGAGAGATGGAAAAGCAAAACTACCTGCAATACCAAAGTGCCTGCTTTATTAAACCCCAGGAAGTTCTGAAATATAATATTCAGATATTATATTATTAAGCTCTGAAATATAAGCTCTTACTGTAAATGACAGATAGAAACCTGTATTCTCTTCATTTTTAATATGCATATTTTACTGATTTCTTATTAAATCAAGTTTAATTGGCTCACACAGAAAAATATACTTCTTCATAAAATTTTATGGGTGGATACAGCATATTAAATTATAGAGAGAATGTTCACATATTCATTAAAAAAGATTCCTCTATGAGACAAAATACATTCATTCTTATTGCCTTTGCATTTCTAGAACCTGTGTAAGATAACTGTCTTAAAAATATCAGAGGGAAATTTTAGAAATAGAGTTGCTTAATATACTAGAAAATATCTAGTTTCATTTTTACTGAAGGATTAAAAATAGTATATGCACATTTATTTTGAAATTTAAAAGTATAAATAAAAATGCAGTTATAGAGTGGATAACCTGAATTAGTATAGTACCATTTATCCGCTTTAGTATTCACATGTGGCTAGCTTTTAGCCATTTACATTAATAAACTTTTTGCTAAATAACCTCTGAGTTACAATACTTGCACTCACTAATACATTTAAAAAAAGAATTTTTTGAAGGAATATGTATTCTCTTTTCTTGTAAAGAGGAATTATATTTTCATCATCTTTTGTTCTGAACAAACACATTCCATGTTTGCCACTCATGGTGTTTTTTAAATAATGATGATAGAAACATTAAATAATTCAGTTTAATTTAGAAAAAAAACAAAAATTTTGCTACAATTCAGAAATTCAAAACATTCAAGGATTGTGGGAAACAGGTCTGTTTTATCTATACCTGAAGAAGAAACAAGAAAGGAACCAGCTACAGTAATAAAGATTTTGGGATTTGGAGTCTATTAAAGGAAGGCCAAGGTGAAATAGCGGTGAATATAAAGTGGAGGTTTAGGCAGGGGTGACCCCAGAAATATCCGGGATGCATCTACAATCTTGACAAACCTATATTAATTTTTCTGTGATTGGGCGGCCTATCCGAAAAAGGAGACAATGGTAGAAAAGTGAATATTTGGCAAAGGGAGTGAAATCTGTTTAGAAACCATTTATATTGAAAATTATTCTGAAATGGAAACATTATTTTGTATAGACATTCAAGTAACATATCAAAGCAGATTTTAATGTAATAGCCTACCAAAGAACTTTGGAAATAGGGGTGTTATTTTGTAGGGGGAGGATTCTCAACATTCAGAATGCTGCTAAGTCACTTCAGTCGTGTCCGACTCTGTGTGACCCCATAGACGGCAGCCCACCAGGCTCCCCCATCCCTGGGATTCTCCAGGCAAGAATACTGGAGTGGGTTGCCATTTCCTTCTCCAGTGCATGAAAGAGAAAAGTGAAAGTGAAGTCGCTCAGTCTGTCCGACTGTTAGCGACCCCATGGACTGCAGCCCACCAGGCTACTCCGTCCATTGGGTTTTCCAGGCAAGAGTACTGGGGTGGGGTGCCATTGCCTTCTTATTCATGGTATGAATTGGAATCAAACCTATTCCATGAAATCAATTCTTTAAGAAAATTGATAAAAAATAGTTTGAAAAAGAACTCCGATAAAAATGGGAGAGAGAGCACAAAAACATGAAGGTTTATATATATATGTATATATATATAGTTAAAACCTTTTCACACCACCAGTCAAATTCATTTTCCAAATCAAAACTATTTTTAAAACTTTTTTTTTTTTTTTTTTGTGGTGGTAGTATTTTGATGATTACCTTCATCACAGACATTCCCCAAACCAGGAAAAATAAGGCAGTGATATCACAACTGCGATACCAGAGTGCTGAACAGGTTTGCTGATTTCTGTACAGGAGACTAAGGAACAGGCAAATGCCTGAGTGAAATTCCTCTTGAATACGCTCCTATTCTTCTGAGCCAGTGCTTCAAGCACGGCGGTTTCAAGTTCCCTTGTGCAGAGGCTTTTTCTTTCTGGTTCTTGAGACAGAAATTTGCTCAGACCTTCTAGGCAATGATGAACTGCACTTTGATTCATTAGGTCTATAGCTGCTATTCTATTTTAGAGGCAGAAAAGAAGTTAAACGTCTGTGTTGGTCTAAATATTGCTAGTGGGGGAAGGCAGCCGAGAATAAGGTTGTCTTCCCTGTATTTGGCTTCTGACTAGATTCTGTTATGATTTAAGAAAACTGCAGCTCAGAGATTATTTTTGTACTCACAAAATAGACGTGATCAGACAGGTAAAGAGGCAACGAAAAAGGACAGTTTGGAAATTACAGAAGCAGAGCTACCTTTAGAATGACTTGAGACATGCAGTAGGAAATTCTTAGGATATCAATGACACAGGGACTTCTGAGGACGGAGGGAAAGAGGGGAACATTTAGGGCATTGTTTGGCTCTTCTACACTGGGTGTGGTTTAATATTAACTTGCAATTTAGATAGGCTGGATGGGATAATGATTCACCTCAATGGCCATAATCTTTTGAGTGTTTAGTGACCTTACATTCCTTAATCTTGCTTTAATTTTTTTCCAGGTTTTTCACACTGTAGGTATTATCCCAGTCTTTTATTAGAGAGATTACAGCCAAGTAATATGGTATTAATCTGAGTTTGCTTTGCTCATTACGAAGAGAAAAGTTATTGGAAATAAGATAACAGCTGTTTATAAAAACCGGTGGAGAGACCAGTAGTTCTCAAAGTGTGGTTCCTAGATCATCAAGAGCAGTATCACCTGGAACTTGACTTATTAGAAATGAGAATTCCCCCTCCTGCTCCAGCCAGCTGATACCTGAATCAGAAACTCTGGGTGTGGGCCTGCAATCTGTTGCAGCAGACCCTCCAAGTGATTCTGTGTGTGATCAAGTTTGAAAGGAACGTCTAGAGTTTCTTTTTTCAGTTCTACCACTTTTTAGCCATTAGTTCTTGGTAAATTTGCTGAACTTTTCTGAGTGTCTGATTCTTGTGTTCGTAGATTGATGATCAACAATGGCCTTTCCAGCCCTAACATCCTGTGAGCCTTGTATTCTGAATGTGGTAGAGAAAGGCACTGCCTGTATATGCAGGTATAGTGATAAATCTGATAATGCTCGGTTATATGCTCCTTCCACATGTTTAATATATAGCTATCCTTTTCAGTCCTCATCACCTCTGTATCTTTCTTGTAGCAGTGACTATAAACTAAAATGAACCTGCTAAATTACTGAAGACAATTCAAGTGCAAGTAAGTAGGAGAGATGACAATGATCTTACTTTTAATTGTTGAAGATGACACAAAACATCTATGATATGATAAAATGTAATTTAACAGTACACAGCTTTTAGTGGGATGGCTTTCCCCAAATTCATTGTAAACTGAGTACTCAGAAAATACATAATTAAGTTTAAAAGCAATTATAGTGTGACATAACCCTCTTTTTACATTATATAATTTATTCAAAGTTGAGAAAGTGATAGACATAGTTTTACATAAAGTGAAAAGTGAAAGTGAAGTCGCTCAGTCGTGTCCGACTCTTTGTGACCCTGTGGACTGTAGCCCATCAGGCTCCTCCGTCCAGGGGATTCTCCAGGCAAGAATACTGGAGTTCATTTCCTTCTCCAGGGGATCTTCCTGATCCAGAGATTGAACCCAGGTCTCCCACATTGTAGGCAGACACTTTAACCTCTGAGCTACCGGGGAAGTACTAGTTTTACACAAGGATCTGCTAAAGCACACTTCTGGTAGCCAGGTGGAGATTAGTTCAAATGGCCAAAGGTTGAACTTTTACTTGTGGATTTTATATTCTCTTAAAAGCAAGTTAAATGGTAACCTGCATTTCAGTTTATTCAAAGGTATGTTACATGGTTTGGAAGCTATACTTTCTACTGTATAATGCTAAATTGATGTCTTTATAAGTATTACATATGAATGTAAGTATTTATATCATATAAACTGGAATCTAGATCTCCTTTAAGAGACTATGAACCCTGGATACTAAGAAGTGCAAGTGTTGACATTTTGTATGGTTGGGTTATGTCAGTACTGCCGACAAAGTTAACCCCTTTTATTCCACTGTTGTAACAATCTGAATCATTTTATATATATATATATGGCATGCCTATTTTGAAAAGACTCACCAGTGGTAAATCTACTTTGACTAATTTGAAATAATTTGGTAGAAGATTCTTTATATTAAAAAAAAAAACTAGTCCACCAGATACACTTGGCACAGGTCTGATCTGACTTTCCTTGTCTATGTATATTCATAATCTCATTCAACTGAGTTGAATACAATATATACTCGGTTGCTTTGTTTAAAAGGCTCTGTCTCTATATATGCATGCTTTTTTCTTTATTCAATTTAATGCTAATAATTGTATGCTTGTTTATGGCATCATGAAAGCATATGAATATGAAAATTTTTCATTATTATCTTGTATTTTGCTTCTATTCTTGGTATATATAAGTCAGGCAATTATTTTTTAAAAAGATACTTTTAAATGAGGTCTTCGAGTAGCTTCATATAAAATTATGTAAGACCGACTTCAATTGAGGGTGGATTTTCTGCATTTTGTTAGAAGGAGTTAATATACTTTCATTTACAATAGATGATACCAAATCACTTTCTTCTGGCTTTAGGTGGACACTGAAGATTTTTGCATCAGAACCTGTTGTTAAAAGCATAAAAAGAAGACAATAAATAGTCCGGCTTTCTTTTAGAGTGGCAGTGTCTTTTGTCCAGAAGGGGGAGCTCTCAGTCCACATGCAACAGAGCAAAGCAGACAGTCTAGTATCTTATCTGCGGCTTGGAAATTGTCTGACAGGAAAATATCAACATAAACCATGCGATTTGCCGCTGGAGCACGCTGGACCTCATCTGCTTAAAAAGATGCACGGATATAGTCATCACAGTTCATAATTTAATAAACTGCTAAAAAACCCACACATTTTCATTTTAGCGACTTTGGTCTCACAACTAAATTCACATTGCTACAAAGACATTTGAATTTTGCACTAATATGTCATAAGCACTGCACCCACTGCAAATTAATGAGTCTCTGAATAGCACTGTGCATTTGTCATTTGAATTTATGCTAATGCAATGAGGTCTCCTGGTGATGCTGATAGTCCATAGCAGCTGCTCGAACCATAGAATGCACCGGCACTTGCCTTCTACTTTACATTGCTACCTCTTTTCTTAGCTTTTCTGGCCTGTCACTTAGGCGGCAGTCGTGGAGCTGGTTATTGATAGGGCTGCTAATTATCTTTGACTTTGCAGTGTTGGCCTGACCCCCAACACGGAACAGAAGAAATGGATCAGTGTTGAGAGAATTACGTATATCGCACAGTGACAGTCTCCGCCCAGAAGGTCAGAAGGAGTTCATTGAGAACCACTGGTATTTACAAAGAATGTTGGCATGGAAATTGGCAATAATTTTCAGGGCTATTGTGTAATTAATATCAATAGGTCAATCTAAGAAAGTGACTGTGACTTTTATAATCATAATGAATAGCATTTCTATGTGTGTACAAGAAGAGAGGATGGTCCTTTCAGTTTTTCCCTTTTTTATTCAATCTATCCTATTGCAATCTGAGAAAATGGCCATGGCAATGCTGCTGCTGGGTTATCGGGGTGTCTGAATCCTTATCAACGGTTGTACAAATTGCCAGTGGGTCAAAGAGATGCGGTGACACGGGATCTCGTGGAGGGATTGTTGACACCAGGCCATAAGTATGAGAGGGAGACATACAAGCAACTATTTTCATGGGACCCAAGTCTTGAAAAAAGATTTGCAGTGTCTGTTGTTATTTTCTTTCCCCAAGTCTTAACTGTAAAAATTTTTTAGATTAGTGTTTCTATTTGACTAGCTTCTAAGAACAAAGAATGCAAGTATGTAGAGTTTATTCTAATAGATTCAGGAAATTAGATACGGTGTTTAGAAATGTCATGAAAAAAATTAAGCAGAAAATTAAAAGCTAGAAGCAAAAGTATACATTAGATTATAGACCTTTGGAAAATTATTACTGAATTTAAGAAATGTTCTTTTTTCCTGAGGCCAAAGAAACAGTTGCAAACTTTTTCTCTCATCTAAACAAATAAAAACCTCAGTCTTTAAAAGGGACAAATAAATACACAACACCCTGGTTAAATGTAACATTGTTAGTATTCATTTTTTAGATTGTTAAAGAAGCTAAGTAAGAGCTTGAATATAATTCTTGAATTATCTCCAGGGGTAAAAAGCATTCCAAGGAAGTTATGTATAATTATTTGTTAAGTGATGGGAGGAAGTACTGAATATGGAAGTAAAAGTGACCTATTAATCTCAAACAGTACCCGAGAGCAAGCAGGTGCTTCTCTTACAAAACTTGTAAAAGGAAGAGGATTTTTTATCCTGACTCCACAGCCTAGCAAGCTGCTCAGAGCACCTGCCCCAGGAGATGAAAACACTTCTGCTGTCTCTACCTGTTGGCACAAACCTAAGGGTTAAAGGACCACTGGAGAGAAAGGAACTTGACTTAGAAGGCAGCACACAGAACCTCTACTACAGCGCCTCCGTTTTCCATCAAGGCGGGGAGACGTTTTCACTCTTCTTGGAAAAACTTTGAAATGTAAACTGTTTCGATTGATGGCTCCTTCTGGCCCTGGCAACTCTTTTTGGTAGCTGGTGCTCTTTCTGTAATACTTGTTAAAAACGTCTCCGTAGCAAAGATGTTGTTTTTTATGTGATTTTTTTTTTTAAGTCAGCGCATGTGTGAGCACAGACAGGCTCTCATCTCGTTCGGCGGAGACTGGCAGGTGAACACCTACTCCTGTTGCCCTTATTCATTTGCAATACTTTATAAGATTAGTCTCTTTGAAAGCTGTTTTCAGTCTAAACTGTCAATCCTCTTCGAATGTGGTCCCTCTCACTGGGGATGACTTCTTAGAACTTGTGAGAATGCTGTGGTCTGAAAGTCCCTTTCTTAGCCCAGAGCTGCTTCCGTTAGTCTCTGATAATCTGCCCCTAAACCTTCTACAGCAAGGCTGCCTGGGGGCAGTTATAAAAAACTGGGCACACATCTAAGGTATCATATGTTTTAGAGCAGTCTTTTAACTACAAATACAACTTCCACCACCATTCATGTAATTGTATTCATTTTATCTTGTGTTGGAAATTCCATTTTTGGTCAATCACCTATGAGATGACTGTGTGCATGCGATTTTTAAAATTCTCGTAACATGCTTAAACTGCATCCATGTGGAAAGAATTTAGGTAGTGAAATTGATCAATCTGCTTAAACAGATTGATTTAGAGAGTGAAATTGGCCAAACTGCATAAATTGGTGTGAAAAATACCCATTTTAGTCTAAATGTTGACTACTTATTTTGATCTGATGGATTCATAATTGTTAAGTTATTTCTTTGAGTGAGTGCTCAGTCGCTCGGTTGTGTCTGACTCTTTGAAACCTCACAGATTGTAGCCCATGAGGCTTCTCTGTCCATGGGATTTTCCCGGCAAAAATGCAGTAGTGGGTTGCCATTTCCTTTATTCTGTGCTATATAGAGTCAGGTTCGTGAGTTACATATTATTATTTATTGGGGTTTTTGTTCTTTGTCTGATCATATTGAATGTATTATACTAGTCTTCTTTGTTTTGCTGCAGTTGCTTTTCTGAAAGATTGTCCTCCTTTGAATGTACCAGAAGAGGAAAGCCCTGTGACCTCTTTCCCAGTAGAGCCAACCTCTCCTCCAGTGTTTTGCATTCGGAATTCTCCCACTTTCCACACACTCTGCCTACAAAAGCACATTCTGAGGCAGCGAGGCTGCAAATCAATAAAGATTTGATTCGCAAGTGTTGAGGCAGGTGCTGATTAAGTGTATAGACTAGGACAGGAAGCCATGCTGGTTGTAGTCTTCAGTCAAGTGGCTGCTCAGGTGCTCAGCCATGCTTCTTTCCTTTCACTTCTTATTATGCACACACACACACACACACACATTCCCTCATACATACACACATACTTTCCCTCATACATATATATACATTCTCTTGTACATACATACACATATACATTCCTTCATACACACACCCACACACACACACATACACACACCACATATACATTCCCTCATACACACACATGCGCACACCACATATTCATTCCCTCATACACACACATACACACACACACATACACATTCCTTCATACACACACAAATACATTCCCTCATACACACACATACACATTTCCTCACACACACACACATATATATTACCTCACACACACACACACACACATGTTCACACACACACATACATTCCCTTATACAAACACACAAATACACGTTCTATCACTGCTGGGAGCCAGCATGAGGAGTTCCGCCCATGGCAAAGGTCATGAAGAAAGAGGCTTCGGCATACACAAAGGTGTGATCGAGCCTCAGGAAACCCCCTGTTCCCGAGCATCTACCCCCAAAACCAGAGTCTACCTACTTTACTGTTTCATGTTCTCACCTACACCTCTGACTTTATGGAGGAGCTGTTCCCCACCTGTTCTCTCGGAGAAGGAGTAAACGTGAAGCTCCAAGTCAATAAAAATTCCTGGGTGTGACAAGAGTGTTTCAACTTACGGACTCCTCTGAAGGTTATCTAGCCTGCCTGTACAGGTTCGTCTGGCCATATGTGATTGTTTACAGCCTCCCAACTGTGAGATGCACGAGATGTTTTAGACTTACTAAAGGCAAATTCTTTTGGGAAGTTAGAAATTATTAGTATAATGGGTTGGTTAGGAATTACATTGGTGAAGGGTTTTTCATTTGTTGTGCCAATAATTGCTGCTAATTCCCTGCCCTGGGTGTGACAAGGGTGTCTCAGGTCAAACCTCTTTGCTGACAGACTATCTTGTGTGACAACCTCTCAACCATAAACAGCACAGAGAGTTTGGAGTATTTTGAAAGTCTTAATTAGCATAGGGCTTTTCTCATTGTTGAGTCAATGATTGCTGCCAGGCCTCCATATCCTTAGGCACCTGGGAATATATTAATCAATGTATTTGGAATATAGAAAAGGAAATATAGTAGTTTTTGATGTTAGCAATACTAGACTTTTTGAGTTAATGAATTTTCTCTTTTGTTATAGATCACTGTACTTTGTTATAAATCACTGTGTCCTTGCTATGTAAAAATGTAACTTTATCACTATCTTAAGACTAAATAGATCTTAAGGGGAACATTGGTGAAGGGTTTTCATTTGGTGAGCCAATATTTGTTGCTAAATCTCCATATTCCCTGCCCTTATAATGAATATAACCAGCATATTGGAAAAATAAGCATTAACCTTTAAGATTAATCATGTTAAACCTTAGGCTAAGTAAATTCCTTTCTTAGTTGTAATCCACTACAACCTCACCCTATAGGAATGCAACTTTATTTGGAGGGTGGCACATGGTTTAAGAAAAAATCACCCCTGAAAAAAATAAGTTTTCTGGTTAACTGACCGTTATCAGAAAGGGCCATAAAATGTCAGCAGGTCTCATGGCCAGAAGATGATGTAAAACCCATAAGACCTTTGTATAATTTTATATGAAGCACCTGATTGTGACAAGGGTCAGGTGTGCTGACCTCCACGTGACTCTGTATTCATCCTTATGTATAACAAAAAGTATATAAGCAAACCTGAAAAATAAAGAAATTGGATCAGTTTCTGGAAAGACTGATTCCCCTGTGTCTTTCTTCCTCTGTTTTCCTGGCTGAATTCCCATCTGGAGCACGGGTGCTCTTTATTGGTATTCCATGTAAACCAAGTTATTCAGCCTCTTTTTCTCCACTATATTTCCTACTACACTATCCATTTCTAATCTCTCTATATATCTGTAATTAAATAAGTTTTTTCCTAGGATGCCGATTCCGTCTCCCCTTCGAATTACCCTGGATCCACCGGAGAAGGACCCTGGCATATCACACACACACATATATATTCCATCAAACACATACACATTCCATCAAACACATACATACACATATTTCCTCATTTATACACACACATACGTTCCCTCACACACACACACATATACATTCCTTCATACACACAAACACACATATACATTTCTTCATACACAGATATTCCCTCATACACACACACATGTACCTTCCTTTATACACACAAATAAACATTCCCTCATATACAGATACACACACACATATTCCCTCATACACACACACAAACACATTCCCTCCTATACACATTCACACATATATACATATAAGATATATTAATACATAAGCACACATAATCTCACATGTATATAAAGACTGGAATTATCATATTCTATTGTTTTTAATTTTTTAAATTACAGGTAAATAAGAAACACTTCTGCAAAGTTATATACATTTTCTGAAACACATTTTAAAATAATTTACTAGAATACAGATAAATTTAATTCCTTTAAAATCAATATGAAACATTTAAGTTGTTTCTTACAGCACTAAAAATTTAAGTAATGATAGATTCTGTTTCATTTCAGCACATTCATGTATGTATGTACTGGGTGCATTATGATTCCTGAGTGGTATGTACAAGCCCTACTTCAAGATCCCTGTCTTCAAGAAACTTATAATATAGGATGAAAACAAATTTTAACATATAAATAACTATGAGTTTGGGTAAACTCTGGGAGTTGGTGATGGACAGGGAGGCCTGGTGTGCTACGGTTCATGGGGTTGCAAAGAGTTGGACACGACTGAGCAACTTAAATGAACTGAAATAACTATAAAAGGTATGAATAATATAAAATTTGTATTAAAGTTAAAAGTGCTAGGTAGTATTTACTTTTCAGAGTAAAGTTCTTAATTTCTTACGTTTAATTTTCACATTTGTTTTTCAGAATATGTGAGAAAACTGCAAATCAGAAACTAAATGACATTATAGTTTGCCAGGTCAGTGCTTGACTTACTTTTTTTTCCTCCATTCTCTCTTTTTTTTCCTCCTTTATCCTATTAGGCACCTTAGGGCTATTCCGAGACCCTCTCCCCATTGCCATGGCCAATATTTGAGTTAATTACAAACCAAACATAGAGTGAGACCTCTCTACAGACCCAGGTGCAAGTCCTGAGATCATTGGCCTTCTTCAGCAAGGATTTGGCTTTTAGTAAATTTTTGCCTTTTTATTTATTTATTTATTTACTTTATTTTACTTTACAGTACTGTATTGGTTTTGGCATACATTGACATGAATCCGTCATGGGTGTATATGAACTCCCAAACATGAACCCCCCCTCCCACCTCCCACCCCACATGGCTTAAATTTACTGGAGAGAATTATGGCAAGTTGCTTCCAAGGAAGCCTTGATATTCTAATTTCTTAGGTGAAGATAAATTTGTAAAAATTGTTAACAATTAGATGATATCTAGGAAATCTAAGGGCTTCTCTGGTGGAGACACAGGAGATGGAGTGTCCATCTCTGGGTTGGGAAGATCCCCTAAAGAAGGAAATAGCAACCTACTCCAGTATTCTTGCTTGTGAAATCCCATGGACAGAGGAGCCTGTGGGCTACAGTCCATGGGGTCACAAAAGAGACAGACATGACTTAGCAACTTAGCAACAGCAACAGAGAAACCTAAAGAAAAAAAATTCTCTTTTCTATACTTTCAAATGATAGTGTCGTGGAGTTTCAGTTTTGATTACTTTAGGATTATGGAGACTTAATGCATAGTGAAACAAACAAAACAAAATACAAAACCTGAAAGTATTTAAATTGAAATATGTTTTGAATTTGACTAAAGCGTTGTGGAAAGAGGAAAATCAATTCAACCTGGTAAGGCTTTTATTTTAGGAATAGAAGATGTAGGTAAGATACAAAGAGTAAGATAGAGTAAGAGGTGGTAAGTGGGGGGGTGGAGTGAGAAGTTTAAAGACAGTATTATTGTAATAAGAGAATCATGGTATGTACCCACTTCATAAATTTTAAATGTACAGTACAATAATGTTAACGATAGGCACCAGAGTGTACAGCACATCCCTAGAAATTATTCATCTTGAATAAGTGAAACTACATTACCAGTTGAACACTGCTTCCCCATTTTCCCTTCCTTGCAGACCCTAGACAGCACCATTCTGCTTCCTGCTTTTATGAATCAGCCTTAGAAAATAGGTACATCTTGCCATCTGTGACAACATGAATGAACCTGGAGGACATGATGCTATGTGAAATAAACCAGTCATAGAAGGACAAATACTGTGTGATTCCACCTCCATGCGTATGTTCAATTCAGTTCAGTCGCTCAGTCATGTCCGACTCTTTGTGACCCCATGAATCACAGCATGCCAGGCCTCCCTGTCCATCACCAACTCCCGAAATTCACTCAGACTCAACATCCATCGAGTCAGTGATGCCATCCAGCCATCTCATCCTCTGTCGTCCCCTTCTCCTCCTGCCCCCAATCCCTCCCAGCATCAGAGTCTTTTCCAATAAGTCAGCTCTTCGCATGAGGTGGCCAAAGTACTGGAGTTTCAGCTTTAGCGTCATTCCTTCCAAAGAAATCCCAGGGCTGATCTCCTTCAGAATGGACTGGTTGGATCTCCTTGCAGTCCAAGGGACTCTCAAGAGTCTTCTCCAACACCACAGTTCAAAACCATCAATTCTTCAGCGCTCTGCCTTCTTCACAGTCCAACTCTCACATCCATATATGACCATAGGAAAAACCATAGCCTTGACTAGACGGACCTTAGTTGACAAAGTAACGTCTCTGCTTTTGAATATGCTGTCTAGGTTGGTCATAACTTTTCTTCCAAGGAGTAAGTGTCTTTTAATTTCATGGCTGCAGTCACCATCTGCAGTGATTTTGGAGCCCCAAAAAATAAAGTCTGACACTGTTTCCACTGTTTCCCCATCTATTTCCCATGAAGTGATCAGACCAGATGCCATGATCTTCGTTTTCTGAATGTTGAGCTTTAAGCCAACTTTTTCGCTCTCCTCTTTCACTTTCATCAAGAGGCTTTTTAGCTCCTCCTCACTTTCTGCCATAAGGGTGGTGTCATCTGCATATCTGAGGTTATTGATATTTCTCCCGGCAATCTTGATTCCAGCTTGTGTTTCTTCCAGTCCAGCGTTTCTCATGATGTA
>SJYX01017023.1:36858-49260 GCA_006410675.1 Oreotragus oreotragus
GGGGGGGGGTGTCTTCCGGGAGGTCAGGGTCTCACCCTGCGGTGCTTGGGGGGGTCTGCCTATGATTCTGGGCCCCTCCCAGACTGGCCTCCCACGTAGGGTTCCCCCATCCCGACCCACATTCCTCCGCCTCCCAGCCTGGTGTTGATTTGCAAGCCCATCCTGGCTCCTTCCTTCCATCATCCCCTGTCACCCGTGTTCCTGGCTGTCTCCTTCCCCGTCTGGTGAGGGCATCTGGGCACCCCAGGCTTGTCCTAGGTCCCCAGAGATGCACAGAAAGAGCAGGACTGGAGGGACATTGTGGTCTCACCGAGCCTCCGTTTCTGCATCTGTAAAATGGGGGTGATGATCACAGGGAGATGCTAGGGATGCTCAGTGCCCAGTCTTGCAGCTTGACTTTCTCACCTGAGCCGGAAGACAGGCCATGTGGGCTCTAGCCCCAGCTAGGAATTGTCTCTTTCTCTCTCGTACTTGTCTCCCGCTCTGTGAACTGGGGGTAAGAGTTCTTGCCCTCTGTCCTCTGGGATCTGAGGGAGGAGAGTGCCAAGTGACATGGTGTAGGTGACAGAGCTCAGCAAACTGGACCTGTCGGGACATGTGGGTGAGAATTTTTTGTAGCTTCTAGAACCCACCACTTTCTTCCTTCCAGGCCTTTGCCTGGGTGTGGCCTTCCTTTCCTTGCTGCCTCCTCCGGGAAGCCCTCCCTGATGTTCCAGCTGGTCCTCTCCTGCAGCTCTGGGTGTCTCCCTTGAAGTCAGGCCCTGATTATCTGGGTCTGTGAGCCCTATGGGGGCAGGAACTGCATGCCTGGCAAGGGCCTAGCCCAGAGCCCCTTGAGAAGACAGATACCAGATCCCTATGCAGGAGGAAGAGGAGAAGCCAGCTTGGACCACACTGCCCAGGCTTCCAGCAAGCAATGGCCTCAGATGGTGGGAGCCTCTGTACCTGCTGGGCACTGACCCTTTCCCTGTGCCGGGCGGAGCGGCTGCCGCTGGATGCTAGGCACTAGAAAGCCCAGACTGACTACAGGAGACCCTGCTGGAGCTCCTATCAACGATGAGATGCAAAGGGCAGGTCGGGGAGGCAGGAGAAGGGGTCGCCCAGCTGTACCTGCCCATCCTCAACACCTTAAAGGCATGGTATCGTTGTTCAGTCGCCCAGTCGTGTTCAACTCTTCTCGACCCCATGGACCCCAGGCTTCCCTGTCCTTTACCGTCTCCAGGAGTTTGCTCAGACTCATGTCCACTGAGTTCATGATGCCATACGACCGTCTCATTGAGTCCCCACCATACCTCGCTGGAGACAGCGCTGTTGTACCCGCATTTTGCAAATGAGCAAACTGCGGCCACAAAGCTCGTGAGAGCAGAGCCTGGACGCACCCGTCCCCCTTCTCCTGCGGCCAAACCCAACGGCCCGCGCCTCTCTGAGAAGGATGACAGGGAGGTGCGGGGAACGGAGATGTTTCTGGAGCAACTGCCGTGAGACCTTCTAGGCAGACACATTGTCATGGAGAGTCTTGAGAACGCTTTTTTTGTGTGGTGTGCAAAGGAATTCGCTTTTGGTGTCTCTGAGAGATCGTCGGGAAGATTTAAACTGCTTTGCAGTGATTTGGGGATGTCAGGCTGATATTGCTTTTGAACATAACATTGTGATGAGACTGGGCCCCAAGGCAGCCCAGTTTTATTCAGGTTACGGTAATAATAGTCACCACAGCAGCAACTAAAGCCATTTTCACGGCCTGAGCACTCACCGTGGACGCACGCTCTCTCACCACCAGCTTGAGAGAGCGTTGACTCTCATCCTCGGGGTATTCCCTTATAGCTGATACCTAAACTTGTTTGTCTCCACACTCACTGTTTCCTCTGTGAGGCAGTGAGCTTGGTGAAGGCCCCGGTCTGGTCTCTCCCATTCATTGCTGAGTCCCCAGTACCCAGCACCAGCTCCTCAAGGAGCAGCTGGACATTAAAGCTTGACTGGACACATTTCAGATGAAGAGGCTGAGGGTCAGAGAGGTCACATAGCTTGCCAGGAGGGAATCCTAGGTTTCTGTGGCTTGAGAGCCCAGAATCACCAACTCACATGGCAGCTTGAAAGACCCTCTTGAACACTCCCTGCCTCAAGAAAGCCACAGAGCACAAGTCCCCCCCCACCCTCACCCCATGCCCCCTGGTCTCCACTCTGGTACTAAACCCCAAGAGGCTTCTGACTTGAATCTGCCCCCTTTGCACCTATTGTTTGCTTCCCAGGCAATTGGATGGAAGGTGGCCTGAGTTAGCTGAGGCTTGGGGAAGCTGTATTCTGCTGGAATTGCCCAGGGTTTTGGGTGGGACGTGATTCAGATTTTCCTTCCTGGTCACGTTGGTTCCCACTCAGGAGATCTTTGAAGTGGGGATGACTTTACTGGGTGATTCTTGGCCTGCTTAATTCATAGGCGCACTTGATCTTTGCTGCTCCTCTCTGGGAGGGGGCCCCTGGTTCTGAGGGGTTTAAGTCCCGCAGGGAGGCCAGGGGTTATAAATCCAAGATGCTCTTGATTAAGAGCTTGATTCTGTCACTGAGTAATCCTGGGAACCTCATTTGGCCTCTCTGAGCCTTAACTGACTCTTTGGTAAAAAGGAGACATGCATGGGGAATATCTATCTTGAGTGCTGGCTGTTGGTGGGGAAAAAAAGAGGTCAAGTTTTCTTTTATTTATTTTGGGGCTGCTCTGCATATGGGACCCTACTTCCCTGGCCAGGGATCAAACCTGCACCCTCTGCATTGGAAGCACAGAGTCTTAACCACTGGACCACCAGGGAAGTCCCAAGTTTTCTCTTTTGCAAAAAAAATCACATTCTCCACAAGTCACAGACTATGTTTATCCTTGTACTTTAAGAAATGTTAGTTTAGGGCTTCCCAGGGGGTTAAGAATCTGCTGCCAATGCACCGGACAAGGGTTCCACCCCTGGTCCAGGAAGATCCCGCATACCTCGGGGTAACTAAGCTGTGAGGCAGAAGGGCTGAAGCGTGCGCACTCTGGAGCCCCGTGCTCTGGAACAAGCGAAGCCAGCGCGAGGTAGACGCCTGAGCACCAAAACTGTGAGTTTCGCTGCAACTAGAGAAAGCCCTTGTGCAGCAGCCAAGACCCAGCCCCGCCAAAACCAGAGAAATAAAATTTAGGGGGGACAAAAGAAATGTTAGTTAAAAAAAAATCTGAACACCAAACAGTCCCTGAGTCCCTGCTGCGCACGCAGCCTTGCATCAGAATTGGTCTGGAGAGCGGTAACCCCGTTGTGGGCATGTCCTTCCTCAGGCCGTCCTCATAGCAACCATGAAACGCCAGGGACCAGGATCGCCATTTCCGGAGAGAAGAGGCAGGCACAGGGAGGGGACCTGACGTGCTTAAGGTTCCACACTGAGAAACTGAAGAGCCTGGCTTTGTAGCTGGGTGCTGTGTTCTAGCGATGAACAGAAATGTGAGTCCTGACAGCAGGGCTCGAAGGGCGCTCTCAGGGCACAGAGACCAACCTGGGGTGCCCCTGCCTGGGAGGAGCTGCGTCTCTTAGGAGAGAGGGGCCCACGGACAGACCAGAGAAGCGTGTGGTGTCAGAGGGGCCACCCAAGGCTGCGTAGCTGATCCGTCTCCTAAAGGAGCACCGGAGAAGACCCCAGAAGGAGCTTGCTTTAGAAAAGTCCCCTGGGAGACGTCCCTGGAGGTCCGGCAGTTGACTCCACGCTTCCACTGCATGGAGCATGGTTTCCAGCGCTGGTTGTGGACCTAAGATATCGCCTGGAGTGGCCAAAAAAAAAAAAAAAGAAAAGAAAAGTCCCCTGGCTGGTGCCCTGACGTCAGTTCTAGCCCTTCGCCGTGGCCGATGGATGGTGCATATTTCTTATTCCTCAAAGTGAGCTCCACCTGAGTCATATGTGAAGCCCAGCTGGCTTGTCCTTCCCTGTGATTTTCTAGCCCATAGTCACCGGGTATCTGGACAGGGGGCTCCGGTTCCTGCTACCAAGACCCACGGGAATCATTTTGAAGGAAGTGACTGTGCCCTTCCCTGCTCCATCCAAAGGTGACTCCAAGTCCTTCCTGGAAGGTCAGCTTCCAGTGGTCAAGAATCTGAGGTCCCCACTCCAACAGGGTTTCTCCAGACAGAGGAAGCTCGTGGCCGGGGCTGTGAGGTGAAGTTGTCAGTTGCTCATACTGATCACAACCCACCTGTATCCTTCGGACTTTAGAGCCGCCAGCCGCCGTTAACCTCTGAGCGCTGCTGACCAGAACCTCCAGGGCCTGGCACCTGCCGTGGGTGTGGGCTGGAGGTCGGGGGCAGAGGGGAAGGGTCTGCCCGGGAGGAGCAAGGGAGGCACCACTCCAGCTCCACACGTGCGCTCAGACAAGCCGAGATGGGGAGAAAGGTGCAGGGCGGCGTGGAAACCGCACGCAGAAGCCCACGCCCATCTTGCTGCAGGTTTCTGCAAGAATCTCAAGGTTTGTCTGTGGCTGGCTTCCCGCGGACAGGAGCCCACCCGTCACCTTCAAGGTCTGCGTCCGTGGAGGCATCTCGTGAAGACCTGGGCAGTGAGCCTGGACAGCCCAGCTCCGCCTCCACCAACACTGGCCGGGCTGGGTGGGAGTGGGGCAGCGCCAGCTTCGATTTAGAGAAAACAGAAGAAGTGCCCGCCGCTGCCGAAAATCCTGGTGACAAATCCCCTCCCCTCACTAACTCAAATTTCTAAGCTAATTCCTCTCCATTCCCACCAGAAAAGCTCCTCCTGTTCTTATCTGTCTCCAGGCCCACTTTGGCCCAACAAGAAAGCTGCCTTTGTTAAGTACTAGAAGCTTCCTCAGTTCAGGATAATCAAGGGCATCCATGCCAATGCCTTGCAACTCCAGTTGGGCCGGAGAGTGAACCGGCATGGTGGGTTGATGTAATCCCATCCAAAGCAAACAAAGGCAATGGTGTATGGATCCCGTGGTGGCCTGGCCCTTGGTCAAGGTGTAGTGGCCATCAGGGATTTCAAAAGAGCACAGAACTTCCCCACCCCCCCCCCACTGCTGCAGAAAGCCTCGGAGGGTCCCCCAAGGAACCCCAGAGTGGGAAACACCGGGCTAAGTTGGGGTGGGGGTGCAACCCTTTGATATTCCCTGCAGCCCCTCCCATCTTCTCACAGGGAAGGCTTCCTGGTCGCATGGTGTGATCTTGGGGTGGCAGCTCTCCCTCTCTGAACCTCTGGGTCTCACTGCTTCCCTCCTCGGTTGGCGGTGCGCTGTAAAGGCTGGGAGTCTTGTTGCCATTGCCACTTGTTCAGGGGTCCTGACTTCCCACCCTGTGTGTGTGGCCCTCTCGCTGGATTTCAAACATGATGAGAGCGTGATGCAGGGGTGGGCAGCGCGCATGTGGAAGTGGGGGTCCGGAAGTGCTGCTTCTGAGATGCCGTCTGTGATGGGAGCCTGGAAGCCGGATAAGGAAGGCGAGCTTGGCGGCCCATTAGCGGGCAGGAGGAGGGCACCTTGAGATGGCGGTTCTGGGGTGCAGCTGGGTGCTCCCCGTCTTTCATGTGCCTGGAATCACCTGGGAACCTTGTCCCAGTGCAGATTCTGCCGGAGCAGGCGTAGGCAGGGTTCCCAGGCGAGGCCGGGTCGGGGGGCTGCAGATTCTGCCGGAGCAGGCCTAGGCAGGGTTCCCAGGCGAGGCCGGGGCGGGGGGCAGCCAGGGCCGCACACCAAGGCCTCGGGTCCGAGGGAAGAGGGCAGGCTACTTGGTGTCTGGAAGCAGTGGCTCCAGAAAGGCCCGCGAGCCCCCCAAAAGGCTGTGCAGGGAAAGATGAAGCAACATGAGGGTAAAATTATGTTTTCAACAGAAGAAAAGGCCTCTGCCTCCTAGCGTGTAGAAAGATCTCTGTTCCCACCCCCACGCAGCCCCAGGGGTTTGAAAGAATGTGGTTTTCTGAGCACAGCTTTTCCTCGCTGAAGGGGGTGGATTCGCTCTGAAAAAGTTGCCTGCGAAATGATTTTTTTCCCCTATATCAAACGTTATTTTCCAGTGGTGCGTGTTTTAAGACCATGCTTATGTTCCTGCCGAGAAGGATCCGATTCTGAGGCATTGTCATTGAGGATGTGGCAAGCATGAGGGGTGGGGAGCTCAAGGCCGTTGCTTCAGAGTGATGAGAGCTGGCGCTGCAGAGGGCAGGAACCAAAATCTGAAGCCCAGTGGTCCCCAGATACACTGAGGTTCACGGCCAAACACGGGCCCAGAGCCCTGACCAGAACCGCGGATGGTATGACTGGTGGGACCAGAGGGGACCCAGGGCAAACCAGCCCCCTTAGCAGAAGAGGAGCTCAGAGAGGCTGGCCACCTTGTCTTTGTATAGGACACCATCGGCCATCCTCTGAATATCTGGCTGGAAATGTTTTTGTTTTTATATTAGATGCAATTGTCTAATGTGCAGTAGGAGCCTACTCCTGTGGCAGTTCAGCTGTGTTTCTCAAAGAAGCTATGATGTCAGAGTTCTACCAAGACTCCAGAGGAACAGCCCAGAGGGGTCTGCTTGAATATGCCAAGGTATACTGGGAATCTTAAATAAGAGATGAAAGCCCACAATCTGCCATTACTTGACAGACTGGGGTTTTCCCGGGGTTCTAGCCTGGGGTCAATATTCCAAGGAACATACTTTGGGAACCCAGTCAAGGAAGAGCCCTCATAACTAAAGGTCTCTCTGCTGTATCAGTTACCTACTGCCGTGTAACAAATCACTCCTAACTTAGCGCTTTAAAACAAGAAGTATTTGTTATCTCAAAGGGTCTGTGGCTCAGGAATTCAGAAGTGCCGTAACTGGGCAGGAGGAGAAGGGGGCAACAGAGGATGAAATGGTTGGATGGCATCACCAATTCAATGGACGTGATTTGAGCAAACTCTGGGAGACAGTGAAGGGCAGGGGAAGCCTGCCATGCTGCAGTCCATGGGTTTGCAAATAGTCAGACATGACTCAGCACCTGCACAACAACATAACTGGCTGGTCGCAGTTTGTGGTCTCCACTGAAGTTGCAGTCCAAACATCAGCTGGGGCTGCTCTCATCTGACTGGGGCTGCGGGATTGGCTTCCAGCTTCCAAGATGCTGTGCTCACTGGCTGGCTGTTGGCAGGAGGCCTTGGTTTCTTGTCCCATGGCGTCCTCCACGGAGCTGCTTGAGTTTCCTCACTATATGGCGTCCCCTAGATGGATGCCAGCAAGAAAGACTGAAGCCCCGGTGCCTTGGAATGCACGTGTGGTCCTTTCCACACTGTCCTCTTGACCCCGCGGGGGCAGCCCTCTTCACTGTGGGAAGGGCTGAAGCGGGTGGAAATTGTCTGGAGACCATCTCGCAGGCCGACTGCCATGGTAACCATCTCTCCGGCGCAAGGACAGATAACTTGCCTCATTCTCACAACTGGCTTCTTACCATTTAGGGCCAATTAGTAACTTTGAGAAGCGACCCTGTAACCTGTGATGTGAAGGAGGAAAAGACTAGGAGTTACCAGCTACACCAACCCCCATGAACAGCAGCAATAACAATCATCCAGGCCTATTTGTTGAGCCTTCACCCCATGCCTGCTGCCTCGACAGCATCATGGCATGGCGCAATCCATGCCCCCAAGGAGCCAGTTCCACGGTATTTCCAAGTTAGGCCACCCATTTTTATGAAATGTATAAAGTGAGACTTTTGTTTGTTTTGGCAGCGATGGCTACAAAGACACAAGTAGCTTTGCCTCCTGGAGACACAGAGAAAAATTCCATGACCCGTGTGAACCCACGTCGGGGAAGACGGAAGTGGGGTGTAAACTCAGGATGGATAAAGGCCCCACATACAGTAAATCAGTGAGATGAAATATTTATTTTGTGTGCATTAGCAATATGACAAGGACAGTCCAGTGGTTAAGAACTGACCTGCCAACGCAGGGGACACGAATTGGATCCCTGGTCTGGGAAGGTCTCACAGGCCACAGAGCACCTAAGCCCCGTGCCCCGCAGCTGCTGAGCCCACGTGCCGCAAGCAAGGTATGAAGCCCGCGTCCCTTCGAGCTTGTGCTAGCAACAGGAGGAGCCGGCGCAAGGAGAAGCCGGGGCGCCGCGACAGAGGAGCCCGTTCTCGCCGCAGTGAAGACCACGCAGCAGTGAAGATCCTGCGCAGCCATGAACGAAGCGGAGCAGGTAGAATTCTAAAATACAAACAAAGGACGTGAGGAGTCAGGTGAGCTGAGGGTTCTTTGGCTTCGCCCCAGCCTCGTGCTGGGAAAAAGGGTCACATCTCTGGTGGTGGCCTAGTGGTGAGGAGCAGGCACCTGGTTGCTCGAGTCACCGTGTCTGTTACTAACTCTGTGACCAGGCAAGTGGCCTCACAGCCCTGCCTCCCGTCTGTGAAATGGGGTGATAATGGCCAACTCCTCCTGTTGTGATGAGGCTTCAGAAGGTTCTGGTATGCTTTATCCTGGCAAAGCTGATGGCGGCTCACCAAGGTGGTGGCACCCTAGGTTCAAAGACCCTTCGTAGAAGTGTCATTGCCTGGAAAGATCTTTGCCCTGTGACTGAGTGTGGACCCAGAGCCACAGAGCAGAGAGTCGCTGCTGCTGGGGACCCCGTATGGGCGACCCCGGGGGCTGGAAGGAGCTCAGCCCTTGCTTCTGCCGGGGGCATGTGTGGGCATGGAGCTGGCCCGGCCCCTTCCTGTCCTGTCCCAGCATGATTTCAGCAGAGGGAGCGTCCTGGGCGTGTTTTCCCCTCGGAAGTCTCACCCCGCTGAGGTGGGATTTGGGGAGCTCTGGCTCAATTTGCTGCCCCAACCAACAGGCCAGGCTTAGAGAAGCTCAGAAAGCAGAGTGGGGACACAGGTTCCTGACCTGCAGCCTGGGGCCTGGCCTGATGGAAGGTCTTTGGCTCAGGCTGGCCTGACAGCCCTTGACTCCATCCTTCAGGGCTGTGTGACTCCAGACAAGTGTCTCCGCCTCCCGGGCCCTCAGTTTCCCCATCCCTAAAGTCTCAGGCTGGGCCTGCCTGCCCACCCTAGGAACCTGGGGTTGCCCAGGAGGACACGGAGCTTATGTAGGTGTCCATGGCGAAGTCCCAGGCCACCCGCTTCCTTTCCAATCAAGAGCTCCATTTTCATCTCTGGTATACTGATGATCTAAGTAGCACGTCATTTTTAAAAAGACGAAGAAAAAAGAAAAAGAAACTCAGCTACAGCGAAAACAATACAGAAGTTTCCCACCAACTTATTTTGTCCCCTGACTCATGCCTTCAAACTCTACAGGAATGGAGCAGTCCATCAGCTAGGTTTAGTGACTGCTCCTTTCTGAACAGCTCCTAGTCTCCTGGATTTGAATCTCTGTTTCTTTCAGTCTCTGTGAGGTCCCATGAAAGGTGAGGAGAGGAAGGAGCTTTAGTTGGTAGGGGGTGGTCCACAGAGATCTTGAGGTGCCAAGGTCATGGACAGGCTGGGTGTGCTGGCCTCCCCTCTGGACACGTGCTGTGGGCATCTCGGATCCGTGCCCCCTCGGCCTCCCTGTGCCCAAGCATCCCCAGCTCGGGCCCAAGGCCCAGCTGCATTTGGGCCCCCAGTAGAAACCAGGGCCAGCCCTTGCTGCCTTTGAAGTGAGGAGTCTGTGGGCCTGGGTGGTCTCTCAGTCCCTCCCAACTTCAACACAAATTGCTGCATTTATGAAGCTCCAGCTGTCTGCAGAGCGGGGTCTGGGATGGGGGAGGGGTGGATCCTGTCCTAGGAGGCGGAGCCCCCTCAGCTGGCTGCCTCCGGCTGGACTGGGGATGGCAGGGCTCAGAGTGGCCTCTGGGCCCCAGGAGGACCAGGTGCCAGGCCCAGCTGCCAGGCTGCCGTTTGAAACGCCTCCTGTTGGTGGCACTTTGGTAAGTTGCAGGTACTCTGGTCTTCGCGTATATTTGATCTGTATCTGAAACCCGTGCAGGTTTCATTTCTTGGCTATGGGATTCTTGGTGCCTAAGACTGAACTTGACCATGTCATTCCCCAGGTAAAGGTTTTCCATGGCTCCTCACTGCCCTTAGAAGACAATCCAAGCTCGAAAGTGATCCCAAGCCTTTTGGGGTTTGGCATAGGCCTAGCTCTCCTACATAGGGGCTCTCGACCCCTCACCCTATGCCCTCCAGGCACATAGACTGAACCATGAAAACTCTCTCCCCTCTCAGGAGCCTCACACCCTTCTGCCTGACACACTCTTCTCTTTTTCTTGTTGCTTGCTAAATGTCACTTCTTCCAGGAAGCCCTCCTTGCCTAACTGAGCGACTTCAGTTCACAGTCAGGCTCACCCTGTACTTTTCCTTTGTAGCACACTCATCACTGTCGTGAGCTAAAAAAAAAAAAAAAGCCTGTTTATCTGATCTGCACTCCACCCCCCACTAGAAGGTGGGCTCTGTGGATGTCCCCCATTGGATATTCCTGTTTATACCAGATGCAGTGCCGGGCACCCGGTGAACACTCTGGAAATGTCTGCCCAGTAAGTCCTTGAGCGGTCATTCTGTGATCCCACAGAGGGCCTGTTGATCCAGGTTGCTAACCTGGGGCCCAGCGGGGCTGCCGGCGGTGCACCTGAGTGGGTCACGCCGGAGTCTGGGAACCCAGGCCAGCCCCATCCTTCGGCCTGCGGCCTGCGGGCTCCGCCTGGAAGCGAGGAAGGGGTTAAGTGTTTCTGGCTGCCTCGTGCTGGGTCTGCGGCAGTTCCCCCTTCCGGGGCTGCAGCAGCCGAGGTTGGCGAGGAATGTTTGCAATGCAGAGCTAGGAGGGAGGGCGACTGGGGGAAGTGGGGGCCTGTGGAGGCCGGCCGGGCCAGGCTCCCCAGTTGAGCAATCGCCCAGGCCCAGCCGGTTCCTGTAACTCCTGCCCCTCCTGCCTTTTCCCGCCCTGCCGGCTTCCTCCACCCGCTGCCTGCCAGGCAGTGGGGGCGGCCTATCCTCTGGGGCCTGCAGCGAGAGGTAGAGGGACAGAGGCCCCGGAGAGCCTGGAGGCCAGGGGTGAAAAGGAGGATCTTCCAAAGGGAGAGAGAGAAGGAGTGCAGTCAGCTCAGCCACCCTGGCCCAGAGAGGTTAATTAAGGCTTTTGCCCAAGGTCACACAGGGAGGTGCCACCATCCAACTGGGCCACACCCTGGATTCAGACTTTTTTGTTCCCATGGTAGCAGGCTGCAACTCAGCACCGTGTGGAGGTCCCTTTGCCACTCAGATGGGAAGCTTTGATTCCCAGAGAGTGTCCCACCTGAAGGCCAGGGCCTCTCCTGCCCCTAGCCTGGGTCTTCACTCAGGGCTAGGGTCTCAGAGAGAGCAGCTCTCTCACTGGGCTGGGTGCACCCACCATCCCCATCACTGCCCCAGCACTGTCCAGTACTCAGCCTGTCCTGGGGACACTGGTCCCCTCCAGGAGTGTGGAGGAAATGGATGAACACCCACAACACTCAAGCTGGTTCTCAAAAGCCACCCACTCCTGGGACTTCCTTGATGGTCCCGTGGTAATGACTCCGCCTTCCAAAGCAGGGGACATGGGTTTGAAGCCCCGTACTTCAGGTCCTACACTGAACCAAGATCCTACCTGCTACAGGGCAGTGAAGACTCGGTACAGCCAAAACAAAACAAAACAAAACAAAAACCCGTCCACTGCTTCCTCCAATTCCCTTCAAGGAAGAAGCTTCGTGAATTCTGAATAGCATGTTGAGCCCACAAAACTGGTCTTTCTCCACAAGCACACATCTTCTTTAGGGACAGCAGCATTCCTGATGACGCAGAAAGAGCTCCTGTCGACAGTATTTACAAGTGGCCTCTGGGGAGTGGTCCTTGCCATCACTCAGACCCAGTTCCAACCCCGGTTCCACCACCTTCGAGTCTGTGGCCACGCACCTCTTTCCAAGCCTCAGTTTCCTCATCTGTAAAGTGAGATTGAGAGAGAGGGTGGGTGGAGCAGCAGGACTGCTCTGGTTCTGCGGAGACTCTGGGCCACTTGCCTTTTCTGGTCCCACAGACATTCAGTCTGTTTGGGGCTGGCTCAGGGTGTTCCCTGCTGGGGCCCCGGCTTTGCCCAATTTGCCAGCAGATGATGGTCTCAGAGCCCTCAGAGGCACTGTCTTGGCCACATCTGTCTGGAATGGGCAGACCGCATCTCTGCAGAGGGCAGGGTGGGCGGTCCGTGTGAGCTAGGAGTTCCTGTGAGAATCAAACGGCGTTTAAGAGATGAGGAGGCTCGTAGGACAAGCGGCCGCCAAGCCATGCAGGCATAGTGAGGACTTTCCACCGGAAAAGCCACACCAGTGACACCAGGACCTTCCTACACTTTGCTCTGCAGCTAAGTCCTACTGTGAGCCAGATAATGAATGACCTACTTTATTCCAACAACACACCTAAGAAGAAAGTAAATTGGTCCCCCCACACAC
>SJYX01017023.1:51981-63563 GCA_006410675.1 Oreotragus oreotragus
CCCATCCCTTCCCCCCCAGCCCTGCTCCCTGCAGGAGTCCTCCCTGACCAGCCGCAGTCTTCCCCTTGCCTTCGCCACCTCCTACATCCTCACCAGTTGCTTGTCTGTTTCATTTTGTCTCCATCATCTATCCCTCAGGAACGTGAACCCTGGGGGAACCGAAAAAGTGAGGATTTCTCTCTAGGACGTTCCTGATGTTCGTGAACATCTCGGGAGCCCCACCCAGGCCAGGCTCCTCCTTTTCCAGGCTCAGGTCCTTTGCTCTCGACAGATCTTATTCACCCTGAGGCTCACCCTCTGTGTCCACGGAGCCCAACCAGATAATGATGACCCCATGTTCTAAGTCCTCCCCCAGCTGGTTTGTGTTTTGGGACAGTCCCCCCTTCTTCCAGGCCTCAAGGTGTCACCTCCCCTGAACTGGCCCCAACCCCAGTCATAGTACCAGTGGTACTAAAGTGACTGTTTCCTGCAGCCTGTCAAGAAAATTCTTTCATTGAGAACCATTTTGAATGGACCTGGACATTGCCCCTCTCTGAATACCTCTTCCCCTGGGACCCTCTGAAGCATTCTTTAGGGCCTCCCACAGGCTTCCCAAGTGGCGCTGTGATCCAGAATCCACCTGCCAATGCAGGAGACACAAGCGACTCTGGTTCCATTCCCTGGAGTAGGAAATGGTAGCCCGCTCCAGTACTCTTGCCTGGAGAATCCCACGGAGAGAGGAGCCTGGTGGGCTACGGTCCATGGGGTCAGAAGGAGTTGGACACGGCTGAGCAACTGAGCTTGCATGCACATAGGAACCAAGCTCAGAGAACCAGTGAGCGTGGGGAGAGGGTGAGCCCTGGGCCTCACTAGGGCTTCCCCCGAACTGGGCCAAGCACACAGGAGTCCCTGGACTGTTGAAATACNGGTGGGCTACGGTCCATGGGGTCAGAAGGAGTTGGACACGGCTGAGCAACTGAGCTTGCATGCACATAGGAACCAAGCTCAGAGAACCAGTGAGCGTGGGGAGAGGGTGAGCCCTGGGCCTCACTAGGGCTTCCCCCGAACTGGGCCAAGCACACAGGAGTCCCTGGACTGTTGAAATAGACAAGGGAGAGGATAAACGCACAGGCTTGCCCCATGGCCCCGTTGGGGTCCACACTCTTGCTCCCCAGCTGGTTGGGCGGGGTTGGAGGGGGGAGGCTGCTGTGTGTGGACTGGCTGAGTCGGGCCCTAACCCCAGGCAAGGGGCCACCTTGGCTCTCGCCGATCTTGCTGACTGGGCTGAATTCGCGTCTGCACCTCCCTCCGCAACCCGCCATTACTCATTGTTGGCATTTATCCCCAAGCGAGGGGTGACCCTCGGAGCAGCCGCAGCCTCCCGCATGTTCTGAGAAAGGGGTGGCCGGAGGCTGGGCTTCGAGGAGGCACAGCAGGAACTGTGAGCAGCCGCTATGGGTGCAATGACCATATTTTTCTGAGCTGAAAAATCAGGGCACAGGATGTAGCAGAGGGTTTTCTCAGATTTGTTCATTCGAGGAGTGCAAAAGTCTTACAAAGGTACGAAACCTAAGGCTTCTGTAGTTAGGAAGGGAATGCGTCGTCTTGTTGAAAAGCCTCTGAGTTTCCCAAATCAGGGAGATTCTGGAAGTTGATACTTCAGTTTGACGAATAGCTGGGGTTGGGGGGCCATGGGTCAACCCTGTCCTTGGTGCTTGGGCAATAATGGGGAGCAAGACAGGGGTGAACCTGGCCTCACAGAGCTCACGTGGGGAGGCTGACATTTCTTAAATAATTTCACATTTTAGGACCAAGGGAAGTGGTATGGGGGTGGGGGGGGTGGCGCGTACAGGGTCATGAAGGCCAACCATTCCCACGTGGACTGCGAGTCGGGATGTCCGGAAGACATCTCTTTTAATTATTGACTTATTTTTGGCCGCGCAGGGTCTTCGCCGCTGAGGCCTTTCTCTAGTTGCAGTTTGTTTTGGTGCCTGAGCTTCTCATTGCAGGGGCTTCTCTCATTGCAGAGCAGAGGCTCCAGGGCGGGCAGGCTTCAGTAGCTGCAGGGCACCGGGCTTAGAGGCTCTGCTGCCTGTGGAATCGTCCCAGACCAGGGATCGAACCCGTGTCCCCTGCCTTGGCAGGCAGATTCTTATCCACTGGACCACCAGGGAAGTCCCAGGAAGGCATATTTGAGGAAGGAAAGTTTGATGTGAGACTGAGCTCTTTGGGCATTTACTGTGGGAGGGATGGGAGTGGATTGGCGTGAGGGAAGTACATTTTAGGCAGCAGGAAAGGTATGTGCAAAGGGCCAGTGGCAGAAAGGAGGGCCGGGTTTTTGAGGGACAGGAGGCAGCCCGGGTGACTGCAGTGTGCTGAGCGAGGGGAAGAGGAGGTGGGAGAGGTCGGCAGGGGCCGGTGCAGGCAGTGCCCACCAGTCCATGAGAAGGTGGTGGATATTCTCCTGCTGGCAATGGGGAGCCAGGGACTGTTTGGCACAGGTGGGACCTGATTGTCCTTCTGGATGTGGATAGTAATGGGGATGATGACAATGTTGGTGATAAAGGGAAGTGTTTAGTGAGCACTTACTATGTGCCAAGCACTGGCTACCCTTTCCAGTGTTCTTGCCTGGAGAAGCCCGTGGACAGAGGAGCCTGGCTACAGTCCATGAGGTTGCAAAGAGTCAGACACAACTGAGAGACAAGTATGCATGCACGCATTCAAGCACCATTTCAGCCATTCTACAGATGAGAAAAGTGAAGGCTGGGAAGGGAAGTGGTTTATCTGAGGTCACATGGCTGGCAAATAGCAAAGATGGAACTCTGAGTATGCTGGCTCCAGAGTCTCTACCCTTGTCCCCCACACAAAGCTGCCCTAGTTTGAACACAGAAGGACAAGGGACATGCAGATGGTCGCCCCCTCCCCCCAATCTCTCTGTGGCACTGCTGCCTCGCTGCTGTGTCCCAGGCGTGGGTGGGGAGTCTGTGTCACCAGGTCAGCCAGGGCTGGAAAGGCCCAGCTCAGTCCCTGCCCAGGCCCAGTAGGGAAGTAGAGGTTGCAACATCAGAGGCTGAGCTTCTGGAGAAGCTGGGACCCCAGCGTGGGTGGATAGGTCAATGGGACACAAATCCCAGGAGAGTACAGCCCCACTGATCTGTTTGGGATGCAAGGACTTTGAGATACGGCTAGAGCATTCCCGGGCTTCCCCGGTGGCTCAGATGGTAAAGAATCCGCCTGCAATGCGGGAGACCTGGGTGTGATCCCTGGGTTGGGAAGATTCCCCTGGAAGGGGGCATGGCAACCTACTCCAGTATTCTTTGCCTAGAGAATCCCCATGGACATAGGAGCCTGGCAGGCTACAGTCCATGGGGTCACAAAGAGTCGGACACAACTGAGCAACTAAGCACACACAGCGCAAAGAATCCCCAGGACCAGAGCAGCCCCCTGCTTCCCCCTCTGGAAGCAGGTCCAGGGGATCACACGTGTGGCGTTTTTAAAAATCCTGTTCCCAGGGCTTCCCTACTGGTCCAGTGGCTAAGACTCCACACTCCTGATTCAGGGGCTCCGGTTTGATCCCTCATCAGAGGGCTAGATCCCACGTGCCTCAACTAAGAGTTTTCATGCCTCAAGTAAAGATGCCAAATGCTGCCGTGAAAATCCCATGTGCTGTAAGACCCAGAAGACCCAAATACATGAATCAAATATTTAAAAAACCCTATTCCCTCAGTGACCATCAGGGAAATGTAAATCAAAACCACAATGAGATACCACCCCACCTCACACCTACTAGGATGGTTACTATCAAAACTCAGAAAATAACAAGTGTGGGTGAGGATGTGGAGAAACTGGAAGCTTGTATACTGTTGGTGGGAATGTAAAATGGTCCAGCCACTACGGAAAACAGTATGATGGTTCCTCAAAAAATTAAAAATAGAATTACCATATGATCTTGCAATTCCATTTTTGGGAATATATCCCAAAGAATTGAATCAAGGTCTCCAACAGGTATATATTCCATGGTCACTGCAGCATTAGTCACAACAGCCAAGAGGTGGAAACAAGCCAAGTGACCGTCAACAGATGAACAGACGAGCTGAACGTGGTGCGTACGTCTAATGGAACGAACGTCGTTCAGCCTTGGAAAGGAAGGCCATTCTGACATGCACTTCACTTTGGATGAACCTGGAGGACATTATGCTAAGTGACATAAGCCAGACACCAGAGGACAGATATTGTATGATTGCACTTATATTAGGTTCCTAGAATGGGTAAGTTCACAGGGAGTGGTGGCTGCCCAGGCCTGGGGAGAGAGGGAAATAGGGAGTTAGTTAATGTTTAATAGGTACAGAGTTTGGCGAGGTAAAAGGAGTTCTGGGAATTCCCTGGCAGTCCAATGGTTAAGAATCTGAACTTCCACTGAAGGGGCATGAGTTCTGTCTCTAGTCGGGCAACTGAGATCTGGCATGCCATGTGGCAGCCAAAAAACAAAGGTTCGGGAGATGGATGGTGGTGATGGTTGCCCAAGAATGTGAATGGACTTAATGCCACTGAGCTGTATACTTTCAAATGGTTAAGATGGTAAAAAACAAAACAAAACAAAACAAAAACTTATTCTAAGCTCTCTCAAGTGGTCAATACTGGGCTTCTGTTAAGTTGTGTTTATAAGAGATAAAATATCAGATGGTAATTGTCATGACAGCAGGTAAGAATCATAGATGCTGGGGTTTCTGGGCAAGTGATCTCACCTCCTTGAGCCTCAGTTTCCTCCCAAGGAAATGGGGATAAACATGGTCCCTCCCTCCTGGGGCTACCGTGAGGATTCCATGATGCCCCCAGGGGGGCCCACTCAGTGTCCAGTGAGCACTCTGAACCTGCGGCACTTAGTACTGGCAGATATTCCTCAGGCCTTTGGGGTCTGGGAAAATGAGCAACACAGGGCCTAGTCAGAGGAGAAAAGCCTACTTGCCTCACTACACGCATAGGGAAGCTGAGGCCTGGAGGAGTCAAGGGACCTGCCCAAGTTCTCTGATATCCCTTGAACCAGAATGCAGTTTCCCAAATCTGTATCAGTTAGCCAGGCTAGGTTGTGCTGCAGTAACAAATGAGCCCCACATTGAAGTGTCTCAACACAGCAAAAGTTTGTTTTGCACAACAAAAGCCTGCCAGGAGTCCAGGTGATTCTCCATGGCAACCACCCTCCACGTGAAAGCTCAGGGTGGGGGCTTCCCTGGTGGCTCAGTGGTGAAGAATCCACCTGCCCATGTAGGAGTCACGGATTTGATCCCTGATCCCGGGATGATCCCCCATGCTGAGAGCAAGTAAGCCTTGTGCGGCGCCACAGCTACTAAGCCTGTGTACCTAGAACCCAGGAGCTGCAAGAAGAGATGCCCTGTAACGAGGCGTCCACACACTCCAAGTTCTCTGATATCCCTTGAACCAGAATGCAGTTTCCCAAATCTGTATCAGTTAGCCAGGCTAGGTTGTGCTGCAGTAACAAATGAGCCCCACATTGAAGTGTCTCAACACAGCAAAAGTTTGTTTTGCACAACAAAAGCCTGCCAGGAGTCCAGGTGATTCTCCATGGCAACCACCCTCCACGTGAAAGCTCAGGGTGGGGGCTTCCCTGGTGGCTCAGTGGTGAAGAATCCACCTGCCCATGTAGGAGTCACGGATTTGATCCCTGATCCCGGGATGATCCCCCATGCTGAGAGCAAGTAAGCCTTGTGCGGCGCCACAGCTACTAAGCCTGTGTACCTAGAACCCAGGAGCTGCAAGAAGAGATGCCCTGTAACGAGGCGTCCACACACTGCAACCAGAGTAGCCCCCACTAGCCACAACTAAAGAAAGCCCCCCCAGCAATGAAGATACGGCACAGCCAAAAATAAACAAATAGACAAAATTATTAAAAAGACAAATACAAACCCAGTGGGCCAGGCTGCCTTTGTCTCGTGGCACTTCCCTGGTCTAGGTCACTGAGACAGAAAGGAGCAGCACGTCACTTCTTCCCACAACTCACTGGCCAGCACTGGTCACATGACTTCACTCCATGGCAAGGTTGATGGGCTCCGAGAAGGAGAGCTGAAGATAGATAGTAACAGAAGTTTCTGCTCAGTATCTGAGAGGGAGGAAGGCCAGTGGATGGCTTCCCCAGGCAGGCCACGTGCACAGTTAGCTGGATCAGAGAGAAAAGGGTTTAAGGCTAGCATCACGTCCTCGCCTACCCAAGCCCCCAGCCCCCTTCCCAGGGCAACTGCAGCTACCGGGGCTACTCTGCACGTCACAAGCAAGGCGCCCGTGTTAAAAGACAAATGAGAGCTTCTTGCTCTTTTTCCCTCCTTGAAGGAGCAGGCAGGTATTTGTCACAGCTTTCTGCCCTTCCACTGGGCAGTGCCTTCCCATTATGCAATCAGCGACCCCCACCCCGTGCCCATGGGTGTCTAGGCGTTTTCCAAAGTTCTGCTGTTATAAACAGTGATGCAATCAATTTCCTGTGTATTTTCCCTTGTCACCCATGTGAGTGTTTCTGTGGTTTAAATTCCTAAAAATGGAATTGCTTGGTCAGAGGGCAGGTGCAAGGTGCTGCCTCCAGGGTCAGGAGGGGCTTTTAAGAACAGGTGCTAATGGAGCCCAGTGGGTTTCCCATCCCACGGGGTTTCCAAAGGGGACACAGGAGAGGGGGCAGAAAGAGGGGGTGCCCCTCCCATCTTGACTCTGCCATGCTGGTCCTAATGCTGGTGCTCTGCCACGCCCACCTTACAGAGAGCAAATGCCGAGTTCCAGAGGGATGAGTCGCTTGCCGGTGATGCCCAGTGAGCATCCTTTGAGCCATGGTCCCAGACTGGGCTGAGTCCTCCTGGGTTCCAAGATCCCAGCTTCCTGCGGGAGACTTCCTGGATCCTTTCTATACTGGTGCCTCTCAAAGGCACTCATGTTTCCCCAAGAGCTTTCTTTTTAAAGTTTATTTTTTTTGGCTGTGCTGGGTCTTCCCAGCTGCGAGGGCTCTTCTCTAGTTGCAGTAAGTGGAAGCTGCTCTCAGGTTGTGGTGCAGAGGCTTCTCACTGCGGCGGCTTCTCTCGCTGTGGAGCATGGACTCTAGGTACACAGGCCTCCGTAGTTGCGATGCACAGGCTTAGTTGCCCCTTGGCATGTGGTCTTCCCAGACCAGGGATCAAACCCGTGTCCCCTGCCCTGGCAGGTGAATCTCAACCACTGGACCCCCAGGAAGTCCCTCCGCAAGGGAGTTGCTTTTTCTTTTTTCGGGGAGGGGGCAGTACCATCCCTGTTGTTTCTGGAAAAAAACCCAAACACTCTTCTTGTAAAATAAAAAAATAAATTCAAGCAACACAGAAAGCTATGAGCAAGGAGGTAAAAGGCATCAGCCAGTGATGACTAACTCTGGTTAACGTGTGCATGCACGACCTTCCTCTTCCGTAGATTCTAAACACTTCTAACCACCCCTTCTAATGATAATGATAATGAAAATCTCTATCTTTCTCTCTAAAGGTGGGGTGTGTGAGTCACCTGAGTGGGACTGAAAGTCGCTTTTATTCTCCCCTCCCCTTCCCGGCCCCTCATCCTTCACCCACAGCCTCCCCTGGGACTCCCCTCCCCCTGCTCTGCTTCCACTTTGGAAGCTGCTTTTCCAGCTCTGGGGAGCAGAGCCTGAAGTTTGGTACCGGCGAGGCAGGGGCTGATGACTTCCTATCCCCAAAGAGTTCCACTTGCTCTACACCCGAGAGCAGGGATTTCATTCCCTCACCTCCCGGACACCCAGAGGCCAAGATCCGGCCCAATTTTCCCTGCTGCACGTTCAGCTGGTGGGAAGGACAGTTGATCCCTCTGCCCTGGTTTTCTGCCCCCCACCCCTGCCCCCCACCTCCATCAGCAACAGTCAGTTCAGTTCAGTCTCTCAGTTGTGTCTGACTTTTTGCGGCCCCATGGACTGCAGCACGTCAGGCTTCCCTGTCCATCACCAGCTCTTGGAGTTTACTCAAACTCATGTCCATCCAGTCGGTGAAGCCCTCCAACCATCTCATCCTCTGTGGTCACCTCCTCCTGCCTTTAATCTTTCCCACCATGAGAGTCTTTTCCAATGAGTCAGTTCTTTGCAGGAAGGGGCCAAAGGATTGGAGTTTCATCTTCAGCATCAGTCCTTCCAAACAGTGCATCTTCCTAAGTTCACAGCAGGACCCAGCTTGGACCCAGGTGGTCCCACATGTTTGGATCTCTGTCTAGCAAGGTGGAGGGTGGGCCAACCCCAGGCTACTTCCATCAGACCATCTCTAGGGAGGAAGGGGCCGCAGCTCAGGACTAACTAGGACCTGGCTTGATGGGGGGCAGTGTGGTGGTGGTCCCAGAACCTAGCCCAGAAGAGATGTGAGGCAGAGAGAGGGCTAGAAGGAAGAGGGGCTCCTGGAAGCCTGACAGCCCTTCTCTGGGGCCTCTCGGAGGCACAAGGGCTCTGGTGCTGTGTCATCCACAGCAGTGGGGGGTGGGGAGCTTAGCTGAGGGGTGGGTATGTGAAACACCTGGCAGTGCCCACAGCAGGGGCAGCTCTGCCCAGGGCCATGGCTCTTTCTGTCAGCAGCTCCTCAGGTCTGTTCCTGAGGATCCGTGAGTCCTTCTGGTGCCCAAAGAAACCCCTGGGGATGGCTTGACATTGACCATGAGCAGGACGGGGCCAAGAGCCAATGAATGACATGTGCCGGATGACTGTGCTGCCTCTTCAGGGGAGGCTGGGCGGTGTCAGAAGCCCAAGTGTCCTAGCTGGGCTGGTGCTGGCTGTGTGACCTTTGGCAAATGACTGAAGGTCTCTGAGCCTCGGTTTGCCCACTCATGCGGTGGGCCTGTTTGAATGACTGAATGCAATGATCTCATAAAGGATTCTGGGCAGGACTGTGAGTCCTGGGAGAGGCCTCCTTAGTTGTGGTTTTGCTTATCTGCTCACCCTTGGGGTGGCAGCCAGGGGAGAGCCAAGATATGTAAGTGGCTGGCAGGCGGGGGAGAACCTCAGGAAGCTGCAATTTTCTGTCCCAAATGGCTCCTAATTATTCACAACAGTGAGTTTCAAACTGGTTTGAAACTGGGTTTCAAAAAGATGAAATGGGTTTCAAACTGTTGTTTCACACGCCTCTTACACAAGGTCTCAATCTTGTGCCTTGTTGTTGTTCAGTCACTCAGTTGTGTCCGACTCTTTGCGACCCCATAGACTGCAGCACGCCAGGCTTCCCTGCCCTTCACTATCTCCCAGAGTTTGTTCAAACTCATGTCCATTGAGTCGGTGATGCCATCCAACCATTTCATCCTCTGTCGTCCCCTTCTCCTCCTNGTCTCAATCTTGTGCCTTGTTGTTGTTCAGTCACTCAGTTGTGTCCGACTCTTTGCGACCCCATAGACTGCAGCACGCCAGGCTTCCCTGCCCTTCACTATCTCCCAGAGTTTGTTCAAACTCATGTCCATTGAGTCGGTGATGCCATCCAACCATTTCATCCTCTGTCGTCCCCTTCTCCTCCTGCCTTCAATCTTTCCCAGCATCAGGGTCTTTCCCAAAGAGTCAGATCTTCACATCAGGTGGTCAAAGTATTGGAGCTTCAGCTTCAGCATCAGTCCTTCCAAAGAATATTTAGAGCTGTGCCTTAGACCTTCTCCAAATAAATCTTACCCAAGTGATCCACACTGGGAGGAGGAGCCCACCCTGACCCTCCTTGCCCCCTCCTCTTAATGCCCCTTAGGGTCAATGAAAGGCTTGAAAGCCACCACTCTAGGCCAGCAAGGATGTCACCAGTCACAGGATGTAGAGGTGGCAGATAATTATCTAGAAGCAGTCATTTTCCCAATGCATCTCTCATTGTGCTCATGGAAAATTACAGAAGGAAGAGAAGGCTTCAGATCAGAGACCAGTGTTTCCAAGGGTCCTGTCAGGCCTGAGGTCACTAGGCTGGGGCAGGCTGGGCAACTCTGACTCTAAGGGCCTCCTTCCCTCTGGGCAGCACTGACCTGGCCTAGGATGTCCCTGTGGGTAGCATAAGGAGCTGGGTGAGGACACCCCTCTGTGTCGCTAGAGCCTGAATCTCCATCAATCACTGTCCAGCTACTGGATCTGGGGCAAGTCCCCACTCTGAGCCTCAGCTTCCTCATCTGTAAAATAGTGCAGCAGTGACTGGGCCCAGATGAGCAAGGTTGAGGGGGACATGAAAGGAGTCGTGAAGCTCTGACCATTGCTCCTGGTACCTGGGGAGTCACAGACCAGCAACGCTCACCGTTGTCAAGAGCGGTAATAAATCCTAAGCAGGTGGGGGCTGGAAGGAAACTTGGAACTCTTACCCCAGAGAGGGAAAAGGTCAAAGGCTAAGGTAAAATAGCAGGGTCAGGAATGAAACTCAGGACCTGATACCCAGGCCTCCTGGTCCAGAAAGGGAAGTCCACCTTCTTCCTGCAGCATCGCAGGGAGAAAAAGGATGCAGATCTCTGAAGAACCCCCAGAAGTTTGCTGTGGCTTCTGAGCTGGTCTCGGTGGCAGGGCAGGCTCTGCTCTGTCACCTACCCTGGTTCCTCTGGCCGCTCCTTTCTGGGAGAGAAGAGGTGCCTGCCTTCCTTTCCTGCTGCGGTTTGTGCAGGTGACCTGGAGGCTGGGGGGAGGATGAAGGCGGAGGTAGGAATCCGGGAGGGTTGGGCACAGGTGATGTGGAGCTGGGAACAACTGCCACGTGTGTGCGGCAGTGCAGCAGTTCACGGGGGAGCACCTTGGCCTCCATCAAGGGGAGGGGAACATCACTGGCCCAGTCTGCAGATGAGGAAACTGAGGCTCTTAAGGCCACAGACGGAGGGCGGTGTGGTCCTTGTGACTGAGCTGCTCTTCCACACTCCTGGCCTGATTTTAGGAACTCACAGCATACCTTGTTCCTCCTCTGTGCCTGACCAGCTGTGGGGACTGGTCGGAGGAGCCTTGAAAACTTCTAGACTCTCAGATTTGAGAGCCAGTGGGGTCTAGAGAGAAGTTTCTCTGGTGGCTCAGACGGTAAAGAATCTGCCTGCAATGCAGGTGACCTGGGCTCCATCCCTGGGTTGGGTAGATTCCCCTGGAGAAGGGACTGGCTACCCACTCTAGTATTCTTGCCTGGAGAATTCCATGGACAGAGGAGCCTGGTGGGCTATAGTCCATGGGGTCACAAAGAGTCGGACACTGCTGAGTGACTAACACTTTCACTTTTTTGTCCCAGAGAACAGGAAGTTAAGTCTTTGGCCCCATCCCACAGAGGAAAAAACTGAGGCTCAGCCAGGTCCTCTGGAAGCAGTGGGCCCTCTGGCTCCAGCTGGGGAGTAGGGTGCCGGGGAGGCTCCTGGGGCCGCAGCTCCCTCTTGGCCCAGCTTCTACCTTCCCCCCCATCTCCAGTGTCCCCAGTCCTCTGGAGGAAGATTTCCGTGGTCCCGGTTGGGGGTGCCAGACTGCCAGCGACGAGTGTTTTTTTAATCCCAGCCCCGCTGACTTAGATGATTATTCTTATTTAAGGCAGGGAGGAAACGCGAGCGTGGCAGCCGGTCACCTCCGGGCGGCGGCCCCTCCCCGCCTGCCTCCGGTGCTCAGCTCCAATCTGAGCGGGAAA
>SJYX01017023.1:63713-142682 GCA_006410675.1 Oreotragus oreotragus
TGGAGGGAACGAGGTGGGGGAGGGACAGGGAAGAGGGTGGGGGGAAGAAGACGCGGAGGGGGGAAGCACAGAAAGGCACCCCCCCACCCCACCCCCGCAGCTCCCTAAGCAGTTAGGAGAGAGGGAGATACACAGATGAATAATTTACTACGGGAAATGCAGGAAGAATTTAGAAACTCTCTATTTATAAATATTTATTTTCACAAGTTCGCCCCCTCCTGACCCTTCTTTCCCTGGCTGGCCCTCGTTCTTTCTCCATTTCCCCCCCGCCCCCCAACTTTTTGCTGACCCTGTCTCCCCCACGGCCGCTCTCCTTGTCTCTGTCTCCCCTTCTCGGCCTCCGTGACTGGGGTGGGGCGGCGATGCGTTTTCTCGCCCGTGTCTCTCTTTTCTCCATCTCTGCGGCCTGAGTCTCTCCCTGGCTGGGGGCATCTCTTGTCTCTGTCTCCCTATCTCTCCATCTCTGGGTGTCTCTCCATCTCTGGGTGTCTCTACCCCGTCTGTCTCCCCAGCCTCTCCCATCCTAGGCCCTCAGTTCGGGTCCGCAAGGGTTGGGGCGGGGCGGGGCGTGGTTGGGGGGAACCCTTGGAAGGCTCAGAGGGGAGAGGTCGTTTCCCTGACAACCGGCGGGCGTTGGGCAGAGCCTCACCCGCTGTGGATTAAGAAGTCGGCTCCCGGCGGGCGGGGGCGGGAAGCCGCGAGAGCCCCGCCCCCGACCACGCCCCCTTCCGAAAGCTTGTTGGAGCGCCCCCGGGGGTGGCTCGGGGAAGGCACTGGGATCCGGCGGTAGGGGTGGGAGGGGATTCCCCGAAGACCTGGCAGGAGGAGGAACTTTGGCAGGTAATCAGTGGATCACTTAATCAATCAGTTAACCAATGGTGGGGCAATCAGTTTACAGGCACGCACAACGGGGGGTAGTTTAAGAGCTCCCGGTGGAACGAGACGGAGCTGAGTTCTGAACCCTCACGGCCTTGTCCTGGCAGTGTGGTCCCCTGAGCTGAGTCCCTGCACACCTGGCCAGTATCTCCCATCTGTGCAGCAGCCCCTACCTGCAGGGTCGACCCTCCAGGTGGCTCCGTTGCCTTTGTCCAGCCTTTAGTTCACAAATGGAAAAGGGAGGCCCTCGGAGGGGAGGGGGACCTGAGGGCAGGGTTACCAGCCATTTAACAAACTCAGCAAAATTGACTTTCTCCTTCGGCATGCTTTCTCTGAGCTGGGAACTGGACTCAGAGGTGATTCTGCCCTTGACAGCACCTGGCTCGAGGCCTGACCCAGAGCCAGTCCTGGGTTTGCCCCACCTGCTCCCTTTCTGTCTCCTCTCTGCCCCCCTCCTTTCCCCCTTGTGTGGGGAGGCTGAGTTCCAGAGAAGTCAGCTGGTGGGCATGGATTCCCTTAAGCTATTTCTGAGCCTGACACTCAAGTGCTGGGGAGAGGTTCTCTAGTCATGGAGGACTCCCCAGGTAGTATCCTCAGGGTCCTAGCTGGCAGGGTCTCTTGGCACACATGCCCTGCTCCCTGCAACCTAAAACCTGTGTGTCATTTAATAGGTGAACTCTTGTTTGTTTGAGCACAACCCTTCTGACAGGCACCAGCTTCTTCTTGCCCCAGCCCTCCCTCCCCAAAGCTGGCTGGACTGAAAGATGGGGAAGGGGCTGGTGGAATGATTCCCCGCTCCAGGAAGGACTGAGGAGTTACTGGGAACGTGACTATTTATAATTTCAGCGGCCCCTTTAAGCCTGAGCTCCAGGCCTGTTGCCAGGCGGGCTCTGTTTGAAGCTCTCAGCTCTAATCTGGCTGCAGCAGCAATGCTCCCAAATCTGCAGCAATGCTCCCAAATAGGGATCCTGTGGTTGCTCCAGAGGCAGGATGGGCCTGGCTTGTGGCGCTCTCCCAGGCTGGAGGGCCACCCCCTCCCCGTCCCCAGGTCCCCACAAAAGGCAGACGCTACATGTACACACACACACAGACACCTCTCTATGAAACAAACACACAAACTCATCCTCACAGACCCAGGGAGAGAGAATCCCATGACTGCCACGTGGACTGGCATTGGTGTCTGTGGCCCGTGGGCCCCCAGGCCAGCCACTTTTCCTCCACAGGAAGGATTTCTCTGGAACATTATAGCCCTTCTCGAAGATTCTAGACTCTACACTCCTTGAGCCCCTGGAATACCCCTAGTGGGTGACCCACTAGGAACTGAGAGGAAGAAAGTGTGGAGAGGTGGTGGGCGGAGCTGTCAGATCTTGAAGGAAGAGATTGGTCCACGTGGCCCCTGGCTCTCCACACTGGAGCTCACCCCTGGTGGAAGGGGTCTTACTCCCCCAACTGAGAGGTGGGGACAGTGAGACTGGGAGAGCAGCACACCCAAGATCCCCAGCCAGTGAGAGGATCGGCTGGGATTCAAGCCACGTGTCTAGAGCCCAGGCTCTCACATGCTTCTGCACTCGCAGGCAGGGCAGTCGACAGCATCCCGCCACCTTTTCTCGAACGCAGGTTTGGGGGTTTCCACGTGGCCAACTGTGGCTGGCAGGGCGGCTCACATCCCCATCTGGTGTGTAATGGGCTCCCAGTTCACATTCCCTGGCTGATCCCTTCTGTATAGAGAACGGGGACCAAGGAGGACCTTTGGTCAGGCTGTGTGTGCCCTCTCCAGCTAGCCGGTCTCACTGTGGAGCCACAGATGAGACTGTGGGGTAACGTGCACCTCGGGGGGCTCCAAGGGCATGGAGGACACGAGAGGGATGAGACTCGGAAGCCCTGTGTCAGACAAGGCACAGGACGGGGAGCTGGGGCCTGGGGCCCAGTTCTAGAGCCAGCTGTGTGACTTCGGGTCAGGCCCGCTGTCTCTCTGGGCCTCAATAAGATGAAGGGAGCTGTGCTCCCTAACCTCTGAGGGTCCTCTCAGGTGGTCTGGAGAGAGAGCGCCTGGTGTCGGGGAGCCAGAGTGCATATGCCCCTCTCCCAGGGCTGGGCCACGTGCCAGCAGAGGACCTGAGCGGCTAGCCGTGGCCACCAGGTTAAAAAACAATCGTACATATTCATTTTTGGTGGTGCTGGGTCTTGCTCTGGCGGGGCCTTTCTCTAGTTGCGGAAGCGGGGGCTACTCCAGGTTGTGATGCATGGGCTTCTCACTATGGTGGCTTCTCTTGCAGAGCAGCACGGGCTCCAGACTGCGGCCTCAGGAGTCGTGGCCCACGGGCTTAGCCGTCCCGAGGCATGTGGAGTCTTCCCAGACCAGGGATGGAACCCACGTCCCCTGCACTGCCAGGTGGATTCTCAGCCATTGGACCGCCACGGAAGCCCCAGTAATGGCCTCCCTTGATACAGCACCTACCGTAGGCTTCCCTGATAGCTCAGTCGGTAAAGAATCCACCTGCGATGCAGGAGACCCTGGTTTGATTCCTGGGTCGGGAAGATCCCCTGGAGAAGGGATAGGCTACCCACTCCAGTATTCTTGGGCTTCCCATGTGGCTCAGCTGGTAAAGAATCTGCCCGCAATGCGGGAGACCTGGGTTCAATCCCTGGGTTGGGAAGCTCCCCTGGAGAAGGGAAAGGCTACCCACTCCTGTATTCTGGCCTGGAGAACTCCATGGACTGTATGGTCCATGGGGTCGCAGAGTCAGACACAACCGAGCAACTTTAAGTGTACTCATCGTAGGCTTGAGCAGACTCTGGGAGATAGTGGAGGACAGGAAGCCTGGCGTGCTGCCATCCATGGGGTCTTAGAGTCAGCCACGACTTGACGACTGAAAACCAACAATAGTACCTGCCCTATAGGGTTCAGTGAGAATTAACTGGGTCACAGCCACAGAGGGAAGAGGTGGAGACCCAAGCCCTCCCAGCCCAAAGGCCTCAGCGCCTGCGGTCCCGGCTGCTGGCTGAGCGGGGCCGGTGGGCAGTGCCGCAGTTTGCGGCTGCGTGTCCTGGGTGCAGTGCCCGTGTGACACTGCGCACAGCGGGCCGTCTGCTTTCCAGAGTGCTGCTAAGGAAGGCGCGACTCAAGCTGCCTCCCCTGCCCCCTCCACAGGCTGCTTCCCCCTCCCTCCCTCGTTCCTGGTCCAAGGCCAGCTCCCCAAGCCTCCAGGGTGCCACGCCCCTGTACCTGGTGTCCCTGGGTAGAGGCTGGAATGGTAGGGCTGGCTCCCAGAGAGCAGGGGTCACAACGCACTCCCCCCTCCTCTGGCCTGGACCAGCGAAGGGCTTGGGGCACAGTCTCGGAGCCTCTCCAGTGGATCCCATCACCCTCCATGTGGGTCCTTGGGTGCACAACACCGGACCTCAGTTTCCCTGCTCTGTAGACTACTATGGATGTTCCTGCCAAGAGGCTGGAGGGAGGATGTGATGCCCTGCTGCCCACACCTCAGCTCAGGGCAGCTCCAGCATCCTTTGGGTTGGCACCTTCTACCCCATCAGAGATTCCAGCCAGAGCCCTCCAGTGGAGTCAGGGGCCTGGAGTCATGGGAACAGAGGCCAGAATTTCCCAGCAGCCTGATCAGAAGACCACAGTTAGGGGGTGGGACATCCAGGGAGCGGTCCTCTGTACCAGCCCCTCCATGCTGCCGAGTGCCAGTGAGCCCCCAGATTTCATCCCCTGTCCCCAGGAACTACCATCCACGGGTCTTCCCCAGCCATCCTGCTTCCCCCCTCCTCTCGCCTCCCACAGTCTGCAGCCACTTTGCCTCCCCAGGGAACTGACATCTGCCTACACTCCCAGCTGCCGTTCCCCTTCTACTCCTCCATCTCCCGCCTGGAATGCCACACCAGCCTCTTCCAGGAACCCCTCCAGGATGGTCCCAGGGACCCACACTCTCCACAAAGGCCCCTGTGGGTCTGGTGAAGTGTCAGGCCAGCTCACGATGACCCAGCAACTGATGGGCCGAAATTGGCTCGTCTCCTTGGCTTTGAAGCCTCTAGGGACCTGGTTCCTGCTCACCCCTGCAGCCTTTCAACTCCCTGCCCCCACCTCTGCTCCAGACAGACCAGCTCTCTTCCAGTCCCTGTGCCCTTGTACACGCTGTTCGGAGGACTGGAATTTTCTCCTGGGTCATCGGACCAACTGTTCATTCCTTAGGACTCAGCCCAGACTTCCTCTTCTCTGGGGAGGTGGTCTGTCCACTCGTCTGTCACCCACACTAGACTATCCGGGAAGGGGCTGTGCGTCTTGTTATCTCTAAACCTCCAGCTTAGCTCCAGCTTGGGAGGTGGGGTCACCTGTGCTGGTGGAAGGATGGCTCGATCCCACCCCGTTGACTCCGGCTCCATCCACACACGCCACTCCTCCCCTGGGAGCCATCTTCCTTTCCCCTTCCTTCCTTTCCCTCTTCTCTGGGTGGGGTAGCATTGTGCTAAGGGCATCCACATTGAAGTCACGTGACCTGCGCCTCCTCATGGTGCTGAGCCTCAGTTCTTTGTCCGCAGAGATGGAGAGAACCACTGCACAACCATCCCAGGGTAGCTCCGAGGGTTAAGTGAAGAGCATTAACCGTATCCTTGGACGTCACAGGAGTTCAGTATACGGTAACTAATATTGTCGTTGTTCTGTTTTATCCAGCCGGGCCGGTTGTAATCACCTCCTCCTGGCCTGCGTCTGGGGCACCTGTCACTACAGCTTTCTACTCAAAGCTGCCCACAACTTGAATCATTTCATCTTCACTTAGAACACTCAATGGCTCCCCGTTGCTTCCCCCAGGATATAAAAACTCCAGCTAATTTTCAAAGCTCTTCATCACCTGCTTTTCTGGTGAGGCTGCTCTGTGTGTGTGTGTGAGTGTGTGTATGTGTGAGTGTATGTGTGTGCGCTCTGTCATATCCAACTCCTTGCGACCCCATGGACTGTAGGAACCTCCAGATTCCTCTGTCCATGGAATTTTCCAGGCAAGAATACTGGAGTGGCTTGCTACTTCCTACTCCAGGGGATCTTCCTGAACCAGGGACTGAACCCACCTCTCTTGTGTTTCCTGGATTGACAGGTAGACTATTCTCTACCATTGTGCCAGCTGGGAAGCTCCGAGGCTGTCCTGAGTAGTAGCCAAAAGATGACCTTCTGGCAGGCCCCTCCCCAGGCTCAACGGGAGCTGGGTGACCCTAGGTGGGTCTTCTACTTCCCAGAGCTTCTAGATTCCTCAGCTGCAAAGTGACACCGATACCAGTGCCTCTTGGTGGTCCCTTCTCTGGGGGTGTGGGCGACAGGGACCCTGGGTGCAAAGAGCTGGCCTAGTGTGAGGGATGCGCCAGGCACCGGAGCCTCGTGGCCAGCTTGGGCCAGCCCATAGCCCTGCACACAGGCTCTGGAAAGAGGCCAGAATCCACGCTGATCCTCGTCTCCTCAGAGTCCCCGTCTTTCCAGGCTGAATATTACCCTGATTGTGTTGTAGAGAAAGGAAGAGAACATTTGTTCTCTTTTTAAAGAAAACAACATTTTCCCCCATTTACAAAAGGAATACATGTAAACTGTGGATAATTTTGAAATTAAGATAAACCAAAGAGAAAATTCTAAATGATCTATAATTCATCACCCATCCATAGGACTTTGAGTGCCTGAACTTCCAGCCCCGAGACCCTTTGTACTAGGTGTGCTGCACTGGATCTGCCTGGAGCCCAGAAAGGGGCTCACAGAACATTCTGGTTGGCAACCTGGTTCTTCCTCTCACCAGCAGAACTCACACTTCTCTGCCCAAGGCCTCTGCCTGCTGGTACCCAGAGAGTTCCTCACTCCACCCCACCCCCAGCAGCAGCTGTTAGAAGTTCAGGGTCTCAGGGAAGTTCCCTGGTGGCCTAGTGGTTAGGATTCTGGGCTTTCACTCCTGTGGCCCGTGTTCAATCCCTGGTGCGAGAACAGATCTTACAAGCCATGCAGCATGCCCCCCCTCCCCCCAAAAAAAAGCAAAGAAAAGAAGTACAGGATCTCAGCCCAGGGGGCCCAGAACCTGCATTTCCCCAGGATCCCAGGAGGCCCAAAGGTTTCCAATGGCAGCTGAGTGCCCTGAGTTGTGGATATACTTACACTCATCTGAGCCAACCCCTTATTATCGAACATGGAGGTGGCTTCCAAGTTGTGACATCATAAGGCCACAGTGAACAGCCTCATGATAGCTAAACCTTGGGCACACTGTGGGTATTTTCCAGGAGCAGGTATTAAGGAGATTTCCTTAATTCTGCTTCACTCCCCTTCTTCCCCAGAACATTCTGGGGTGGGGTAGGGTCCATCTTCATCCCCATTCTGCAGGTGCATAAACTGAGGCTGGGGGCAGACAATACTCTCTAGGGTCCCATAAACAGTGGCCAAGCCAGGGCCTAACCAGCCTGGCCAGGTTTCCTTTCTTCCACACCCATCCTATTGGCCTTTGCTGTAAGTTTTTGGTCCAGCATCAGCTCCTGTTTGTGTGAGGTGGGTCTCATGAATGTCCCAAGCTGGGCACACCGCGGCTTCCAGATGTCCCTGTCCCTGCCCAGTGGGACCAGTTTGCCCCAGTGACAGATGAAGCTTGGCTGGTTGGATAGTGTGGCCTCAGTCCACTGTGGGCACCTTGAATGGTGGGCGGGGCTTCAGGGAGGGGACGGGAAATGGAAAGAGAAGCAAGAGGGGCTTCCGGGTCAGCGGGGAGGGGGCTCCCGGGTCAGCGGGGAGGGGGCTCAGGCCTAGAAGAGAGGAGGGAAGGACAATGGCAGGGGGCTTTCCTGTGCTGTGGCAGGAAGAACAGTCATGTGACTGTGAATCCTTTTGGGGGAAACCCTTGGTGAAGAGTGAGCAGAATGCACTGGTGGCAGCAGATTCTATTAAAAGCAGTTCTCATTACTGTACCATTAATTATTAATAGGATCGGGCAAATCAAGGATAGGAAGACCCAGCTGGGCCTGATTCAAATCTTGCCTCCGAAGCAAATGGCTTTTGGGTCCCATCCAGGAGACCCAGCCATGAACGTGCCTGTTGGAAAGAGGGGACAACCTGAGGCTGCCATGGTGGGACAGGCATTGCTTATAGCTGCTTTTTAAAAAGCTAAAGAAAAGGAGCCCAGAGGAGGCAGACACCTGCCTCTGTCTATTTGCACCCCCATCCCTGAGCTTTTAGGCCTGGGTGACCTGGGCGTGCCTTTCCTGCAGACCTCATCCTTCTTTGAGCACTGCCCAGACCTGGGGCTGTTCAGCCTCTAAAGAGATCCAGAGAGGAACTGTCTCCATGGAGCAGCGGAAACCACAGTGAGAACAAAGCCAAGAGGGTTTGGGCTGAGGACACCCCAGAGATAGAGATTTCAGTCCTCTTTCTTGCGTAGAGGGATTGACCACCTTATGTACACTGAACTCCTATTGACCCTTTAGAGCCCAGCTCAGATGGCCTCTCCTTTAGGCAGCCCTACCCAGTCCTAGCTCTGCTAACAAACAAAGATACAGACCCTGTCCCTGCCCTCACAGAGCTACCAGTCTTGACAGGAATCTAGCCAGGTGATTAATCAAGTAATCATCACAAACCATGAAGACAAACAGGCACCATGCTCTAAAGCAGGGAGATGGAACCACGAGGGCAGGGCTTCTAATGATTCCGTCATCCTCTCCTCTAGACTACCTGGAGCAAAAGTAGGTTCTCAGTAAATGTGTCTGATTTCACAGACTGCTAATTTGGGAGCATAAGAACAAGGCCTTCAAGATGGAGAGATTTCTGGAGAAGCCAGCTTTGCACAGCAGAGGGACGAAGGGGCAGAGGTCTGGGCCTTTTCCCTGTTCCTCCATCACTTCAGAACTCTCCTGGATTATTAACTGATTTACCCTGACATCCACTATGAACCCAAGGCATGAATGCACTATGGTGGGTTGTTTTTTTTTTTTTGGTCTAATTTGATGTCTTAAAAAAGCTTTATTGCGATCTAATACCATAAAATTCACTCTTTTCAAGTGTATAATTCAGTGGTTTTAATATACTCAAGAGTTGTGCAACCATCACACCCGTCTAATCTTAGAACATTTTTATCACCCCCTCCCCAGAAGAAACACTGCACCCAGAATCCTTCATTCCTCATTCCCTCTCCCTCTTTGACCCAGGCAATCACAGACCTGTTTTCTGTCTCAGTGGATTTGCCTAGTTAGGACATGGTCGTGTATATAGGATTGTACAATCTGTGGTCTTTTGTGACTGACTTCTTTCACTTATGCATGAACTTTGAACACATTATGCTGTTGTAGCCGATATCAGTTCCTCATTTGTTTTCATGGCTCAGTAGTATTCTGTTGTGTGGATACGTCACATTTTATTTATCCATTCATCTGTTGATGCACATTTGGGTTCTCACTTTTTGACTATTATGATTAATGCTAACAGCATTAATCTAATACAGGTTTTTGTGTGAACATATGTTCCATTTCTCTTGGATATATACCTTGGAGTGGATTTGCTGGGTAATATGCTAAACAGTGTCAGACTTTATTTTTTGGGGCTCCAGAATCACTGCAGATAGTGACTGCAGCCATGAAATTAAAAGACGCCTACTCCTTGGAAGAAAAGTTATGACCAACCTAGATAGCATATGCAAAAGCAGAGACATTACTTTGCCAACAAAGGTCCATCTAGTCAAGGCTATGGTTTTTCCTGTGGTCATGTGTGGATGCGAGAGTTGGACTGTGAAGAAGGCTGAACGCTGAAGAATTGATGCTTTTGAACTGTGGTTTTGGAGAAGAGTCTTGAGAGTCCCTTGGACTGCAAGGAGATCCAACCAGTCCATTCTAGAGGAGATCAGCCCTGGGTGTTCTTTGGAAGGAATGATGCTGAAGCTGAAACTCCAGTACTTTGGCCACCTCATGCGAAGAGTTGACTCATTGGAAAAGACTCTGATGCTGGGAGGGATTGGGGGCAGGAGGCAAAAGGGACAACCGAGGATGAGATGGCTGGATGGCATCACCGACTTGATGGACATGAGTTTGAGTGAACTCCGGGAGTTGGTGATGAACAGGAAGGCCTGGCGTGCTGCAATTCATGGGGTCGCAAAGAGTTGGACACGACTGAGCGACTGAACTGAACTGAATGCTAACTTTGGCTCAGTGGTAAAGAACCCACCCATCAGTGCAAGAGATGCAGGTTCAACCCCTGGGTCAGGAAGATCCATGGGGAATGAAGTGACAACCCACTCCAGTCTTCTTGCCTGGAAAATCTCATGGACAGGGGAGCCTGGCGAGATACAGTTCATGGGGTTGCAAAGGGTTGGGCGTGACTTAGTGACTCAACAACGCTAACTTTATATTAGGCATTTAAGGGCCTTCCAAACAGTTTTCTGAAGGACCTGCATAGTTTTACGTTCTTACCGTTAGTGTGTGAGGGTTTCACTTTTCTAGGTACTTTGTGTTTTCTTAACTTTTCTGTATCTTGGAAAATACCAAAAGTAAGAATTGGGAAGACTTCCCTGTTGGTCCAGCTGTTAAGACTCTGAGCTTCCACTGCAGGGGTCAAAGGTTCAATCCCTGGTCAGGGAACTAAGATCCCGCATGCTGTACAGTACAGCCAAAAGGTAAAAAAATAAATGAATTTTAAAAAGGGGGGGAGGCAGGGACAGGCAATATGTACGTACATTTAGTTTTAGTACTTATTATTTTCCTTCAAAAGATGACACACTTTATTCCGAGATGTTACAGCAGCTGGGATGTTTTCTGTGTTTTAAAGTATGGTAGAAGTAAAGTACAGTTCTGTTCAGTCGCTCAGTCGTGTCCGACTCTCTTCAACCCCATGGGCTGCAGCACGTCAGGCCTCCCTGTCCATCACCAGCTCCCGGAGTTCACTCAGACTCATGTCCATGGCGTCAGTGATGCCATCCAGCCATCTCTTCCTCTGTCGTCCCCTTCTCCTGCCTTCAGTCTTGGCATCAGGGTCTTTTCCAAGGAGTCAGTTCTTCGTATCAGGTGGCCAAAGTACTGGAGTTTCAGCTTCAGCGTCAGTCCTTCCTATAGATGGTGTATTCATTACTAATACCAGACGTCAAAAACCAAGAGATGCTGTGAAACGGAAATTCCTCAGAACATGGGCTCCTGGGTCTATTTCTGTGCTTTTCAGGCTCTTAGTTATTATGGAAGCGTGTGAGGATGGTTTTGGTTCTGTGGACACCGAGAGCCTAAGTTATACTGGGGTTTTAAAATTGTTATTTAGATGGTTTTCCTCGAAAAGGATTCTCATTCAAGATGGTAGTGCTTGCCGCCCCCCCCCCATCATAATTGAATCATTAAAAAAAATTTTAAAATATATGTATAAACACAGGGTTTTACAGAACGCTGGGAAATGAAAAGTCGGGTTCCTCCTCTTTCCGACCCTTTTTCTGTCCTTGGAGGGATCCGTTGACTCTGTGAGTGTTCTTGTGCCAGACATTTTCTGTGAGCAGTAGTGGCACGTGTCCGCAGACTCGCACGTAGCTGCAAAACTTAATCTTTTTCCTGAACCGTGTAGCTTGGCTGTGCACGCCTTTCCATATCATCACATCGTCATCAAGTCATTCTTTTTAGACTGTTAAAGCAGATTTATTCAACCCGTGTCTGTAAACATATCCTCACTTGTGCTCCAGGGGTGCGTCTCTGTGGTAAGGGAGCGCAGAGGGAGGTGTAGTTGTTTGTGGGTGGCGGGGGGCACGGCCCTTCTGGAGCTTCATTGAGATGGTGAGGCTCCAACCTAGTGTTGAAAGCTAAGTGCTGGGCTGGGGTCTCCCTCCGCCCGCTCACCCCCTCAGCCCTATTTGTTTCCAGCAGAAGAAACAGACAATAGAAGCAAAGAGAGCAGGATCTGGGAGACACTGGCAAAGCCATCCAATTCCACAAACTGGCTTCTCTTATTCTTATTTCCCCACCTTTTACAGCTGCTCACCCTGATCTCATTCGTCAGTGACTTTTTAAAGACACTTTGCCACCTTGTCTTTCTGGGATATTTTTCTTTTCCTTGGGTTTATTCCCCTCTTCTCATGTTTATTGTTTGCTTGTTTTTGTATTTTAACTTCATAAATCGGCTGTTGGGCTTACTAAATTGTAGCCCTTTTAAAAAAAGAAGGCTTTTTCTTCCTAAGTGCTACTTTTCCAAGTCTTAATTCTCATCTGGAGGATGAATCTGAACCTGCTCAGAGACTTTTGTCGTGAGAATTAAATGAGATAATGTTTGAAGATATTTACTATAGCTTCAGACCCAGGTGAAGTGAAAGTTGCTCAGTCGTGTCCGACTCTTTGCGACCCCATAGACTATACAGTCCCTTGAATTCTCCAGGCCAGGACACTGAAGTGGGTAGCCTGTCCCTTCTCCAGGGGATCTTCCCAGCCCAAGAACTGAACCCAGGCCTCCTGCCTTGCAGGCCGATTCTTGACCAGCTGAGCTGTGAGGGAGGGGTCAAATGGTAGGTGGTGGTAGCGCCACGCTTCTCCATGGCTTCAGAGTCGCTGATGTAAATCTCAATGTCCGTGCACCTCACACATGGCGTCGCCGCCCACCAGATGCGGCAGTGACTGCTGGAGGCGTCCCCACTGCAAACTGGCTGTGACTTAGGCGTCCCCATGTACTTCTTTGCTAGTGAGGTGGGTGTGCACTTGAACCAAAAGTTTGACTCAAATGCGTTGTACATTACACTGTATTTTCAGAGTACTAGAGGAGCTTACTGGTTCAAAGAACCCTGCAGTAAATATTTTTGTAATGTAAATATGGTTCGTTTGTTTTTATAAATTCGAAATGTTTTACATTCTGAAATCCTGGCCCACATACTCATGAAAATGATACTGTTCAATATTATGGTTGTGAAAAACTCAGTGGGAGGTTTACTGGCCAGCATCGCCAGGTCACAGTGATAAGGAGTTTGTGCACAGTGGGCTGATTACTGTTGCCACAAGAACATCTAGGTTTGCATTTTGTCTTACTGGCTTTCATGTAATTTCTTTCTTTCTTTCTTTTTTTTTTTTAAAGATTAAAGAGGAAAAATCCTTATTATGCCAGTTCATTATTTTGAAGAAAAATTGCAAAGCTAGGATGTTGTGGAAAAAGCCTCAGTATTCTGCTGGATTCTTGATACATTAATGGTCAGTTTTACTGAATGCTGGTGCAGATCCTTGGGGTAGGACTTTGACCTAGGAGGAATATCAGGATAATTTTGTGGGAGGTGTGAACCTTTTAAGGAACGCAGTTATCCAAACCTTAAGTGAATCTTTTTTCTGACTAATTATCTAATACTCCCGAAAAGGCTTGTCTTCTCAAATCATATCCCAACACTTACATGATGCATGAGAAGTATTTTCAGTTACCCAAGGCCGTGTGAACCCCGGGACGCAGTGAAAGTGTTCATTAGTGGCCCTCTGGTGTGTGTTGCAGCAAATTCTGTCCTGGCCCGAGGATTACTGGTCAAGTTCCCTAACTTCAGATTATATTACGAAGCTCCGGAACAGTGTGGTACTGGCCCCAAAACAGAAATACAAATGAATGGACAGGATAGAATGCCTAGAAATAAACCCACGCACATATGGTTAATTAATCTGTGACAAAGAAGGCAAGAATATTCAATGTAGAAAACACAGTCTCTTTGATAAGTGGTGCTGGGAACACTGGACTGCTACATGTAAAAGAACGAAATTAGAACATTCTCTAGTATGATACACAAAAATAAACTCGAAATGGATTAAATACCTCAATGTTAGACTGGATACTATAAAACTCCTAGAGGAAAACATAGAGCACTTCTTGACATAAATCTCTACAATATCTTTTTGGATCTATCTCCTCAGTTCAGTTCAGTTCAGTCGCTCAGTTGTGTCCGACTCTTTGCGACCCCATGAATCGCAGCACATCAGGCCTCCCTGTTCATCACCATCTCCCGGAGTTCACTCAGACTCACGTCCATCGAGTCCGTGATGCCATCCAGCCACCTCATCCTCGGTCGTCCCCTTCTCCTCCTGCCCCCAATCCCTCCCAGCATCAGAGTCTTCTCCAATGAGTCAACTTTTCTCATGAGGTGGCCAAAGTACTGGAGTTTCAGCTTTAGCATCATTCCTTCCAAAGAAATCCCAGGGTTGATCTCCTTCAGGATGGACTGGTTGGATCTCCTTGCAGTGCAAGGGACTCTCAAGAGTCTTCTCCAACACCACAGTTCAAAAGCATCAAGTCATTCTTATTTTTTCACTAAATGCCCATGAAGGTAGAGAGAAAGATGAAACCTCCCTCATTGTGGGAAATAGCTGCCAACCTCATGCCAGAATCTGGGAGGAGCCACACTGAGGGTAATAGCAGGGGGCAGTGTTGGAGAGAAAGCTGAGGACACAGAGACTGGGGACAAAGGTAGGAAGATGCTCAGAACCTTTTCCATCAGTTGCTCCCACTCAGAGACCTGAATCTGCACCAGTCTGAAAACTGGACAGTTGTCCTTCTCCCACATGCTACTGATGTCCCTGGTCATTCAGGAAAAGTGAGTAGGGCAGGAGGCTTTCGTGGTGCAAGGTATTCTGGGAAGCAAATATGATCATTGTAGGGAGCTGGGTGGAGAGAGAAAAATAGAGAACTCCTTAGTAGCCGTGCATGCTGGGACTTCTGCTTATTTCATCTGTTCAGAAAATCCAAGAATCATTTAACTAAGCTGGAGTGAAGGCTGCCTTCTTTCAGCAGAGCTGCAGTTGGCAGAGCCTGCTGGAAACTGGGACACGGATTGAGCAAAGCCTGCTTGATTCTGTTGCCTGGACCAAACACTGAGAATGGGATGGAACCATCAAACAAGTAATAAGAGGACGAGGCCAGAGGCAATCTACACATCCTGTCTGCTTCTCATCGTGGAGTGTGGATGAATGTTTCTGTGTTTGAGGGACAATGCAGAGGCAAAAGCACCAACCACAACGGACAGTGAAAAACCACTTCTGAGCGTGGAAGGGAACTGGCATTCTGAAACACTGGCGATCAGGCGCCTGACAGCAGGTTCCTAAAGGAACCAGAAGAAGACGTCAGGAAGCCATGTGGCCATTTTACTGGAAAGACCTGCTCTGCAAATCAGGAGGCAGAAAGCACAGGGCAGCCCTGAAAGATGTGAAAAGCAAGCCTGGGGACTGTCCTGGCAGTCCAGTACACTGGCGATCAGGCGCCTGACAGCAGGTTCCTAAAGGAACCAGAAGAAGACGTCAGGAAGCCATGTGGCCATTTTACTGGAAAGACCTGCTCTGCAAATCAGGAGGCAGAAAGCACAGGGCAGCCCTGAAAGATGTGAAAAGCAAGCCTGGGGACTGTCCTGGCAGTCCAGGGGTTAAGACCTTGTGCTTCTACTGCAAGGGTGCCCGTTAGATCCCCGGTTGGGGAAAGAAGAGACCCCCTTATGCTGCACGGTACAGCCAAAAAATAATAGAAATTATTTACAAAGAGAGAGACAACACAGACAGGAAAGAAACAGGAGGAGGCTGGGTGAAAGTGAAGGCAGAGATTGGAGTGATGCAGCTACAAGCCAAGGAATGCCATAAGCCAAGAGAGGGGCAAGAAACAGATGCGCTCTCGGAGCTTCCAGAAGGAACCAACCCTGCCATCACCTGGACTTCAGACTTCCGGCCTCCAGAGCTATGAGAGGACACAGTTCTGTTTAAGTCACCCAGCTGTGGTAGTTTGGCATAGCGGCCCTAGGAAACTAAGACAGATGGAGTTAAGAAAGATTGCAAGAAAAGAAAAAACATGGTAGCAAAGTTGAAGGCCTTAGAATATTCTCCATGAGACAGAGTTGACTCATGGGCAAAGACCCTAATGCTGGGAAAGATTAAAGGCGAGAAGAGAAGGGGGTAGCGGAGCATGAGATGGTTAGATAGCATCACCAACTCAATGGACATAAATTTGAGCAAACTCTGGGAGATAGTGGAGGACAGAGGATACTGGCGTGCTGCGGTCCGTGGGTCGCAGAGTCAGACGGGACTTAACGATTGAACAACAACAAAGCACTGAAGTCCATGCTGCTGCTGCTGCTGCTGCTGCTAAGTCGCTTCAGCCGTGTCCGACTCTGTGCGACCCCACAGGCGGCAGCCCACCAGGCTCCCCCGTCCCTGGGATTCTCCAGGCAAGAACACTGGGGTGGGCTGCCATTTCCTTCTCCAATGCATGAAAGTGAAGTCGCTCAGTCGTGTCCAACTCCTAGTGACCCCATGAACTGCAGCCCACCAGGCTCCTCTGTCCATGGGATTTTCCAGGCAAGACTACTGGAGTGGGGCCCCAGTGCCTTCTCCGAAGTCCACGCTGGGGACCGTAAAAAGCAGACGGTGCAGTGCAGGAAAATGTAACCAGTGATGGGGAGAGGTCCACCTTGGGACATTTCCTGAAGTGTGACAGAAACTGAGAGACGACAAAACACGAGAAAGTGGTAAGGAGGAGAAGACAGCAACCACAGAGCTGAGATTCTTGAAGAAAAGGCTAGACTGAGAGATGACTTGGAATATAATGAAGAAAACTCACCTGTGTTTTAAAAAGAAACAAAAAGATCTGAATACGGAGACTGGAAAGACCCATTGTGTTCTGGGGAAATAAATCGAGGATTCTGCTGAGACATGTTCTGGAAAAACACTGCGATTCATACAAATAATGACAACTTGTATATGCCTCTAGGAAGGAAAGAACATTACTTCTAAAAGATCAAACCCAGGCTGGTTTAGCTTGTGTCACACTAAATGAAGAGGGAGCCATGCTTATGAGGTTTGAGGGGAACTATTGAACACTCATTACTGAGAGGTATATTCCCATCAGCTGAGAGTCTAAAAATGACAACCCCTAGGCCTTAAATAGGCCTGGGTATTAGTACTAAAGCCAGTTAAAAAGCAGTGAGTCTAAAGATTTACTGTCAATATCATTTCCAGACTAAATACAAATGTCAAAAATTGTTCTTCAATGGCACGTCATACAATGGAAAAAGTAGATCAAAGCGGGGGGTACCTGAGAGACATCTTTAATAAGAGAGTTTCAGGAGGCACTGTTTCTCCTTGAATGATTAGGCAGCTACAAATAGAAGACTTTTTCAATTAAGATAACTTTGAGTGCAATTAGAAGTGAAATAGTGACATATGTGTGCCGCTATATATAAAATAGATAATGCATAAGGACCTACTGTGTAGCACAGCGAGCGCCACTCTGTAATGGCCTATATGGGAAAGCAATCTACAATAACCGATTCACTCTGCTGTACACCTGAAATTAACACCACATTGTAAATCAACTATACGCCAATGCAAAATTTTTAAAAAGAAATGAAATAGTGACTAACCAAAGACTGCAGAAGGTTAAAGCAAAAATTCAAAGTCCATAAAACAAAATTCAAGAACCAAAGGAAGCAGCTGAGGAAATAAAGAGAAAGGCAGAGACCAGCTTTCCCATGGAGGTGAGATCTACAGGGTCGATATTAACATGAATGTGAATGTGTGATTTTTCCTAGTAAAATACCAAAGACTCTTGGATTGGATAAAACAAGGACCAAGATGGAAATTTAGCTACATAGTGCTAATAAGAAATACACTTAAAACCAAAGGACGAGAAACAGTTGAAAATAAAAGGTTGAGCACAGTTATATGAGACTATTTCAAGTCAAAGGAAAACAAAGGTAGTAATATTCATGTTGGACCAAGAATCACAGGCAAAAAGCACGAGATGGGACAGATCCTTTGAACCGATAAAGAGTACAAGTCACAATAAAGATCCCATTGTCAGAATTTTTTACGTTCTAAATAGGATTAGACCTGACCCGGGGAAGAACAACTTAGATACATAGAAAGATAACCAAAATACTGCTGCGGACTTCCCTGGTGGTCTAGTGGTTAAGACTCCACGCTTCCACTGCAGGGGGCTTGTCTTTGATCCCTGGTCCACGAAATAAGACCCAACATGTCATGTGGCATGGCAAAAAAAAAAGACACAAAACACCCAAACAAAATAAACCCCCTGGAGGAGATTTAACATACTTGTGTCTTTGACACAGTTAAATAGTGCTCTCCCCCTCACATGTTTGTATAGGACTGGAATAATATAATTAATAAGGTTGATTTAATAATTGAACTTTGTGCCCAACAAATAAAAGATACTCATTTCTTTGCCAGAGCCCATCAAACATTTATGAAAATTGATCATATATTAGGCCATAAAGAAACATTCAATATAATCCCCAAAGCAGATATAGTGAAAGCCTCATTCTTTGACTACAGTGCAATTAAGCTAAAAATTATTAACAAAAAGTTTAAATGAAAAAGCCAACCATTTGAAAATTAAACCACTTTTGTAAATAACTCTAAGTAAAACCTATGTGACAACTATTTAAAAATAATAACACTATAAATACCAGATATCTATCTAAACATATAGGAAGGTGGTTAAAATGTAACAAGGAGGAAAATTAATAGCTCAATGATGTGAATTGTTTTAAATAAGGAAGACTGGAAGGTGAAAAAGGCAAAAAGCAGAATTTAATGAATTAGAGAAGAAAAACAGAAATAAAAGATAAGTCGATGACTTGTTTTTTTGGAAAGTCTAATAAATTAGGAAAACTTCTAGCAGATCCAATGATAACAAGCAGAGAGAAATGAATGCACAATTGGAACAAAAATTTTTTAACTAAATTATACTAAGTAAAACTTTATGATAGTAAATTTAAAAATGAGAAAAAGCAGATATTTTTAATAAGAAAATACATATAACCAAAATCAATTCAACAAGTAGGAGAAAATCAAAAACCCTAATAAAGTAAATTGAAACGGTAGGTAAAGAGCTACCTCCTCGAGATGTGTTAGGTCCTTTACTTCCACTGGCAAATAGTCAAACATTTCAAACATTCTGTCTCAGGATACAGGAAAGACGGAAAACTTCCCTAACTATCTTAAGAATGTTGGAGAAGGAAATGGCAACCCACTCCAGTATTCTTGCCTAGGAAATCCCACGGACAAAGTTTGAACCTGGTGGGCTACAGTCCATGGGTTGCAAAGAGTCGGACTCAACTTAGCAACTGAGCACATCTTAAGAATGTAGCACAACCTAAATATGAAGAATTGGCAGATAGCACAAAACTATAGACCAGCCTTGCTTAGGAATATGATAAAAATCCTAATTAAAACACCAGCACATTATCCTGGTTGAGACTCGGGGGCAGGGGGAAATAGAAATCTGCTAAAAGAGCTCAGAAAAGGGGAAGAAGCCTTATAAAATTAAAAAGGAAAGCATGTTAGCTCAGCTCCAATGGAGACAGACGTCATCAGGGCCTATGAATGCATGAGTCCACCTTTAAAAAAAAAAAAATTATTTATTTGAGTGCGTCAGGTGTTAGTTGTGGCACACAGGATCTTCACTGCAACGTGTGGGATCCCTTGTTGCCAAGAACAGACTTTCTAGTTGTGGCTCGAGGTCCAGAGCTCAAGGGCTTCAGTAGCTGCGATGTGTAGACTTGGTGGCATGTGGATTCTTAGTTCTCCGACCTGGGATCAAGCCCCAATCCCCTGCCTTGCAAGGTGGATTCCTAACCACTGGGCCACCAGGGAAGTCCTGATTGCGCTTTTTTTTTTTAATACTGACCTCCACTGCTACTCATCACACAGCCAAGGCTGAATGACTTTTCAAGTTGACTCTTAAGGCCTTTCAGGCTCCAAAGTCTAAAATTAGCAATAAAAGCATGTTTCCTTAATATATGTATGGTGACATCTGCAGTGTTTGCCAGTCTCTCCAGTACTCCTTCCAGGCTGGGACTGCACTTTCCACTGGGTTTGGCAGTTTATGTGAGCTAATGTATGTCACTTCTGGGTAGAGGCACTTAATTGCTGGTACTTGTTGTTCAGTTGCTAAGTTGCGTCCGACTCTTTGCCATCCCTTGATCATAGCCCACCTACTTTGTCCATGGGATTCTCCAGGCAAGAATACTGCAGTGGGTTGCCATTTCCTCCTCCAATTTGCTCAGATTCAAATGGACAGGGAGGCCTGGCGTGCTGCAATTCATGGGGTCACAAAGAGTCGGACACGACTGAATGACTGAACTGAACTGAACTGAGGCCTCCCTGTCCATCACCAACTCCCAGAGTTCACTCAGACTCACATCCATCTTGTCAGTGATGCCATCCAGCCATCTCATCCTCTGTCATACCCTTCTCCTCCTGCCCCCAATCCCTCCCAGCATCAGAGTCTTTTCCAATGAGTCAACTCTTCGCATGAGGTGGCCAAAGTACGGGAGTTTCAACTTTAGCATCATTCCTTCCAAAGAACACCCAGTGCTGATCTCCTTCAGAATGGACTGGTTGGATCTCCTTGCAGTCCAAGGGACTCCCAAGAGTCTTCTCCAGCACCACAGTTCAAAAGCATCAATTCTTCGGCTCTCAGCTTTCTTCACAGTCCAACTCTCACATCCATACGTGACCACTGGAAAAACCATAGCCTTGACTAGACTGACCTTTGTTGGCAAAGTAATGTCTCTGCTTTTGAATATGCTATCTAGGTTGGTGATAACTTTTCTTCCAAGGAGTAAGCGTCTTTTAATTTCATGGCTGCTGTCACCATCTGCAGTGATTTTGGAGCCCCCAAAATTAAGTCTGACACTGTTTCCACTGTTTCCCCATTGGCATACACGATCTAGTTCCCTGATCCGGGATTGAACCCCAGCCCCCTACATTGGGAGGGAGAAGTCTTAGTCACTGAATCACCAGGGAAACCCCTGAAATATCTATATTTTGCTTTCACTCTTGAAAGACAGTTTAGCTGAAAGACAGTTTCAGTTGACAAGTTCTTTCATCATCTGGAGCACATTTATTATTGCATTGACTTTTGGCCTTTATTGTTGTTGACAGTTTTTCTTCTTTCTTTGTGGCATGTGTGGGATTGTGGTCAAAGCATATGACCTGGAGTTCTGGGCTGACTAGGTCCACATCCCAGCCCTGCCATTAATCACTGTGTAATTCTGTGCCCAGGTATTTACTGCTCACAGTTTTGCTGTATGAGTTGGATTCAGCTGGTAAGTTCTTCTGCTAGCCCTACCTAGAGTCGTTCATGTGCCCATTCTCATCTGGGGCTTGAATGGGGGTAAAGGGTTTAGCATGGCCTCACTTAAAAGCCTGGCAGTTATTCTGGCTGCTAGGTGTGTGTGTTTAGTTGCTCAATCATGGCCAACTCTTTGTGACCCCATGGCCTGTAGCCCGCCAGACTCCTTTGTCCATGGGGGTTCTCCAAGCAAGAATGCTGGAGTGGCTTGCCATGCCCTCCACCAGGGGATCTTCCCAACCCAGGGATCAAACCCAACCAAGGAGTCAAACTGGGGTCTCCTGCATTACAGGCGGATTCTTTATCATTTGAGCTATCAGGGTTGCCAGGTCAGTTCAGTTCAGTCGCTCAGTCGTGTCCGACTCTTTGCGACCCCACGAGTCGCAGCACGCCAGGCCTCCCTGTCCATCACCATCTCCCAGAGTTCACTCAGACTCACATCCATCGAGTCCGTGATGCCATCCAGTCATCTCATCCTTTGTCGTCCCCTTCTCCTCCCGCCCCCAATCCCTCCCAGCATCAGAGTCTTTTCCAATGAGTCAACTCTTCGCATGAGGTGGCCAAAGTACTGGAGTTTCAGCTTTAGCATCATTCCTTCCAAAGAAATCCCAGGGCTGATCTCCTTCAGAATGGACTGGTTGGATCTCCTTGCAGTCCAAGGGACTCTCAAGAGTCTTCTCCAACACCACAGTTCAAAAGCATCAATTCTTCAGGGCTCAGCTTTCTTCACAGTCCAACTCTCACATCCATACATGACCACAGGAAAAACCATAGCCTTGACTAGGCGGACCTTAGTCGGCAAAGTAATGTCTCTGCTTTCGAATATATTACCTAGGTTGGTCATAACTTTTCTTCCAAGGAGTAAGCGTCTTTTAATTTCATGGCTGCAGTCACCATCTGCAGTGATTTTGGAGCCCCCAAAAATAAAGTCTGACACTGTTTCCACTGTTTCCCCATCTATTTCCCATGAAGTGATGGGACCGGATGCCATGATCTTCGTTTTCTGATGTTGAGCTTTAAGCCAACTTTTTCACTCTCCTCTTTCACTTTCATCAAGAGGCTTTTTAGTTCCTCTTCACTTTCTGCCATAAGGGTGGTGTCATCTGCATATCTGAGGTTATTGATATTTCTCCGGGCAATCTTGATTCCAGCTTGTGTTTCTTCCAGTCAAGCGTTTCTCATGATGTACTCTGCATAGAAGTTAAATAAGCAGGGTGACAATATACAGCCCTGACGTACTCCTTTTCCTATTTGGAACCAGTCTGTTGTTCCATGGGTTGCCAGGTAGGTCATCTCAATTCTCTTCCACCAGGAGTCCACACTGAGTTTCTTGACAAGATGGCAGAAGCAATCTAAGACAGCAAAAGTAGAATCTATAAGGCTTCTTAGTGTCTGGCTTTGAAAGCCACACAACATCATCTCAGCTGCATTACATTGGTCAAAGCAAGTCTCAAGACCAGAGCACAATCAAGGTCGGGAAAATAGACTCAGATTCTCCCTTGTGGCAAGCGTGTCCTCTTGAAGGGAGAGCAGCAAAGTCACCTCACAAAAGGTTACCATCAAGGGAAAGTATGATTCTTCAGGAGCCATTACTGTAGCAAAAATTACTGAAGGAATGTGAAGTAATAAAGATGAGCTACTTTTCTGTGTCTTGATTTTCCACCCTTAAAATGTGGATCATGATAATGCTAAGAGTGCTGTTTTGAAGAGTTAAAGAGCTAAGTGTAAGGAACTTCCCTGGTGGTCCAGAGGTTAAGACTCCATGCTTCCAATGCAAGGGGTATGGGTTTGATCCCTGGTCGGGGAACTAAGATTCCACATGCTGCATGGTACAGCCAAAAAAAAAAAAAAAAAGCTAATGTGTAAAGCTCTAAGAGCACTGTTTTCCCATCTGCTTGCTTTAAATAATCTTCTTTGTGTTTAGCATTACATATTTAGTATCTATATCTAAGTGTAGATTAATGTTATACACCCTACTTGACATTAATACACTTTTCAAATCTGAGGAGTAGTGTCTTTCATCACTCCTGGAATACTCTGACATTATCATGTGGAATACGATCTCTCCCCCATTTTCTTCACAACCTCTCTTTTTTTTTAGTACATAAATCAAACTTCCTCACTCTATCCTATTTGCTTCTATTTTGGGGGTTTTTTTCCTCTCTCTATAAACTGCATTCAACATTTCCTCAGTTCTGTCTTTAAGTTCATGAACATTTCTTTAACTGTGTCTAATCTGCTATTTAACTCACCCACTGAAGTTTTAATTTCAGCGGTCATGTTCTTCATTCTTAGATCTTTGTTCTTCTTAGAATCTGCCTCTTTCAAAAGGTGTTTTTTATTTTCTTATGGTGTCTTTTTTTTTTTCCTTTTAACAGTTTAAAGCACACTTGGTTTATAGTCTCTTTCAGATGTGCTATGATCTCAGTTTCAGACTATGCCTATTCTCCCTTGCGGTAGATCAGTTTGTCCTGTTTTTAGCTGTCTAAAACAGGTTTCTATTTTCAGTATTCAGCTAAGACCTCTCCACTGAGGACCCTTCCCTTTTGCTGGGGGTCTTCAGTTATGAAACAGTTTCTGGCTCTGGTTTTCCCCACCCAATTTCCAAGACCTGGGAATTTCCCATTCTTTCTAGATTAATTATTTCTGCTGTTGTTGCTAATTTTGTTGGTGGTCCTCAGCAGGAGGAGTGAAGGGAGCATCACCATTACGTCAGTCTGCTAGGTCACTGGAACCAGAAGCCAAATTGAATAAAAAAATATTATTTAAAATCGATAGGGAAAGTATGGGCTATTTATTAAATGGTATTAAGACAACTGTTCAATAATTAGCAGGGAAGGTAATTCATCTTACCATGCATCGTAACATCATCTTAACAAGTAAAATAAATTGCAAAGATAACAAAAATATGAAAGTCAAACTGTAAAAGTGCCAAATGAAAATAATGTGAGTGGGAAAAGTCTGTTTAGTTATTTAGTTGATGGTAAAATGCTCTTGAATTTGACTACAAAAAGTTTAAAAGTTATGTATGTTGAAAACTATGAAAAAACCCCAAAGGAATTGACCAATTAGGGAGTATTACAAGATATAATGAAGGTTCAATATCTTCACCTACAAAGAGCTCTCACACACCCAGAAAAAGACAATAGTGAATAGGGAATTGAGCAAAGGATATGAATCAGTTAAAAAAAAAAATAAGAAGAAAAACAAATGACCAACAAGCACGTGAAATAAGAATTGCAAAATAAGAAAAACAGATGACCAGCAAGTTTATGAAAATACATTTGTCTTCACTAAAAAAAAAGCACTTTAAAACAGGAGATCCTTTTTACCTTATCAAATTGGCCAAGCAGTTCAAAAAGGTTAGAATATCCTGTGTGGTGAGGGGGCAAAGGAATTTAACACGACTCTCTTTCCTTGGTAGGAGTGTGTGGTGGGTTGAATGGTAGCCCCCAAAGATATGATGATGACCTGACCCCCAGAAGCCATAAATGTTACCTTATTTGAAAAAAGTCTTTGCTGATATAACCAAAGTAAGGATCCTGAGATGAAGAGACCAACCTGGATTACAGGACAGGGTTCTTGTAAGAGGCACATGGGGAAAAACAAAGGAGGCCATGTGACCGTGAGGCAGGGCTGGGGACAGGGCAGGTGAATGTGGGCAACGAGCAGAAGCTGGAGCACACAAGGAAAGACGCTCCCCCAGAGCCTTCAGGCTGAGGGCGGGCCTGCTGACAGCTTGATTTTGGACTTCCAGCCTCCAGATACGTGAGGCAACACATTTCTGTTACTTTAAACCCCCAGGTTTGTGATAATTTGCCACGGCAGTCCTAGGACACTGTCATCAGAACATCTTCAAGAGGGCCACGAGGCAGTATGCAGACAGACTGGTCCTAAAGTGTGCCTGCTTCTAACATGTCTAACTTTCCTCCTAGAAATTACTCAACATTAATAATTGAGGATTTGTTAAAGATTTCTTGGCAAGGATATTCACAAAAGCCTTCTTGAAAGATATTTGGATAAACAACCTCAGTGGTCAACGAGAGAGGGTTGGCTAAGTAAATGATGCCTTAACCCTATAACCAGAGAGACCAAAAATAATAATACCCACAATGGATAGAATACTTTTGATGTGCTGGCAAGGAATGAGTACTTTCTGCTTCTGACCTCATGTTATTCTCACAGTAAGGCTGTAAGGCTGGCATCAGTGGCCCCAACCACACAGAGGCGGGTGGCGAGGTCAGAGGGTGGAGGCCAACTGTCCAATGTGACACAGCCAAGGGACCAAGATTCTGACCTCAAGCCCTGCGCTGTGCACATATCCATCAAGCGATAGGATGACTCCTGGAGCAACATCAGATTACCAGGTAACAGAACAGGCGGATGCTGGGCGGCAGTGTCGGACGAAAAAAAAGCGGTGGAGCACGTCCTATTTTTGCAGAAATAAAAAGTGCCTTCCATGTGCAGAGGAAAAAAGGCTGGAAGGATTTACTATGCACGTTAACAGGGAGGTGACCTCTGGGGAGGGCTTTGGTGATTTTGATGTTCTACACGCACATCTTACAGCTTTGGTAATCAGAACAAAATGATAAAAACCAAAACCACGCCGCCGGGCTGGGCGGACCTCACCTGCCTCGGAGTGTGTCCTAGGAGGTGGGGAATAGCCGCGGGACCCCAGGAGCCTGACTCCCCTGCCCTTGGCCTTCTCCCCGGTGCTGCTGTCTGCACCTGCTTTGCACCCGCTCATCTGTGGGCATCGATTTTTCCATCCTTCAGAGAAGCGCCTGAGGAAAAGGAAAGAGCATCTCTGGATCAATGAGCAGAGCCCTGCAGCCAGGGTCAGGGGGGTTTCGTGGGCCGTCTGTCACTGCCCTGCCCAAGACTGGAGGGGGCGACTCAGGGGGCAGTGGGGAAGCCTGGCCAGGCTACCTTCAATGGTCCCATGAATGTGCTCTGTGTGTGTGTGTGTGTGTGTGTAGCAGGTGGTCTGTGGTGTAGGGGCTGATGCAAGATAAGTGTGGTGGGGGGAGTATATGTGAGATGTGGGGTGGGGGGTGCAGGGGCTGTATGTGGGTGAGTTGTGTGTGTGGACGACATGGGGGCAGAATAGGAAAACAAGGTACAGGGTAGGGTGGGGGTGACTTTGCCCACTGCCAGCTGCCAGGGCTAAGCTTTGCCTAGAGAATCAGGAAGCCTCCCAAGTCCCCTCTGTGAAGTAGGCTCCTCTCAACTCACCCTCACAGCTCAGCGAGGACAGGGCTGGTACCCACCCACTATACAGATGGGAAAACTGAGGGCTGTGTGTGTGTGTGTGTGTGAGAGAGAGAGAGAGAGAGAGAGAGAAGGAGTTTCAGGGAGGGGAGGAGGAACAGTGAAAGGGGAAGAGGGAGAAGAGAAGCAGAAGAGGGAAGGGGGGACAGAGTGGGGAGGGGAAGGGGAGAGAGACCACCCTGTGGCCGCTCCCGGACTGCAGACCAGAACCCCATCTAAGACACCAGTGCTCCTCTGGGCTGGGTGCTGGGGGTCGGGGCACCAGCACCGAGAGACGAGAGTCACTCACGTTGGCCCTGCCCTTGGAAGCTCCCAATGGGAAAGGGGGTCCATGGGTGGGCACTCTGGGACAGAGCTGGCCAGTCTGGGTCAGCAGACCTCCACCCCGTGCTCTTGAGGCCTATCTGAGCTTCACCCACCCATCACACGACCCTCTTCCGTCTGCTCAAACCCCCTCCCGATTTGTCTTTTGACCAAAGTGGGTCCCCTCGCTCGTGGAAACACATCTCCTCTGGGAAGTCCCCGTGGACCAGCTCTCTAGTCCCTTCAGCCCACAGCTCCCTGTGCTTCTCCTCCAGGGCCCCCACGACAAGCATCCTTGAAGATTTTAGTCCACTGTTACCCGTCTGTCTTCTCACAGCTTAACTGTGAGCTCCGAGAAAGGCAGGCTGAAACCGTGGGTCCTCTTGGCTGGGTATGCCGTGCCCACCCCCTGGCCAGGCACCGAAAATGGCTCAACATATGTTTGTTGCATGAATGAATGAACCATGATAATTGCTAAGAAAAGAAGTGTGCAGATGGTCTATCATGAAGTTCTGTGAGCACGGATTGGGTTTGTGTCCACGTGCCTGAGCGCTGAGGTGGGCTCACGTGTGGGTATGGTGCCTTCATGGACACGTGCACATGTCTGTTGGGGGGGCGGAGCGCATGGTGGTGTGCACAAGGCACCCAGTGCTTGTGTGTGTGCGTCACACATGTGTGTGCATGTATGTGGGTCCATGCATTTATTTCTATATGCCAGTGTGTACAGGTGTGTGTTTACACCCGTGTGAGTCCACATTGCTTCTTGCCGCAGGTTGGAGGCATGTCAACATCTTTCTCTCAGGCTTGCTCTCTCTCCATGACCTGCAGCCTACCTTTCTGCTTTCTGCAGCCTCCAATCCCAGCCCCCACCTCTCGCAGCCCGAGCAAAGACTCTAGCTCCAACTGGGCTTCAGCTCTGACATTCCAGCTCATTCCAGCACTCAAGGCCCAGACGTTGCCTGGAACACCACAAGCGTGTCATCTCAGCTGGGTGCTTTCGCCTCACTCCATCTTTCCGTCTGTGAAGTGGACACAAAGCTCACAGACACGCGTGGCAGGGGACCTGGTGTATAGGGAGCACTGGGCAAATGCTACCCACCGCGATGTCCCCAGTGGTGATAATGGCGACGACGTTCCTCTTGTTGTCGTTCAGTCCCTCAGTTGTGTCCGACTCTTTGCCACTCCGGGGACAGCAGCACGCCTGTCCTTCACCGTCTCCCGGGGCTTGCTCCCACTCACGTGCACTGAGTCGATGATGCCACCCAACCATCTCGTCCTCTGTAGTCCCTTTCTCCTCCTGACTTCCATCTTTCCCAGCATCAGGGTCTTTTGTTCCTCTGGTGGCTGCAAACCAGGGTGATCCAGAGGACGTGGGGAAGGTAAGCCAAAGCAGCGCCCTGTCCTAGGCGGGTGACGACACCCCTCCCTCCTGGCCATGGGCTCCCAGAAAATGCCACGGTGGAAGGATTCGGGGAATGAGGAGCAGATGTGCAGCCCCAGGGCTCATCCTGGAGCTGAGTCCCCCGCCTGCTGCGGTCAGGGCGTGGGCTCTCCCACAGCAGCGCCTGGCCGGCCCCACGCCCATCACATGTGTGCAATGGACTTGAAATCAAACCCCAGCTCGTCTCTGTGGCCTGCATCTCCCTGATCCCTTTGCTCAGGCCACGTGTCTGTCTTTCTGTTCTTCTCACACTCCAGGCAGGTTTCTGCCCCAGGGCCTTTGCACTTGCCATTCTCTCTGCCTGGTGTACAGGGTCCCCAAATGTTCTCATGGCCGGTGGCCCCTGCTCAGAGGCCCCTCCTCAGTATCCCCATTCACTCACCATCACACCACTTATCAACAGCTACAATTATCTTAACACTTTTAGCACTTGACACTTTTATCAGGCTATTGTTTGTGTCTTAATTGTCTTGTGAAAACTAGTCAACAGAGATCTGCAGGGGAGAGGGAGGGGCCTGGCTCTGAGCCCAGCAGTTCTATTTATTCAGCACCTACTATGCGCCAGGGGTGGTGCTAGTGGTAAAGAACCTGCCTGTCAACACAGGAGATGTAAGGCACTTGGGTTCAATCCCTGGGTCGGGAAGATCTCCTGGAGAAGGGAATGGCAACCCACTCCAGTATTCTCNGAGAGGGAGGGGCCTGGCTCTGAGCCCAGCAGTTCTATTTATTCAGCACCTACTATGCGCCAGGGGTGGTGCTAGTGGTAAAGAACCTGCCTGTCAACACAGGAGATGTAAGGCACTTGGGTTCAATCCCTGGGTCGGGAAGATCTCCTGGAGAAGGGAATGGCAACCCACTCCAGTATTCTCGCCTGGAAAATCCCCATGTGCAGAGGTGCCTGGCGGGCTACAGCCCATGGGGTCGCACAGAGCTGGACGTGACTGAAGTGACTTGGCAGGCAGCATGTGCCAGGGTGCAGCCAGAAGTCTAGCCGGCTGGGTGACCCTGGGCCACCTGCCCAACCTCTCAGGCCCTCAGTTTGTCCATCTGTAGAGGGAAAGCCAGCCCCAGACCCCTTGAGAGAAACCCACCTCCATTCTGATGGTGTCTCCGGCTCTCTGCAGTGTGGCCAGTCTACAGAACTGGGGAACACGGGGCGCGGGGTCTGCGGCCTCCTTAGCCTGCTCTGCTTTACCGCCACCCTGCCTCTGCAGGGAGCACCTTGGCAGTCTGACTGCACATCCTCTGGACTGCTTCCCTGGCTGGGGGCTGTTGGGAGCTCTCAGCCCTCCATGTTTTGTTTGCTTGCTTCCAGGCTCTGAGCTGCGAGAGGCCTGGGACAGATGTTTTCTTTCAGCATCCTGGCTCAGTGAGGGACCCCCTGCAGGACCCCAGGACCTTACCCAGCTGAGACAAGGTTTGGGATGGGTCTTCCCCTCTCCCACCAATTTGCTTTCCACTGGAAAAGAAGCCACGCCCTTCTCTGTGTCTGAAGAAACCCTGGTGCCCCGGGACTACCTACCCACCCAGAGCTCCAGACTGGGCAGCCCTGGCAGGACTATTCACAGCTTCCACCTGATGGGTGTCCAAAAGGCCAGACTTGATGAGCGCCCCAGCGTCTGTGCCTTCTCTGTTAAGACTGGGTCTGGTTTCTGTGTTTGTTTCAGCCGCGAGGGTCCCTGGGGCGCCTCTGGAGGAGGCGGGAGGGAAAGGCAGAACACCACGTGGGCAACCAGCTTCCCTGCCTTCCCTCTTGCCACCCAAGCCCCAGGGGTGGAAAACAATCCACACAGCCAGAAACCTGGCTCTGCAGCGGCGGGGGCTGGAAAAGCTTGTTCTGGAAGGGAAGGGAGAGGGGAGGGGGCTCCCGAGGCCCCAGGGCCACCGTCTGGGAGCCGTTCTCACCAGCCACGTGGCCCTCGGCCTCCCAAGGCGGTCACTGGAGGTTCTGTCTCTGGGATTCTGGCTCTGGCTAAGGCCACCTGAGCCAGGGCCAGCTGCAGGGTCTCATTGCTCCATGGAGCCTCAGGGGAGGGGCTGGGGAAGGAGAGGGGAGGAAAGGGCTCAAGGCTAAGGGTCCTTTGGGCTCTGGGATAAGCTGGAGCCTAGCAGCAGGACTTGGCCACCGCCCAGGGGGTTTTTGAGCGCCGCAGGGTGCCCAGCCCTGGGCTCGCCGCCACCGGGCGAGAAGAGGCGGCTGTGGCCAGAACCAGGGGAAAGGGAAGGAGCCTGGTCGCCGTAGGGCCTGGGGACGCCATCGAGCCGAATGACTGCCTGGCGGGGGTGGCGATTCCCCTCCAGGCCACCAAACACGCGCCCAGCTGCCGAGAATGCGCCAGCGCGCGCGCGCCCAGCCCGTTGCCACCAGCGTAAATTCCCGAGCTGTCTGTGCATGTCTTTTTCTTTCACTAGAGGTTGCTCACTTTCACTTCTTGCTTCCTTTCGGCTCCTCCGCCGGCTCCGTGAGCGCGTGAGCGCGTGAGCGCGTGAGCGCGTGGGGCGGTGGGCGGGGTGGGGGGAGCCTGTGCCCCCGCGCTTAGGGCCGGATGCGACCCCGGTCCACAGGGAGGGCGCGCTGGGGAGGGCGCGCTCTGGCATCGCGGGTCGGCCGCCTTTCGTCCTATGGCGCTGAGAACTGGCTCCGACGGGCCCCCAGCCCAACCCTGCGCTTCGGCCCCAGTTGCACCCTGCGCTGCCCCAGCAGATTGGGGTCCCAGGTGGAGCAGATCAGAACAAAGAGCTGTCTTCATCCTGAGTCTGTGAACAGGCCAACCCCCTCCGCCCTCACCGACTTCTTTCACATTCTGGGTCTTTTTTAAAAAAGAAACAAACAGGACACGATTCCCCCAGAAGCTGCTGCTACTTGGTACTCCTGAGGCCTCTCTGTAGTCTTTCCCCCTCTAAACAGGAAACCGAGGCCAGGGTGGATGGAGCCTTGCTCCACTAAGCAGAAAGCCACATCCGGTGGAAGCCAGAGCCCTTTGCTTGAGAATGTAGGATTTGGACGAAGCTGAGAAGGGCCTCTGCGGCTTCCTTTAAGGCCCCAGCCTGCTGGCCTCCTTACAAGTTTTTTAGCGCATCCTGTGCCCAGGGCCCACCTCAGGGCCTTTGCCCAGGCTCTGGGCTCCCAAGGGGCCAAAGACCTCCTTTCCCCACTAGCTGTGTGACTTTAGGCAAATTACCTAACCGTTCTGAACCTTCATCTCCTTCCCTGTAAAATGGTGTCATAATAGGATGCTTGGGGTTTCAAAGTGATGACCAATACAGAGCACAGGACTAGGCACTTAGGGCAGAGGAGGGACACTGGTGGGCCCAGCGCAGATGTGGGGATTAGGCAGAAACCAATCCCTTGCCAGGGACCCCCAACCCACCCCACCCTCACTCCTTCAAGGAGCCTCTTCACTGCTCACCTCCCCAGAGCCTGCCAAGGTCTTCTCAAGGCCTCTTTGGAGGAACCTCACACAAAACAATTTCCTGCCCCAATTCCTGCTGTGAGGACCAGCAGGAGGCCAGAGAAAGGGGGCAGGTCAGGAGGCAGGAGAACTGGCTTCAGTTTCCAGCAAACTCGGCCTCACTGTGTGATTATGAGCCACTAGCTTGGCCTCTCTGTGCCTCCTTTCCTTCTGTGTGAAACTGAAGCAGAAGGCTGCCTGGCTCACATCTCAGGTCCCTGGGTGGACAAAGCAGACTGTGGGTGGGATGTCATTCCAGGCAGTGAAAAGCCTCAGATGGAAGCACGTTGCTGCAGTAATTTACAACCATCCACAGAGCGAAGGCTCAGGCTTGAGGAATCAACTTGTCAGCTGGATCTGAGGGGTCTCTGCCACCTGTGCTAATGGAAGGTGGCTGGAAGGCCACTTCCAAGAAATGTTCGGCCTGATGGGTTCTGCCACTCACAGCTGGCCTTAGTCATCAGTTCCAACAACAGGGGTGCTTGAGGCACTGTCACAGCCCCCAGAGGGAGCATCCGGCGGGGAGGGAAGCCTCATCTCCTTGACTGATGAGTAAGATCTTGACTGTGGGTTGTGGTGTGTCCCCTTCCTCAGCCCTGCCACTTGGCCCCCACCTTGACTCTCTTTTGCCTCAGTTTCTTTCTCCTAAGTGTGGGCTCCACAGAAGGCTCCTATGCCCCAGGTTAAACTGTCATCTCCCCCCCTCCCCCGCCCCCCNTATACACATCTGCCCAGTTCACTGCTCCTTTATTACTGGGAATCGCCACTGATTCCTCGAGCCACAAGCTCGTGGCCAACTTGTTTGCTCCAGATAGAAACAACAGCATTGATTTGCTGCATAGTCACTGTAAAACTGCAAACAGTATAAAACACATACATTGGGGCTTCCCTGGTGGCTCAGAGGGTAAAGCATCCGCCTGCAACGTGGGAGACCCGGGTTCGATCCCTGGGTCGGGAAGATCTGCTGGCGAAGGAAATGGCAACCCACTTTAGTACTCTTGCCTGGAAGCTGCAGTCCATGAGATGGCAAAGAGTCGCACACGACTGGACAGCTTCCCGTCTCATTGATCAGGCTCCTTGCTTCTTCTTGCTGTGAGGTCATCTGACAGTATGTTTCAGTGTCACCTAATCAGAGTAAATAAAAATAATAAATAAAATAAAACATATACATTGAAGAATGGAAGTTCCTTCATGTTTGTCCCCCTAGAAATAGTCACTGCCCACGTTTGGTGAACTCTTATATCTGTTTAGACTCTCAGTTACAGCAGGCAGAAAACCCAATCAAAATAGAAGCGATGGGCTCGTGTACTAGAAAAACACAGCACGGCTTTGCCTCAGGTGTGGTTTGGTCCAGAGGTTCATGATGCTCTTGAGGCTCTGACTTGACTTCTCTGCAGTTGCTTTCCCTCTGCTCTGCTCATGGTGTCAGCTGGGCCAGTTAGGAGGGCAGCAGGGGCTCATTCTTGCTTCCCAAGGATGAGTGCGGAGTCCTGCTTCTCAGGGGTGTTCCGATCCAGCCTGGAGGGGGTCAAAGAAGACTTCCTGGATGAGGTGGGGCCTGAAATAATCTTGAAGAACCCATGTTGGGAGAGTCGACAGTCTTTTATGTATGAGAAAGCAAAGTGCCCTTTCATCTCAGTGGAAACCCGAGGCTCAGAAAAGTTAAGTCGTGGGATTGAAGAGGCTGAAGTGGTCTACAGGGACTGCGTGAAGCAAGTCAACAGGTCAAGTTCCCATTTGGCAGACAGGTCTGGGCCAGAGCCTCAGGCTGTGTGGCCTCAGGCAAGCCGGCCTCACCTCCCTGAACCTCAGTTTACTCATGGTGAAGGCAGCGGCAGACCAGACCTTCAGGCTCGATGAGCCAAAAGGGTGAGCAGGGGCCAGGTCCAGCCTGGTCTCTCCAGCAGGGTCCTTCCTACACCTGCTCACAATCCGCACGCATCAGTCTGAGGGGGTTTCCAGGCTGGGAGGGGTTGCCGCACTCCTTCCATCCATCAGAGCTTGGCTATGTGTCTGGCCGACTGACCATCCTTCTTTCTCCCTGGCAGACAAGCCATTAAGCGCCAGGCCCCAAAAGCACTGGCCTGTAGCCTCAGCATTAAGTGTATTCACAGCCATCAGCAAGAGACCCCCGCTTGGCCAGTCAGGGTGAATGCAAAGCCCACACCTGGCCCCAGCTCCCTGGGGGATGCTTATTAAAGCTCCATCCTTGGAAGAGAGAGCAGCGGCTGAGAAGAGAAATGGGGCTTCTAGGACCCACATGGACATGTGTATAGGTTGTTCACTGCACAAAGGTACTGCTCAGTGGGCAAGCGGAGCTACGATTCAGCCAGTCCTCCGTGACCCAGACGTCAGGCCCTGACACAGGCTGCATTCCACATAGGCGATGGTGCCCTTTTCTAATCTTCTCCTTAGGGGAGAGCTGTGGCTTGTGTAGGCTGCAGAAAGAAGCCATCCGCGAACTCGAGGCCCTGCATCGTCGTTTTGAAAAAATTGCATTTTTACTGACATCTTTTTGGAGTACAGTTCTGTGACTTGTGTCATGGGTACAACTTTGTGTAGCCACCACAAGCGGGATGCAAAATGGTCTTCTATCAGCCCGAAAGTCTCCACTGTACTGTTCTTCTATAGTCACGTCCTCCCCCTGCTCCTAACCCCTGGCAACCACAGATCTGTTCTGCATCATTTGTCTCTTAGAAAATGGAATAATGCAGTATGTGATATTTTGAGACTGGCCTTTTTCATTCAGCATCGTGGCCTTGAGAGTTATCCAAGGTAATGTGGGTATCAGTAGTTTGCTCCTTTTTATGAATAATAGTCCATGGTCAGGATGTACCATTTCATCCATTCATCCACCAAAGGACATCTGGGTTGTTTCTACTTCAGGGCTTTTACAAATAAAGCTATTATGAACATCCATGCCTCTGTGACTATGAACACACATGTCTTTGCATGGACCTAAGTTTTAGAACAGGCAGAGGAACCAGAGATCAAATTGCCAACATCCGCTGGATCATGCAAAAAGCAAGAGAGTTCCAGAAAAACATCTATTTCTGCTTTATTGACTATGCCAAAGCCTTTGACTGTGTGGATCACAATCAACTGTGGAAAATTCTGAAAGAGATGGGAATACCAGACCACCCAACCTGCCTCTTGAGAAATCTGTATGCAGGTCAGGAAGCAACAGTTAGAACTGCACATGGAACAACAGACTGGTTCCAAATAGGAAAAGGAGTACGTCAAGGCTGTATATTGTCTCCCTGCTTATTTAACTTATATGCAGAGTACATCATGAGAAACGCTGGACTGGAAGAAACACAAGCTGGAATCAAGATTGCCGGGAGAAATATCAATAACCTCAGATATGCTGATGACACCACCCTTATGGCAGAAAGTGAGGAGGAGCTAAAAAGCCTCTTGATGAAAGTGAAGGAGGAGAGCGAAAAAGTTGGCTTAAAGCTCAACATTCAGAAAACGAAGATCATGGCATCCGGTCCCATCACTTCATGGGAAATAGATGGGGAAACAGTGTCCAGGCAAGAGTACTGGGGTGGGGTGCCATTGCCTTCCCCGAGTATTGTTTCCTAGTTTGAAAATTTTTATATTCTTTCTAATTTTCTGTCCCTAAATACAGCCACTCTGGTGTCCAGGTTGTTCTCATCCTACCATGAGAAGCAAGAGTGGATTTTCCTCTAGTTCGCGGGGAGACTTGAGGAGGAGGGTAACACCTTTCTCTGCCATCAGGACTTAGCCCCCTTGCCCTGGGGGTTAAGGTCTCACATCCTGCCAGTTCTGTGGGCCCACTACCTGCTCTAAGGGAACATGAGCTAAGAGAGAACAGGATGGTGGGGGGCCCTCCCCTCAAGTCTGGGTACACAAACAGTCATTTGCACCTGCAAACAAGTAACTGTGAGTCAATAGTGTGCAGGTGTGAGGGGCTGTTTGCTCAGTCTGGGGAGCTGAGCACACACAGTCACAAGAGAGGCTATTTTTGCACCTAGGTCACACTGAGAACCCTCCAGCAAGGTCACTGGCCTTCAGAGCCTCACATGACATGACTCCTGTACTCAGCTTCCTTTCCCAAACCTGGGGGAGGCGTCAACAACCTGCACGTCACCCTCCACCCACCACTGCCACCCCATCCTTGCCTGGTTGCCCTGCTCCCTTGGCCCAGCCTTCTGGTGAGAGGGCTGGAAAGGCCAAGGGAGTTCATAAAAGGCCCTCAGACCAAGGAGAGGCGTTGCAATGTCCTCATTTGTAGCGTGTTTGCAATCAACACTAGATGGCGCTACAGCCTCAAAATAGATACGCGTCATTCGGGTCACTCCGGACAGAGGGCTTTCTACAGCACCTTCCCATTCCAAACCCAGTACAACTCAATTCTTCTTCTTTTTTTTTTTTCAGGCCCAAATGTGGCCTGAATGGGAAAGTGAACTCTTATCTAATTACCATCCAGCTTTCAGCATTTTGTGGCCAATCTTGTCTCAGGTATACCTCCACCCACTTTTCCCTACCTTTTTTTTTTTTTTTTTTTAAAGAAAGTCTCAGACTTTCTGCCATTTCACTCATAAATATTTCAGAATGTGCCTCTCACAGCTAAAGATTCACACTCTTCTCCTTTTAAAGATGAGCCAACCAACCTCCTTCCTATGTTCCGGTTCATCTAAAGAAGGCTGCACGGAGGTCTCTCAATCCATTCCTCTCTTTTTGGAGAGGACATTCCCTTTTCTCTTCACACTTAGGGTTTTACATCCCAGACAGGGTCTCATCCCAGGAGCCTCCCCAGCAGTTCCAGTCTCTCTGCTGGTTACTAGCCTGACGTGTTGAGAACCCAACACCAAGGTTTGCCTTAGAAACACCTTCTCACTTGCCACACAGAATGGATTACACAGTCAAGCAGCTATTTTACAGGCTGGGGAAAGGCACTGGAGGTCGGCAAGTATGTATTTGTCACTGACAAATATTTACTGAGTACCTGCTATTTAAGCACTCTGATAGAGGTCATAGGAGCTATGAACACTAATGCCCTGGTTGGGCAAACTGGGCCAGAGTATCAGCAATGAATAACAGTATAACTGAACTCATTTGGGCCATGTACCTTTAAAAATATATTTTTTTTTTGGCTGTGCTGGGTCTTCATCGCTGCACAAGGGCCTTCTCTAGTTGTGGCAAGTCGGGGCTACTCTCTAGTTGCAGTGCACTGGGCATACAAGGGCTTCTCACCGCGGTAGCCTCTTGTGGCTGAACATGAGCTCAGCTGCTCTGCGGCATGTGAGATCTTCTCAGACCAGGGATGCAACCCATGTCTCCTGCACTGGCAGGTGGATTCTCTACCACGGAGCCACCAGGGAAGCCCTGGGACACATATCTTAAGCAAGTTGGGTATTACGGTGGCAGAGACTGCTTGTCTAGGGTAGACGGCGCAGAAGTCTGACCCAGATTGAAGAGGCAGGCACTACAACAGAAGCCAAAGGGAAGCTGTTAAGGCCGAGCTTCCTAAAAGCGTCATAAATGTACCGCGTCTGCCTACAACCTACCACACCTCCAAATGGGTCAAGTCTCCATGTCTTCCACCAGATCTTGTCATCTGACCTACTCAATGGAATGTTACACAAATGTAAATGATCATGACAAAGACAGCCTAATGATAGAGAAAAACGCCCACCTCCCACGTTAAATAAAAAATGCAACCTGCAAAACATCCTATACACTGTGACGGCAGCTGAGACCACCAGGAAGGGGCTTCTATTAGGCTAATAAATTGTGTGGCTTTTTCGTTTTTAAAAGCATCATTCTGAAATGTTATAATTGCTTAGCTTTTAAATATGATAAAAAAATAAGAAAAAATTTTGATCATCTGCAGCAACTCCCATTATGCCATGGGGGAAGGGACCCTTTATTCTCTTACATCTGACACAAGCAGGAACCTGATGGACCCAAGAAGGGAAAGAAAGTTCAACCACTGCTGCTTAGCTCCCACTCTGGGGGAGGTGGGAGGCCACAGGCTGGGAGCCCTAACATCTGTGTGAACCTTGGTAACAACCACCTCATTAGACGTGCCCTGGGTGGAACTTCCCGAGGGCAAGTGGGCAGCAGCCTGATTTCTAATGAGGAAGGCCATGGCCTTGACGTTCAAAAGCCCCACCCACCCAGTGCCGTGCATCTTGGGATCTGGACCAACCACTTAGAAAGGCAATGGGAATCCAGCTCTCAGAAGTGGGTCAGCGTTGCCCCACATTCAGAGGAAAGACTTGTAATAAAAGTTGTAAAGTACTTTGCAAATAAGAGGGAAAAAAACCTCACAACAATGGCTGTAAAGAGGTCTGCAAACACCCAATGAGATAACAGTGATGGCTTATTGTCAGGGCTGGAGGGGTTGGGAGAGAGTGGGAACAACCAGGGAGACACTGGGGGCTGGGATTTGGGGAGAGGGAACAGATAGAAGAGCTAGATTTGGGAATCTGACCTTTTCTCAACTGTAAGGTGTTATCACTCTTAGACCTGACCTAGTTTGAGACTCATAGGCAGAGTGAACTTGCAGGCAGGTTGGCTGGTCTGGGGCTGCTTCTCATGGGAACTCTTAACTCATGATCAGTTTAGCAACCAAAAGCAGAAAATGAATTGAGCCCTCACTCCAGGAATGGGGATTTAACTCCTCACTTCCATCCATGCCCAATTTAAAAAAAAGTGTTAAAGGAGGGGCGCAAACCCAGTCTGGTTTGTTCTGCGTCCAATTTATTAATAGTACGGATATGCCTAGGAATTAAGGCAGACTACGCCCACCCAAGTGCCTGCAAGAAAAATGTGGGCCAGGAGGTTGAAGGATCCCACCCTGACTTCCCCCATGGCTAGCTGACGCAAACACGGGCTGGGAGCTGACCTCTCCCGGCCGGCTCCATCAATCTTGGGGAACCCACCCACAGGCTGGCCAGCAAGTCAGGGCTGGGAGAGGGGCTGATGGGAGAGGAAGAGAGAGGAGGTGGGGGGGGAGAAGTGAAAGGACTCAGAGACCGGCATCACAGTTGGCAGCATCCACTGGGCACTGCAAGAAAGCGGTTTTGTCTCCCTACAGACAGAGCGAGCGAGCTCAGGCTGACGGACTTGGCCACGTTCATGCCAGCCGCTGGGCTGGAGCTGCAAAGCTGGCTCTGCTCTGCTGCAAAGGTGCCCCTCATGCCCTCCCTCTTCAGGGGGGCTACCACTTGCTGGGTCTTGAGCCAGAGCTGGAGGGAAGAGACCCTCCTCTCCCTCAGTCCTCAGACGCTGACTGCATCAGGTGCCTGTGTTTCTGGTGGGGGCACCAGAGCCCAGATACGTGCCATGTGTGTGTCTGCTCTGCTTGCCTTTGAAGCAAGTGCTGGACATAGAGATATACTAGGCAAAGTGTAGCTGCTCAGTCCTGTCCAAGTCTGTGTGACCCCAAGAACTGTAGCCCACCAGGCTCCTCTGTCCATGGCAAGAATTCTCCAGGCAAGAACTGGAGCGGGTTGCCATTCCCTTCTCCAGAGGATCTTTTCAACCCAGGTCTCTTGCATTGTAGACAGATTCTTTACTGTCTGAGCCACCAGGGAAGCCCATATTAGGCAAAACTGGGGCAAAAACCTCTGCCCTAAGTTGTCTTGATCTAGCTGGGGATGCACAACTCAAAGCAAATAATTTTATTAAATGCGACAAATTGCAGTGAAGCCTGAGCTTCATCACCGGGCTTCATCACGAGGCGACCCCCCCCCACGCCCACCCCCAGCACATCTTCAGCTGTCCCAGGTCGCTCTGCAGTCTATCGGGGGAGGGAAGACACACAAACACAGTGGAAATTACCCATGCCCAGAGCACCAATTCAGTGGTGCAAAATCAAGGCCAGAGTGGGTGTGAGGCCAGGTCGGGTGAACAGAGGGGCCGCCCAGAGACGGGACAGAGCCAAAGGGGCTTCAGGACGTCCAGCCCCACCCAGGCGTCCCCTGCTGAAGCCCAGCCCCGAGTCCCATCCAAAGTTCAGCGGAGACTGTGCTTGGATTTCCTGACAGGCCAGGCTCTGTCCCTGGGCTGGCGCCTAGGTTTGAGGCACGAGCAGCAAACAAATCCCAAGGTTTTTGGGCAGCGACTGAGCCTTCGGTCTTCTGGGCTTCGTCAGGCCTGGCCGGTGACAGGCAGCTGGGCGGGGAGAGCAGACACAGCTCCGGCAGTGACCGGCTGGCTGGCAGGAGTAGAGCACCTATTTTGGAAGCTCCTGCTAAACAGAAGCGGTTCCTGCTGGGCCGGGCTGGAGCTGCCCTGCGGAGCGGGAGCTGGGGGCCTGCCTCTGAGCGCCCGGCAGGGCACGTGGGAGATGCACAGAGAGTACCCACTACATCCCAACCCTGACCCATGAGGGGCGGGATAGCTTTAGAAATTTACAAACAAGGAAGCTGAGAAGAATCTGTATGAAACATGTGACCCACTACATTTCTTTTTCTTTCTTTCCTTTCTTCCTACTTTTTTTTTTTTTTTTTTTAACCACTGCATATGACTTATAGGATCTTAGCTCCTGGACCAGGGATCGAACCCATGTCCCCTGTAGTGGAAGCACAGAGTCGTAACCACTGGACCCCCAGGGAAGTCCCTGAACTACATTTCTTAATATCCACTGAGCAATATGAGAGACCTTTAAACTTTTCTTCAGATGAATATTGTAATTGTACTGGGAAAAGATTTCCACCAACACACATACACACTCCAGTAGCATTTACCGCGGAGCCTGGCTTTGGACTTGAGGTGGGAGTTAAAGAATGAGTCAGGTTAAGAAAATTATCACAAGTAAGCAGGACATCCTGAAAGGACATTATGTTGCCAAGAATTAATACCGCCTCATATGCTTTGGCCACCTGATGTGAATAAATGACTAATCAGAAAAGACCCTGATGCTAGGAAAGATTGAAGGCAGGAGGAGAGGGGGATGACAAAGGATGAGATGGTGGATGGCATCAGCGACTCGATGGACTTGAGTTTGAGCAAGTTCTGGGAGTTGGTGATGGACAGGGAGGCCTGGTGTGCCGCAGTCCATGGGGTTGCAAAGAGTCAGACACAACTGAGTGACTGANAGGAGAGGGGGATGACAAAGGATGAGATGGTGGATGGCATCAGCGACTCGATGGACTTGAGTTTGAGCAAGTTCTGGGAGTTGGTGATGGACAGGGAGGCCTGGTGTGCCGCAGTCCATGGGGTTGCAAAGAGTCAGACACAACTGAGTGACTGAACTGAACTGAATATGTTAAGAAAAACGACACATCACACAGAGAAAGACTCCGTGGGGCAACCAATGATGACCCTGAAGAAGCCGTGGGAAGAGACAAGCCTTTCCTTTCTGTGGACCAACTGATCCTTTCTTGAAGCTCTATAAGCTCCCAAGTATCTGCCTCCGTTCCTGTTTGGTCTGCATTCTCAGCAGGGACAGAGTGGGAGGGAGGCCCAGAAAGAGGTATGTTAGTGGGGTTCAGAGAAGTTAAGTCTTGTCCAGGAAGTAGAGGAGCTCAGATTTCAACCCAGACAGACTGGCCAGTCTCTTAACCATGGGCCCAGAGTTCCACCAGGTCCTGCTGGCAGATGGATGGTTTGACCATCTTTCCGGGGGCCTGATTCTCCTCCCAGTAGCAGACAGTGATTTTTGAACACGAGCAATTCAAAAATCACCGTGTGAAAGACAGTTGTGACGTGACATGTTAGCAGTGAGGACTACAAGAAGTCCAGCACCGACATATGCCTATTTACCCAGCTCACCTGCATCACAGAAGCATCTCAAGGCACGTGCATTTCAGTGCCCTTCAGCACACCAGCTTGGCAAATGCCTCCTGGCCTGCCTCTTTGTGCCCCTCAAGAATCCCCAGGTATAGGGATATAATTGCAGTGTAAAGGTTTCCCCATTACTGAAGGGGTAGTCACTAACGTGGGAGAAATTGCTGGGGGCTTTGAATTTTTATTTATTTATTTGGCTGTGCCTTTGTTGCTGTGCGAGTTTTTCTCTCGTTTCGGCGCGCGGGGGCTACTCCCTGGGGGCGGTGCTCAGGCTTCTGAGTGTGGTGGCTTCCCTTGTTGCGGAACACGGGCTCTAGGGCACGACGGCTTCAGCAGCTGCGGTACACCGGCTCCGCAGTTGAGTCTCCTGGGCTCTAGAGCGCAAGCTCAAGAGTTACAGCGTTGTGGGCTCGGCTGCTCCATGGCATGTGGGATCTTCCTGGGTCAGGAATCAGACCTGTACCTCCTGCACTGGCAGGTGGATTCTTTACCACTGAACGACCAGGGAAGCCTCTGGGTGCTTTAGAATTCACAGCTGATCCTTGGTGAGCATGATGTCCTGGGCCTCCTGCATTGTGCAAGGTTGAGTCCGTGAAGGATACAGACCGCCTCATGATTATCCATGGGGGTGTTAGGATCTGAGAATATTACTTTGATTGCTGTATCTATAAGGGAAACACATGTAGACTCCTGGGAGAGGGTCACCATGGCCCCTTTCCACTTGCAATGCATGGGCTTGGGAAACGGTCTTCAAAGCAGACAAATAAAGAAAGAGACACTCAAAAGATTGTGTTGTGTTTTAATTTCAATTTTAAAACTCTTCCTAATGTTGATATTTTATCCTTCTAACAGTAAGTGTTTTTACAAACACTTGCCCAGTGGTCTCCTGGCCCTCTGTGGGCTCCCCCTCCCCACATCCTGTCCATTTTTATCCAGTGGGTGAGCTGCCCAGAGGCTTCCCCAAGGGGCCTGGGGAAGAACCCTGCAGACATGAGTGAGGACTAGCCTGGGTCTCTGTCAGTTGCTGCATGACAGACAGACCCTGTCCTGCAGCCCCCTGCCTCTAAACGTGGAACCAATAGCTCCTCCTCTTTCCACCACCCCCCTGCCCACTCCATTGGACTGGCTAAGATACCACATAACTCATCATTTACAGCAAAACACTTCTGAGGGAAAGGTGCTTGTTACTAATTATTCTGGGTTACTGTTTTGCTGTTCAGTTGCTAAGTCGTGACCAACTCTTCGCCACCCCATGGACTGCAGCACGCCAGGCCTCCCTGCCCCTCACTCTCTCCCTGAGTTTGCCCAGGTTCACGTCCATTGGACCAGTGATGCCCTCCAACCATCTCATCCTCTGCCACCCTCTTCTTTTTGTCTTCAATCTTTCCCAGCATCAGCGTCTTTTCCAGTAAGTTGGCTGTTCACATCAGGTAACTGGCTTAACATCAGACTTATGGCCACTCTTGGCAGAACTCAGGTATGAGACCTACAACCCTGACACTTACTCCCCCCGGGGTCCCCGGGACACTCGTTCCTCCCCAGTGTCACCACCTCCCAGACAAGACGTATGCAGAATGCAAGGAGAGAGGTGCCCAACACTGCCCTGATTGCTGGGTTCTCTAGTTGGCCACTGACATCTCCCAGCTCCCCGGGTTCAGGCTGGGTTTAGCCTTTGGCTCAGCTACAGCCACAGGAGCCCTGGGTGGGCATCGGCCACAGAAAATATTTGCTGCTTCCTGGACTCTGGGTACTGAGCCCAAAACACAGCCCCATCCCTTCTCTGTGCCTGGAAAGCTCTGAGCAGCCCCTCATCCTGGTACTCTTGTGCTGGCTCCTGGAGGGTGGACACACAAGTCTTGAAAACTAGAAGAGATGTCTGGGTGACTATGTGGACATTTGGTGGAGGAAACCAAGGTCCAAAGATGGTGAGTAAGTCATCTAGGCTTCCAGAACATTCTGTGACCTGATCTTTGCCCTCCCCAGCCCCATGCTGCTCTCAGGCCGGTTCACTTCATCTGCAGTGCTCCACACACAACAGAAACTCAGAACATTTTGACTGAACAGATTTCAAAATCCAGCGCCCTAAAGCATTCAATGAGGCAGCAGTCACACCAGTAGGATAGTGTACATCTGAAGGCTCCGCTCCTGCCCTGCCTGATTGCCTGGTCACTGAGATCCATGTTCCTGGACACACATCATAATTCAGTTGAGGGAATTATCTACACAGGGCCACAAGTTCTCCTAGCTATAAATACACATATACACATAGTGCACATATACCCATCTGTGTGTGTGTATATATATATATGTATATTATACATCCATCTGGGTGTGTGGATGGATGGATATGGGAAAGTACTCCACGAAATGCATTAAAAATTAGCCAACTCTAGTGATAAAATTGCTCTAATAATTCATTAAAATACATCAAAAAGACTCCCCAGTGCTCCCAGAGATAAAGAGAGAGACAGACAAGGGAGAAATATTTATATATTAGGTGTTAATGGCAAAACACTAGCAACAACTCAAATATTCACTGGTAGGGGAATGAGTAAGAAAACTAAGATACAGTAAAAAAGTAAAAAAAAGAAAATGAGTTGATTTTTTAAATGACAATTAGTAGACTACGTCAAGAATTTTCTCTTCCTGTAACACAGTTCAAAACTCATTAAACCAGCAGCTAATTAAGCAAGCATGTTTGTATTTGGGGGAACAGCATTGGAGGCAGAGGGAACAGCAGTGTGAAATCCCTGAGCTCAGGGGAAATGGATGGTTAAAGATAACATTAATACTGTGAAAGAAGCCGGTCACAAAGATCAGAGTGCGTGGTTCCATTCACAGGAAATGTTCAGAATCCACGGGCAAATCCACAGAGAGTAGATTAGTGGTTGCCAGGGGCTGGGGAGAAGGAATGGGAATGTCTGTTGATAGGTACAGGGTTCTTCATGGAGTGATGAAAATGTTCTCAAGTTGATTGTGAGATAGACACACAACTCTGTGAACATACTACCATCTACCGTAGCGTACACTTTCAATGAGTGAAATTTACAGCCTGTACATTACATATTACTCGCATAAGAAGGCTGAGCGCCGAAGAATTGATGCTTTTGAACTGTGGTGTTGGAGACGACTCTTGAGAGTCCCTTGGACTGCAAGGAAATCCAACCAGTCCATTCTGAAGGGGATCAACCCTGGGATTTCTTTGGAAGGAATGATGCTAAAGGTGAAACTCCAGTACTTTGGCCACCTCATGCGAAGGGTTGACTCATTAGAAAAGACTCTGATGCTGGGAGGGATTGGGGGCAGGAGGAGAAGGGGGCGACCGAGGATGAGATGGCTGGATGGCATCACGGACTCGATGGACGTGAGTATGAGTGAACTCCAGGAGTTGGTGATGGACAGGGAGGCCCGGCATGCTCTGATTCATGGGGTCGCAAAGAGTCAGACATGACTGAGCAACTGAACTGAACTGAATGCATATTAATAAGGCTGTTGCAAAATAACTAATACCATGTTTAATTTTCATCTCTGCCTAGGCACCACGGGATTGGAGATGTTGACTTCATTCCTTCAGTTTCCCAGGATCCTCCCATTCCAATGACCAAATGCCTTCTGCACATGGACTTCAGGGTTCAGCTATCCCTCTCTGGACTCAGGTAGCCACTAAGGCACAGGCTAGTCTTCCCACCCTACAGAAGGAGAGAGGAAGGTCCTTTCCACAGTGGGCAGGACCAACAAGTGCAGGCATGTACGTGACAAGCTAGTCAAAAGCTGCCTGCCAATCTCGCTGTGGACAAAGTCTGGCACTGGTTCTGGCTCCCCAGGGTCCAGGCCTCCCGCCAGCCTGCCTCAGTCACCTAATTGTGCCCTGGGAGAGGATTGTGGATAAACACACAGACCAGACATTGATGGAGAGCAGGACATGGGGATAGGGAGGTGGGCAACATGAGGATATCTTGGCAAGAGGATAAACACAAGTGCGTTTGATCCAGAAACTCCACTTCTAGGAATTTATCCTGTGGATGCACTGGCACTTTCATAACATGCTTCATGTACAAGCATAGTTAAAGTGGCATTTTTTTTTCTGCAACAGCAGAGGATTGGGAAAACAACTTATATGTTCATCAATATGGAACTGTTACTAACTCAATGAAGGTGTGCTGTGTAGCCATAAAGAATGAAAATCTTTTATACACTGATAAGGAATTCTTTCGGAGAAGGCACTGGTACCTTCTCAGTACCCACTCAGTACTCTTGCCTGGAAAATCCCATGGATGGAGGAGCCTGGTGGGCTGCAGTCCATGGGGTCACTAAGAGTCCAACATGACTGAGCGACTTCACTCTCACTTTTCACTTTCATGCATTGGAGAAGGAAATGGCAACCCACTCCAGTGTTCTTGCCTGGAGAATCCCAGGGACGGCGGAGCCTGGTGGGCTGCTGTCTATGGGGTTGCACAGAGTCGGACACGATTGATGCGACTTAGCAGCAGCAGCAGCAAGGAATTCTTTACAAAATATGCTATGAAATATTAGAAGGTACAGAACAGGGCATAGAAGACTCTTTAAAAAGAAGAGGCGTCTGACTCTGCTATATTTAAAATGGATAACCAACAAGGACCTACTGTATAGTACAGGGAACTATGCTCAGTGTTATGTGGCAGCCTGGATGGGAGGGGAGTTTGGGGGAGAATGGATACATGTATATGCAAGGCTGAGGCCCTTCCCTGTTCACCTGAAACTATCACAACATTTGCTTGTACGCACACCAAGTATCTCTAGGAGGACAGACAAGAAACTGATAATACTGACTGCTTCTAGGGAGACTATAATCTGGTGGCTCAGGAGTACTTTTCAACTGTATTCCCTTGTGAACCTTTTGAATACTGAACTATGTTAATTTACCTCCTCATTGCAATTAAATAATTCTTTTATAGGTTAAATAAAGCAATAAAACAAACAATAAGCCCCCACCAGCATCACCACTGTTTCATGTAGTGATGTTTTTAATTTAGAGCAGGGAAGATTCCTTTTTATGATTTCCCATCAGAGCATCTTATCTCCCACCCTTTCCCAAGTAGGTTCTCGGTCTAACTGACCCACTGTCATCTGTCAGAGAACCCCAGTTCTTATCCCGAGGTGCCCCCAAGTCCAGTCTTCTCGACCAGCTCAGGTCCCAGGCCCTGGCGAATCCTGCTTGGTTTCTAATGCTAGGCTATTCCCATGCACACTGCCTGTTTAGATCCTGTTCCTTTTATTAATTAGGAAGACTGAGAAGGCGCTATGGCCAGGCCCTNTGGTCCATAGGGTTGCAAAGAGACACAACTAAGCAACTTAGCATGCACACATCCTGAATTAGGATGGACCCCAAATCCAATAACTGATGTTCTTATAAGGTGGAGACATAAAGACACAGAGACACAGACCCATAGAGAGGGACGATGGGTGTGCAAGGACTGGCAGAGGTTGTAGTGATGTATCAACCGGCCAAGGAGTACCACGGATTTCTGGCAGCCATAAGAATCTAGGAAAAAGCAAGAAAGTTTTCTCTCATAGAGTCTTCAGGGGGAACTTGGCCCTACTGACACTCAATTTTCACTTCATTTCTAAACTCCAAACTGTGAGAGAATAAGTTTATGTTGTTTTAAGCTACCTACTTTATGGTAATTTGTTAAGCAGACCTAGGAAGCTAATATATCACACAATCTGGCATTTGTACCCCTAGGTATATATTCAGCTGATTTGAAAACCTGCATCCACACAAAAATCTGCACAGGAATGTTTATAGTAGCTTTATTTATAATCACCCAAAACTGGGAGGAACCAATGTCCTTCAATAGCTGAGGAGATAAATAAACTGTGAGATATCCATACCCTGGAATATTATTCAGCTATAAAAATAAATGACCTGTCAAAACCCTGAAAGACATGGATGAACTTACAATGCATACCGCTATACAAAAAAAAGTGAATCTGAAAAATTATATGATTCCACTTACATGACATTCTGGAATAGGCAGAACTAAAGATACAGTAGAAAGATTGATGGTCACCAGGAGTTTAGATGGAGGGAGAAAAGGTTGAATAGATGAAGCTCTGGGGATTATTCAGGGAGATGAAACTATTCTGTATGATACTTTAATGGTGGGTATATAACATGATCCATTAGTTTAAATCCATAGAATTTTACAGCACAAAAAGTGACCCTTAATATATGAAATTTAAAAAATTATTTAGGGGGTCAGAGGATCCCACCATGAGATATAGACTGACAAAATAATCTTTCTTATGAATGTTTGGAACAACAACACTGAAGAGGATGGAGGGTTGTCCTCATCTTTGGAAATGAGTGTAATCTGACTAAAGGCAAAAAGAACTGCCCTTTCACTGTACTGTGATTGATGAAGTTGCGTTCCACAGAGACGCTGCGCTGTGCTCAGCCACTTCAGTCGTGTCTGACTCTCTGTGACCCAGGACTGTAGCCCACCAGGCTCCTCTGTGCATGGGACTCTCCAGGCAAGAATACTAGAGTGGATTGCCATGCCCTCCTCCAGGGGATCTTCCCGACCCAGGGATCAAACCTGCATCTACATTGGCAGGCAGGTCCTTTACAGCTATCACCACCTGGGAAGCCCCGACCAGAACTGACAACTCGGGCTGCCTAGGATTAGCAACTCTGATACATCTATGTATACTACGCATGCGTGCTAAGTTGCTTCAGTTGCGTCCGTGGGATCACAAAGAGACAAAACTGAGTGACTTTCACAATGTCTCATTTGCCTCATTTTTTAATGGTAATAATTAAAAAGTTAAAAAGTACCATTTTATGAAATATTTTAAAAAGAATATGCAAAATAATTTTAGTTATTTCCAAAACTTAAGTCATTCCATGATATTGTTAGGTTTTGGGGAGCTGTATTAACTCTTCCAGATTAATAATCTACCCTTCATGGTGAAGAACAACTAAGCTCTGCCTTGTGAAGTCTTGCTATTTGGATCAGTAGGGATTCATTCCTCAGGGGTTCTTTGCTTTATACACAAATTGTCTTGAGCAAGCAGCATTTAAAAATATTCCATATCCATAAATTGTATCTATGTGCACAATCATATCGGTTGTGTAAATGACACATATTTTTTCTGGTCTGATACCTCACTTTATTGAAATCGCTTCTTGAAATGTCAGCCATTACTCACATCAGTGTTTTAATGTTAATATATGCTTTGCAGACTAAGCATATATTTTTACTTAGTGTGTATTTTAAGTAATGAGTGTGAGTTAGGAAGAGTCCAATGATGACAGGGTCCAGTGAGTGTGAAATGGTGTCACAGGACAGTCTTGTACTTTGTATTTTTCACAGCTCTTGAACTTGCTTCTTAAAGACACATCAAGGTTACTAAGGCAACATCAAGCTAGATGTTGATGTTACCTTAGTAAAATAAGGCAACTAAAATCAAGCAAAAACACATATCAGTTCAGTTCAGTTCAGTCGCTCAGTCGTGTCTGACTCTTTGCGACCCCATGAATCGCAGCACGCTCATTTAAGAGAATGGAATATGTGTTGACTACTTGGCAAAATATCTTTGTATATGAATACTTGTTAATATTATTAATTTTGCACAACAGTATCTATTCAAAAAACACATATCAGTTCAATTCAGTTCAGTCGCTCAGTCGTGTCTGACTCTTTGTGACCCCATGAATCGCAGCACGCACATATAAGAGAATGGAATATGTGTTGACTACTTGGCAAAATATCTTTGTATATGAATACTGGTTAATATTATTAATTTTGCACAACAGTATCTATTCGCACCATATGTTTCCCACACATAAAGTTCTGTCCTGGTTTTCTACTTCATACGCAAGTGTGAAAGTATTAGTGGCTCAGTCGTGTCCGACTCTTTACGACCCCATAGACTGTGGCCCACCAGGCTCCTCTGCCCATGGAATTCTCCAGGCAAGAATACTGGAGTAGGTAGCCATTTTCTTCTCCAGGGAATCTTCCTGACCCAGGAATCGAACCTGGGTCTCTGGCACTGCAGGCAGATTTTCTTACGGTCTGAGCCATCAGGGAAGAACTCAAATGCAAAAGCTAAGTCTTATTAATATATCCCCCAGAGCATCCAGCAAGTGGATAATAGATGCACACGGTTGATGGGAGCTCCCTTAAAAGGGAGAGGGGGACACAGAATATGTTAACTGTTAAAGGAGCAGAGTTTTTACTGACCCTTCAGGTTTTCTGACATCTCAGTCTTACACTTGGCTTTTTGTCACAATGTCTATCTGTTCTTACAGTGGTTTCCTCTGCTTTTTGTGTTCCATCTGTCAATTGCATCCTATCCCCAGTTCTGGAAACTCCCTCCTTTTGCTGACCACTGCCTCTATAAGGCATATCTCTTCTCTGGCTTCTAAATACTTCATGTCTTCTGTTACTGCCACCACAGCCTTCCACCCTGTGCCTCTGATTCCCATTATAAGGATGGGAGAATAAGACAGTTGTGTGAATAAACACAATTTCTGTGCCTTTCCCCCTCTTTGTTGGAGGAGGTAATGAAGTGACCTTGAACTCTCATCTAAGGCTAACTAAATACTGAAAACCTACAGGGTAATGAGAGTGAGTAAGGCAAGTGCAGAAGGGGCTCTCTTGGGTGTATCTTCCAGTGTGTAACAGTGGCTCAGTATCAATATCCAAGGGTGGTACACCAAGAACTTGTGTGTGTGTGTGTGTGTGCGTGATGGGTGAAGGAAGCATTACATGGCAGGATTTGTTGAAGAAACCTCCTCAAGCAAAAGAAATATCCCCAGTGATCTTCCATTTTGAAGAAAAATTCTCTTCTCCCTGATCTTAAGTATAGATGTGCTGCTGCTGCTAAGTCACTTCAGTCGTGTCTGACTCTGTGTGACCCCATAGACGGCAGCCCAGCAGGCTCCTCCATCCCTGGGATTCTCCAGGCAAGAATACCGGAGTGGGTTGCCATTTCCTTCTCCAATGCATGAAAGAGAAAAGTGAAAGTGAAGTCGCTCAGTCTGTCCGACTGTTAGCGACCCCATGGACTGCAGCCCACCAGGCTACTCCGTCCATTGGATTTTCCAGGCAAGAGTACTGGGGTGGGGTGCCATTGCCTTCCCCGAAGTATAGATGTATTCACCTATAAATATAGGCACATATATAGATATGTATGTGGATCTGTTTGAAAGCCAATGTATTTTTACATTTATTCTTCTTCAAGATAATGTCTACTTGCAGATATGACCAACAGTTTATATAGATTAAGAGAGACCAGTTGACTTTCAATTAAACTGTTTATCTGGTCCATAAGCATCTTCCTGCTATTTGGATTTCATAAGCCAATGGTATCTTAAAATTAGCAAATATAGTTGTAACTCTGTTGCACATAATTTTCTATGAAAAATGTGAGTATAAAAATGACATCTAGAAGTGACTGTCAATATATATTTTATTTGCATGCATGATATATTTGTTTCTGTGTTTTAGAAATACATTGGAAGACGGCTGAGTAACAGAATTAGCAGTCAGCATTTTAATATTTCCCCTTACAATAATCCTAGGGTTGGTATTATACTCACTTCACAGATATATCCCTTCTAATCCAGCAAATATTTGTTGAGTTTACTTAAGGCTGTTACCAATGATACCAAGACAAATAAGACGTGATTCTTGTTTCTGAATGGCTTATATTGGAGGAGATAAACATGTAACACCCATTCGTGTGCTTCGTGCTAACAGGGATAAGTTCAGGGTATTATGAAATTGCATGAGACGGAATCACTCACCATCTGCAAAGCACTTGAAGATGAAGCAGGGTCAGGCAGACACCCTCATGGCCAGGGAGTAGTTCCTAGCAGAGATAATGATTCCAGTAAAGACAGGGAGGAAAGAAACAGTATGCTGTGATCTGAGGACATGGAACCCAACATTTTAAGAGGATAAAATGAGCAGTAGATGATAGTGAGAATTAAGACTGCAGGACAGTCAGAGGTCTATGTAGTCATGCTAAGGAATTCCAAGGGTAAATATCTTGTCCTGAAAAGTGATTACGTGAGGGGTTTTACCCAGTTCTGTTTGTCTCCAAGGCCTGAGCTCTTTATACTAAGCCATATTTACTTCATAGACATTCTTGAAATTAACTGTTAGCCAAAGATGAAAATAAATCATATTGTAAGAATGAGAAAAAAAATTGGAAAACAGTTAAATAGCATTACTCGGGAAAAGCTCATGTTATACAACCCTACTTCCAATGTTTTTTGTATTTTGAGTCTATTGGTTAGATATCTTTTACCCTCATATTTTATACCATACCATGCACTCTCTTTTGTTAATTGTAATTAGCATTAAAATAGCGTCTGATTCTGGACTTACCCTTGGTGGGTACCCCACAGCCATGACTCTCCTCTTTGGGCATCCAGCCACTGCCTTCAGTAGCTGCCCAAGACAGAGGTGGATCTGGATCTGAGACCAGAACTTGACAGCAAAGGCACCTCTACCCAGGCACTTCTGCTGGGCCTGCTGGTAGCAGAGGCCTCTCTCAGTGCTGGCATCGGGGACGGACATCCCCTCAGTGGATGTCAGGAAGGCCCAGGTGCTAAGGATGACTCTGCTGCCCCTAAACCATTAGCATTTTCCAAAAAGGAACAGGGGCCCAAGGACCACGACCTCTGCCATGTTTAATAGTCACCCCGCCTCCGGAGGGCTGGAAGCACCCCTCTCAGTGACCTCCTGCTCCATCCTAATGGGAATGGCCTTCATTCTTTTTCACCAAATGACTTAAATAGAAAGGTGCCAAGAAAGTCAAGTATATTCATTTAGGGCAAAGCAGAGAGAAAATGTTATATTCAAGAATAAATTGTTGAAGCAGTAAATGTCACTGGGTTGAATCCCATAACGAGACAGGAAAGAAACATTTGGACAGTTGGGGAAATTCCGAAAGAGAAAAAAAAAAGCAAAGAACGAGAACCAAACAAAAGGGTATTAAAATTACAGAGATTCAAAAAAAGACTCTGAACACGGCTGTGCTGATGGTACTGGGGACTTTAACTAGTGCATGCCCCTGCAGCAGGAGGTGGCTGCAGGAACTGTTATTTCAATGTACATTCTCTTGAAAGACTTAATTTCATTTTTCTCTTTTAAAATTTAATTAAATGCCCTGATCCTTTTTTCGATTTATTTTATTAAAGTATGTTGATTTACAATGTTGTATTGGTTTCTGCTGTACTACTAAGTGATTCAGTTATACACATATACTGATGAATATATGTGTTGCTGTTCAGTTGCTCGGTCGTGTGTCTGACTGTTTGCGACCCCGTGGACTAGAGTACGCCAGGCTTCCCTGCCCTTCACCATCTCCCAGAGACTGCTCAAACTCATGTCCATTGAGTCAGTGATGCCATCCAACCATCTCATCCTCTGTTGTCCCCTTCTCCTCCTGCCCTCAATATTTCCCAATATCAGAGTCTTCTCCAGTGAGTCGGCTCTTTGTATCAAGTGGCCAAAGTATTGGAGTTTCAACTTCAGCATCAGTCCTTCCAATGAATGTTCAGGACTGATTTCCTTTAGGATTGACTGGTTTGATCTTGCCATCCAAGGACTCTGAAGAGTCTTCTCCAACAACCACAATTCAAAAGCATCAGTTCTTCAACACTCAGCCTTCTTCTCACATCCCTACATGACTCCTGGAAAACCCACAGCTTTGACTAGATGGACCTTTGTCGGCAAAGTAATGTCTCTGCTTTCTAATACGCTGTCTAGGTTTGTCAGAGTTTTTCTTCCAAGGAGCGAGCATCTTTTAATTTCATGGCTGCAGTCACCGTCCGCAATGATTTTGGAGCCCTAGAAAATAAGATCTATCACTGTTTCCACTGTTTCCGCATCTATATGCCATTGAGTGACGGGACCGGATGCCATGATCTTAGTTTTCTGACTGTTGAGTTTTCAGCAAGCTTTTTTACTCTCCTCTTTCACTTTCATCAAGAGGCTCTTTAGTTCTTCACTTTCTGCCGTAAGAGTGGTGTTATCTGCATATCTGTGGTTGTTGATATTTCTCCTGGCAGTCTTGATTCCAGCTTGTGATTCATCCAGCCTGGCATTTCACATGATGTACTCTGCATATAAGTTAAATAAACAAGATGACAATATATAGCCCTGATGGACTTCTTTCCCAATTTTGACAGTCTGTTGTTCCATATCCGGTTCTAATTGTTGCTTCTTGACCTGCATACAGGTTTCACAGGAGGCAGGTAAAGTAGTCTGGTATTCCCATCTCTTTAAGAATTTTCCAGTTTGTTGTGATCCACACAGTCAAAGGCTTTAGCATAGTCAATATAGCAGAAGTAGATGTTTTTCTAGAATTCTCTTGCTTTTTATATGATCCAACAGATGTTGGCATTTTGATCTCTGATTCCTCTGCTTTTTCTAAATCCAGCTGAACATCTGGAAGTTCCCAGTTCATGTACTGTTGAAACCTAACTTGGAGGACTTTGAGCATTACAATAGCAGAAGTAGATGTTTTTCTAGAATTCTCTTGCTTTTTATATGATCCAACAGATGTTGGCATTTTGATCTCTGATTCCTCTGCTTTTTCTAAATCCAGCTGAACATCTGGAAGTTCCCAGTTCATGTACTGTTGAAACCTAACTTGGAGGACTTTGAGCATTACTTTGCTAGCGTGTGAGATGAGTGCGATTGTGTGGTAGTTTGAACATTCTTTGCAATTGCCTTTCTTTAGGATTGGAATAAAAACTGACTTTTTCCAGTCCTATGGCCACTGCTGAATTTTCCAAATTTGCTGGAATATTGAGTGCAGCACTTTAACAGCATCATCTTTTAGGATTTGAAATAGCTCAACTGGAATTGTATCACCTCCTCTATCTTTGTTTGTAGTGATGCTTCCTAAGGCCCATTTGACTTCACACTGCGGGTTATCTGCTTGGGTGAGTGATCATGCCATCATCAAATCTTTTTTGTACAGTGCTTCTGTGTATTCTTGCCACCTCTTCTTAGCATCTTCTGCTTCTGTTAGGTCCATACCATTTCTGTCCTTTATTGAGCCCATGTTTGCATGAAATGTTCCCTTGGTATCTCTAATTTCCTTGAAGAGCGATCTAGTCTTTCCTATTCTACTGTTTTTCTCTATTTCTTTCCGCTGTTCACTTATGAATGCTTTCTTCTCTCTCCTTGCTATTCTTTGAAACTCTGCATTCAGGTGGGTATATATTTCCCCTTCTCCTTTGCCTTTTGCTTCTCTTCTTTTCTCAGCTATTTGTAAGGCCTCCTCAGACAACCCTTTTTCCTTTTTGCACTTCTTTATCTTGGGGATGGTCTTGATCTCTGCCTCCTGTAGAGTGTCATGAAACTCTGTCTATAGTTCTTCAGGCACTCTTATCAGATCTAATCCCTTGAATCTATTTGTCACTTCTACTGTATAAACCTAAGGGACTTGATTTAGGTCATACCTGAATGGCCTATTGGTTTTCCCTACTTTCTTCAATTTAAGTCTGAATTTTGCAAAAGGAACTCATGATCTGAGCCCCAGGCACTTCATGGTCTTGTTTTTGCTGACTATATAAGACTTCTCCATCTTCCATTGCAAAGAGTATAATCAATCTGATTTCGGTATTGACCATCTGGTGATGTCCATATGGACATATACGAATGTACACATATTCATAAATATATATATACACATAATGTATATGCATATATATAATGCATACATTGTTGTTTTCGTGCTCAGTCATGTCCGACCCTTTGTGACCTCATGGACTGCAGCACATGAGGCTTCCCTGTCTTCACCATCTCCTGGAACTTGCTCAAACTCCTGTCCGTTGAGTCAGTGATGCCATCCACCCATTTTATCCTCTTTTGTCCCCTTCTCTTCCTGCCTTTAATCTTTTCCAGCATCAGGGTCTTTTCCAATGAATCAGCTGTTAATATCAGGTGGCCCAAGTATTGGAGCTTCAGCGTCAGTCCTTCCAATGAATATTCAGGGTTGATTTCCTTTAAGATTGACTCGTTTGATGTGTGTGTGTATATATATACATACACACACTTTTTCCTATTTTTTCCATTATGGTTTATCACAGGATGTTGAATATAGTTCCCTGTGCTACACAGTAGGATGCTGTTTATCCATTCTGTATATATGGGTTTTTAAAAATATACGTTGTTTATCTTGCTGCACTGGGTCTTAGTTGTGGTGCAGGGATTTTCACTGTGACGTGCAGGCTCAGTAGTATCAGTACATGTGGGATCTTAGTTCCCCAGCTAGCGGTCAAACCCATGTCCCCTGCATTGGAAGGTGGATTCTCAACCAATGGAGCCCCAGAGAAGTCTCTATATATGCATTAGTTTTAAATGCCCTGATTCTTATCACAAGAACAAAGAATGTTTCCAGTGAGAGCAAGTTTTTTTAAGTTCCATATTATAATCTGTTACAGATAAATGAGTAGCAAGTTAAGCATTATCAGAAGAGAGAGAGACAATTGGCTGTAATAATTTGTAGTAACAAACTTAGCTGAGTAGTAGAAACAAATATTTGTTATATTATTCCTTATATTTTTTATATGTCAAAGCATTTCATAAACTTGTAAAGAACAAATTGGAGATTCAGGAAATGTTTAGGGAAAGGGGAGAGGGAGCAAGAAAGGGATCAGGGAGAAAGGGGATTAGACCAAGACGAGGAGTAAGTAAGGGGAGCTCGAAAGAGAGGAGAGGGGTGGTTTTGAACCTAGCGAGCTTGCTGAAGGGTTAGGTTAGTTGTCACACCCTGCTGTTTACTAGTGATTTGCCCTGGCTGAGTAAGCTCTCCAACCCCTTCTCACCACACAGGAGGCTCAAGCAACTGCCCGTGGCAGTTTTAATCTCCACAAACCAGATACAACAGCTGAACTTCCAAGAGGAAAAGGAAAGAAGAAAAGAGCTAATGCAGTTCCCTCATGAAGAGAAGAGAAACAATGAACACACATATATGAATGAACCTACAGCAACTCAAAACTGCTCCCCTTTGGGGGCAGAAGCAGGCGCCAAGGCCAAGTTCAAAATGAAGCCCCGTTTCCCTTCCTGACCCTGTCTTGCCATGACTGCCTAGTTTACATGCAAGTTGTCTGTATAGTTCATCTTTCTCCAAAGCATCTGGTATTTATCATCAGAAACAGACTAGGGAGAGAGTCTGGAGAAGCTCTTCCTATATTGTGGGTTTTAAGACAGGACTGAGCAACTTCACTTTCACTTTTCACTTTCATGCATTGGAGAAGGAAATGGCAACCCACTCCAGTGTTCTTGCCTGGAGAATCCCAGGGACGAGAGGGCCTGGTGGGCTGCCGTCTATGGGGACGCACAGAGTCGGACACGACTGAAGTGACGCAGCAGCAAGCATTCCTCTACAAGTCTGTTTCTTTAAAAGTTAAAGGTGCAGCCAAGCACATGGAAGTAAGTACGTGATAGGAATTAGGGGCTGGGTCACTCATACTTGGGGCTCTCCCAGAGTGGCATAAATGAATCAGGGCCAGAGAGGTGAAGGCAGAGGGAAGTACAGCTTAGAGCTAGAAAACCGCCCAGTTCAGTTTCCTGATTTTCTCCCCTTGGCAGGTCACTTTCACAAGGAACCCGAGCTGCAATAACTGAGCTGGAACTGAAAGTGTCATTCAGGGTTGCCTTCAACGTTTATTTTTTTCCCAAAGAGGAGAAAATAGAAAAAACTTAGATTATCCGTATTAGAATGATGACCACGACGTGTGAACAACGCTGTTCATTCTGTACGTGGGATCAGCACTGCACTCGACTGGCCTGGGGGAGCCAGGACTCTGTGCCTCCCGGTGACCCAGCGTCTCTGGGCCACACACTTCCGAGGTCCTGCCAGACCCGTCCTGCAAGCTGGGCCTTCGAGGACATCAAGTTGGACCCCTCTTGCTTCTCAGCTCCTAGAGTCTTCCCTTCTCTGTGGCTTGTGGATTTGATTTAGAAATTCAGAAAAACCTGAAGATGGACGGATAGACTATAGAAGAAGGACGCGTTTACCTCCACTGGGGCAAAGTGGCAACTTTTAGCATTCTGCAACTGTGGTAAATGAACAAAACAAAAACCAGTTTTAAATATTAAAATAATGAGAGCTCAGAAATGACAGCAATTAAACCAAGATCATGTGCAACAGTCGCATTCAAAATACACATATGGTTTTTTAATTTTTTATTGGAGTATAGCTGCTTTACAGTATTTTTCTACTTTACTATAGTTTCTACTGTACAGCAAAGTGCATCAGTCATACGTATACACATATCCCCTTTCTTGGATTTTCTTCCCATTTGGGTCACCACAGAAATTGAGTAGAGGGCCCCTGTGCTATACAGGAGGTTCTCATTACTTACCTATTTTACACATGCAGTATATTTTGGAGCAAGATAGTTTTTGCTTGTTCTTTTTCTTAGCTCCTTTTGGGAATATTTTAGTGCTTCAGTGATACTACACAGAAAACACTGTAAATGTCTTCGTTTTTACTGTAATATTTCTCCAGCTCTTCCTATATTGGCAAAAGGGAATAGATTATGGATTTTTTTTTAAAGTTTAGCAGCTTGTAATTCCATGTGTAATATAAAGAAGGATAGTTAAAGTTTAATTAGTAAATTTGCGATTATCTGGTTTTCTCAGGGACGTCCTCTCTGGTTTTCTAATTATTATTAAATAATTAGCTATTTTTAAACATTCCGTTTAGTAGATGTGACAGTTATATGATACAATTAAGTCACTTCTCATATATTTTTCTATACCTAAGTCACAAAGGATCTTAAAAAGAGAGAGCCTGGTATAGAGGGGTGAGCACTAGATGAGAGGCCCAGAGAAGCCCGTGGCAGAATCTCAGCCAGAATGCAGGCCTTCTAACCCCAGCCCTGGGTTCATACACATATATGTTTTTATGCAACAAAGACGTTAATGTTTCAGTTCTCATAGTCACTTTTCTTCTGGGTGATGTAGCTGGTGTGTTGGATTTTGCCTGAGATTATCAATATTAATTATTCATATTCTTCTCAAATGGTAACCACTTAGTTTTATTTTGAGAGTGAAGAATGTAATAGATGGTCTGGCAGGAAAAGAAAGTGAAAGAGCCTGATATCTATATTTGGGGAAGTATCTTAGAAGAGAGTGAGCCCAGATTCAGAATCAATGTGGACCATTCCTAGCAAAGCATAAGAACATTAGAAAGTTTATTATCACATCACAGCAATTGAACAAAAATCAGATTGACACAATTTTCAGAAAAGAAACTAAACAGTCTCTCAAGCTGCATTCATCATCATGTAGTTTTTTGGAAAGATCATTCGTTTACATACCAAATTAACATAAAGACATTTTTTAAAACAGTGAGCATCTTTTAACTAAAATCAGTGGTTTAAAATATAAAGGTGAATCTACCAGTGAAAAGTAAGGCAAATATCTCTATCTAAGATAAGGTTGCCAGATAAAATACAAGATGCCCAGTTAAATTTCACACGCATAATGGATAATTTTTTTATATAAGTAAAAACTTCACGTTTAACTCAGCTTCCTGTATTTCTTAGAATTTTTATTTATTTACTTAGGGCTGTGATGGGTCTTCACTGCCGCTCGGGCTTTCTCTAGCTGCAGAGGGCAGGGGCCACTCTCTCCTCTGCAGAGTGTGGGCTTCGTAGCTGGTGTCCACGGGCTTAGTTGCTCTGCAGCATATGGAATCGTCCCAGACCAGAGACGGAATCCTGTCCCCTGTAATGGCAGGTGGATTCCTAACTACTGGACCACCCGGGAAGTCCCCAGCTTCCCGTATTTTTATTTGCTAAATCTAGCAACTACAATCTAAGGGGCAAGTTTTGTTTCCAAATACTGCTCCCAAGTAAAATTCAGAGCATATGATATCCAGTTACTTGCAGAGATAAATACAATTTCAAATCTTATGTAGGTGGGATTTCTCAACCCAGCCCTACTGACATTTTGTGCTGGATAATTCTTTGTCTCGGGGGCTCTCCTGGGCACTGCAGGATGATTAGCTGCACTCCCGGCCTCTATTCACTGGATTCAAGTTGCATCCCCCAGCAACTATCCAGTGGGGTAGGAGGACAAAATCATCCCTGGTTCAGGACAACTGTCCTGAGGAAAAAAGTTTATTTATAAGTAAGGATACCTTGGGAGAAAACTCGTCTGTCCTGGTCTTGAAGAAAGAAGAGGAAAGCTATATTTTATGTGGTTTGCATTTTAAAGCATCTTGGGAGAGACACCAGTGGAAGACTGATGAGAGATGGCTGAGGAGTTGAGCAGGTAGACGTGGGATTGCTTACAACCTGGGATTCTGTTAGAGATGCTTCTGTGTCCTCTTTGAGAGAAAAAGACAGTAGAAACTGCTCGAAAGAAGGCTCAGGTTCCCAACATAGCCTTCATCCAGGCTCTGAGAGAACAGTTAGTACAGTCCTGTGATTTCTGGAAAAGAATTGTTTTATTTGGATAGCAATAAGTGAAATTCCAACCCAGACCACCTCGCTGAATAATCATGTCTGTGTGTCCAAAAGCAACAAATTGCCAAGAGATGTATTGCGAACCAGATTGGGGAAGCTGTCTACTGTTTGATTTTCAGAAAACAATTCAATGGGAAATTTTGCTAAGTTCCCAACATAGCCTTCATCCAGGCTCTGAGAGAACAGTTAGTACAGTCCTGTGATTTCTGGAAAAGAATTGTTTTATTTGGATAGCAATAAGTGAAATTCCAACCCAGACCACCTCGCTGAATAATCATGTCTGTGTGTCCAAAAGCAACAAATTGCCAAGAGATGTATTGCGAACCAGATTGGGGAAGCTGTCTACTGTTTGATTTTCAGAAAACAATTCAATGGGAAATTTTGCTACAATGTTGTTGCTTCTGTTTCCCCCAAGAAAAAATATGAATTTAGTTTGCTGTCTAAACCAAGAAAGTATTGTGGTTACACATATTATAGAGAAGTTTTTAACGACTTGACCTTTCAAGTCTTTGTGGCTCCAATTTACGGTTTTTTAGTTATATAGGGCCACTAATCATTCCTTCCTGCAAGGAATTTTCAGTATAATCCTATTTTCCACTTAAGTTCTGCAGGATTGCCAGATTGGAGGGGAAAAAAAATTAAATCTACTTCCAGTAAAGAGAGACTCAAAAGAACAGTGATTCAAACAAAATGCCAAAGAGAATACATCAACTTCTTTTTCTGCCTTTATTAATTTGAAATCTACAAATTTGTATTTTGTAAGGATAATGCAAAAAAATTTTCTAATTATTGACTCATTCTATCGCAATTTAGGCAAATAGTCCTGTTAATGTTACTATTTTAAAAACATATGTCAAGGCAATTCTACTCTAAGAGTGAAGCAACTCAGTTCCAGAGTTTTTTCTTAGACAGACAATATACACAATGCCTAAGGATGTAACAAAAGCCATTGCCCTCAAGATAAATTTCTGAATTCTTACTGTGGTCTACATGGTCTTAAATTATCTGACTAGAGTTGATCACACTTCTTCAACTGCTAAGGTATAGACTAAACTACTCTAACATAGCGATCCAGTAATGTGTGTGTGTGTGTGTGTGTGTGTGTGTGTGTTAGTCACTCAGACATGCCTGACTCTTTGTGACCCCATGGACTGGACTGTAGCCCACCAGGCTCCTTTGCCCATGGAATATACTGGAGTGGGTAGTCATTTCCTTCATCAGGGGATCTTCCCAACCCAGAAATTGAACCCAGGTCTCCTGCATTGCAGGCAGATTCTTTACCATCTGAGCCACCAGGGAAGCCCAGAGACCCAACAATAGAATGACTCAAATGAGACCAAAAATGATTATTCTCTCACATAACAGACTAGAAGGATGCAGGTGGTCAGTGGTCCAGCGTTTGCGGGGAGCTCGACCATGACATCATCCAGTGGCCCGTGTACTTTTTATCTTGTTGCTCCGCCAGCTGGTAAGGCATTTCCTCATTCATATGGTCACCGCTTGCTCATCACCGGCCTCTCTGTGTTCCCACCNCAGAGATAAATACAATTTCAAATCTTATGTAGGTGGGATTTCTCAACCCAGCCCTACTGACATTTTGTGCTGGATAATTCTTTGTCTCGGGGGCTCTCCTGGGCACTGCAGGATGATTAGCTGCACTCCCGGCCTCTATTCACTGGATTCAAGTTGCATCCCCCAGCAACTATCCAGTGGGGTAGGAGGACAAAATCATCCCTGGTTCAGGACAACTGTCCTGAGGAAAAAAGTTTATTTATAAGTAAGGATACCTTGGGAGAAAACTCGTCTGTCCTGGTCTTGAAGAAAGAAGAGGAAAGCTATATTTTATGTGGTTTGCATTTTAAAGCATCTTGGGAGAGACACCAGTGGAAGACTGATGAGAGATGGCTGAGGAGTTGAGCAGGTAGACGTGGGATTGCTTACAACCTGGGATTCTGTTAGAGATGCTTCTGTGTCCTCTTTGAGAGAAAAAGACAGTAGAAACTGCTCGAAAGAAGGCTCAGGTTCCCAACATAGCCTTCATCCAGGCTCTGAGAGAACAGTTAGTACAGTCCTGTGATTTCTGGAAAAGAATTGTTTTATTTGGATAGCAATAAGTGAAATTCCAACCCAGACCACCTCGCTGAATAATCATGTCTGTGTGTCCAAAAGCAACAAATTGCCAAGAGATGTATTGCGAACCAGATTGGGGAAGCTGTCTACTGTTTGATTTTCAGAAAACAATTCAATGGGAAATTTTGCTACAATGTTGTTGCTTCTGTTTCCCCCAAGAAAAAATATGAATTTAGTTTGCTGTCTAAACCAAGAAAGTATTGTGGTTACACATATTATAGAGAAGTTTTTAACGACTTGACCTTTCAAGTCTTTGTGGCTCCAATTTACGGTTTTTTAGTTATATAGGGCCACTAATCATTCCTTCCTGCAAGGAATTTTCAGTATAATCCTATTTTCCACTTAAGTTCTGCAGGATTGCCAGATTGGAGGGGAAAAAAAATTAAATCTACTTCCAGTAAAGAGAGACTCAAAAGAACAGTGATTCAAACAAAATGCCAAAGAGAATACATCAACTTCTTTTTCTGCCTTTATTAATTTGAAATCTACAAATTTGTATTTTGTAAGGATAATGCAAAAAAATTTTCTAATTATTGACTCATTCTATCGCAATTTAGGCAAATAGTCCTGTTAATGTTACTATTTTAAAAACATATGTCAAGGCAATTCTACTCTAAGAGTGAAGCAACTCAGTTCCAGAGTTTTTCTTAGACAGACAATATACACAATGCCTAAGGATGTAACAAAAGCCATTGCCCTCAAGATAAATTTCTGAATTCTTACTGTGGTCTACATGGTCTTAAATTATCTGACTAGAGTTGATCACACTTCTTCAACTGCTAAGGTATAGACTAAACTACTCTAACATAGCGATCCAGTAATGTGTGTGTGTGTGTGTGTGTGTGTGTGTGTTAGTCACTCAGACATGCCTGACTCTTTGTGACCCCATGGACTGGACTGTAGCCCACCAGGCTCCTTTGCCCATGGAATATACTGGAGTGGGTAGTCATTTCCTTCATCAGGGGATCTTCCCAACCCAGAAATTGAACCCAGGTCTCCTGCATTGCAGGCAGATTCTTTACCATCTGAGCCACCAGGGAAGCCCAGAGACCCAACAATAGAATGACTCAAATGAGACCAAAAATGATTATTCTCTCACATAACAGACTAGAAGGATGCAGGTGGTCAGTGGTCCAGTGTTTGCGGGGAGCTCGACCATGACATCATCCAGCGGCCCGTGTACTTTTTATCTTGTTGCTCCGCCAGCTGGTAAGGCATTTCCTCATTCATATGGTCACCGCTTGCTCATCACCGGCCTCTCTGTGTTCCCACCTACAGCAAACTAGGCAGAGATAATAACTTTCTTTTAAAGAGAGTGGGTTTCCTAGGAAATCTGAGATGGGGATCAGGGCAAAGGAGTTTCCTGTTAGGGAGTTCTCTTGACATTAACCTCTGCGCGGGGAGAGAAAGAAAGCAGAATTGTGCAGAGAGAGAAGGCAGACTTCAGGACAATCACAACCAGTTAGTTGCTTGACTTCAACTAACCTGACAGTTAACTGTGAAGCAGAGATGGCCCTTCAGAGTTGGGATGGAGAGTTATGCCTTTATGGGGCTTCCCTGGTGGCACAGATGGTAAAGAATCTGAAGAATCTGCCTGCAATGTAGGAGACCCTGGTTCGATCCCTGGGTCTGGAAGATACCCTGGAGAAGGGAATGGCAACCCACTCCAGCATTCTTGCCTGGACAGTTTCATGGACAGAGGAGCCTGGCAGGCTACACGCCATGGGATCACGTTTATATCCCTTGCCCAGTTATTGATGTGAGTTGCCCCATCAATAGGAAGAGGGCATGACCCTGGGTGAGATGGCTCTTTTCAGTGGAGCTAACTCTCAAAGAGGGATGTCAGCCAACAAACCCCAGTGGCAGATGGCAGCATAGCCAGCATCCATGACGGGACGTGGCCCAGAAGTTGTACAAACCCTTTCTACTTGCATCACTTTATCTAGAATGTCTAGAACCACCACCCCAGCTGCAAAAGAGGCTGAGAGATACAGTCTTTAGCTGAGTCTTAGGCTTGACTAAGTCTTATGCTTGGACTAAAAGGAAGAAGGGGAGAATGGACATTGGGAAAACATTACAGGAGGGAAGAGGAATCATTGCCTAAGTTTGTTCAGCTTGTTGACTCTTACAGACCAAAAACTATTACATGGAAGAAGCTACCCACAAAGCTCAGAGGCAGAAAGAGAGGTAGAAGAGGGACGAGAACAGCTGAGAGGTGAGCGTATCCAGTGATGATGGCACTCAGCAGGCGCGACAGTGGTTTCCAGCAGACAGGACCGTGGTCCCCAGCTGATGTGACAGGCGTGTCTTGTGGACCTGAATACGGTTCCCAAGAGATGTAACAGTGATCTCCAGCAGATATGACAGTGGTCCCCAGCAGATGTGAAAGTAACTCCAGAGGCAGAATGGTGCTCTGTGGATGCGGCACGGCCCTTGAAAGCCGCAGCAGTCTTAGGCTGACTGAGATCAAGAGGCTGCTGGAGCCCTAGGGTATGATGTTGTCAAAGGCTGGGGGAAAAGAGGAAGAAAATGATTGATACCATGGAGTAGTTGCTCGTATTTATTTGTGAGCACGTGTGAGTTTACATGCCAATGTACAGAAATTTAGGGTGTGGGGGAAGTAGAGAACAGACTCTGAGTGGAGTCTGAGGCAGGGAGCTATGGAATACACCTCTATTGCCTGCATCCCCATAAGTGTCAAATGGAGGGCTTCATTTAAAGCACTGTATTCTCATGAGACATGGAGAGAGCCCTGTGCCAGGAGCCTGGAGCATGGGCTGCTCCTCCTAGCCTGCTGCTGACTCTCTCTGCAGAGATAAGTGAGCCTGCTTGAACCCCAGCCTATCCGCATACAGAAAGGAGAGAAGAGGCTTGTACTTGATAACAGAGGCCCTTCCTGTGATAGTGTTTTGTCTCTACCACATACAGATAAAGCCAGGTTCTCCAGAACACTCCATCCCCATGGAAATGTGTAATGCCCAAGAACTTGGAAATGTTACCATCCCTGTAAGTAATCTTATAATGGAAAAGTTACATCCTTTAAAATAATTAACATTCAGTACTCAACCTTAGAACATTATCCAAACTTGGATGAGAAAAGATGAAGCAAGGAAAAAGGTGTTACCCTATCATACTTTTTTTGGCATTAAAATAAGGACTAAATTAGGGGATGGGGAAAGTGTTCATTTCTTTAGTACTTAGTACTAAGTTGGTGGCAGCAAAAGTTAAGTAGGAGTTGACGATCTCAGAAATGGACTTCTCCTATGTGACCCAGGTATCAGGTGCATCGTTCTGGGGCTTGCGTGAAGTGGTCATGAGTGAGAGACATTCTGTAAAGGTCTTTGGGGACATAGGAGGGTACATTCTAAAGGGCTAATGCCCACCCCCCTTGGGTGGGTAGGTGGGAAGAGTTAGCCAGAACCTCTGTGAGCTATACTGGAAGAGGTGAACCCATGTTTCAGAGCTCATCCCTAACCCTTCTGGAACATCCCCTCTTCTGATAAGGAACCTCTAGTGATCATGTGTACGTGATGCTGAAACGATGGCTGACTGCCAACGTTCATGGAGAAGGTCCTTAGGGTCAGCAGGTGTCAGAGGGGAGATTGGCTTCCAACGGGCACATTCCTTTCCATGGTGAAAGCACCAAGGATCCAGGCTGGGGATTCAGTCCTAAGAGACAGAGAAACGCTCCTCTTGTCAGTGTGGGAGGGAGGCTGGAGGATAATAAGCTGACTGCCCTTGTTTTCATTAAAAGGCAAGGTGTCTTTTATGAGACATTGACATTGGCCTCAGCCTGGCAGGCACATTCTAAGACAAACTGCAAAGAAGGCAATTTAACAGAAATTTGCTTGGCAAGCAACAAGGGTGAGGTTTAATGGGGTCAGCCTATAATTACCTGATGCGTCCTTTTCCACCATGTGGCCTGCCGGCCGCTTGGACCAGAGGGGTTGTGTCTGGGGCCGGGACCATTCACGTGTCCACCGCCAGCTTTGGCCTCACTGACTCTCCCCATACCACCCACTTCCAGACTTCAGTGTCTGACCAAGTCCCTTCCTGACTGCCCCAGTCTTTCCTTAAATGTGTTCAAGTGTTTCATCAGGACAGGTTAAAGTCAAGTCTCAGCACTCTACAGGCTGGGGCTGCATACTGGGTTTACCCACTGTGTGTGCTCCGCTGGCAAAAGGTTATTTCTTTTCATAGCTTCATTCCCAGGGTCACCCCATTGTCGGCCTCCTCCCATATAACACCCACACTGTAGTCTTAAAATGTCGTTTTGTTTTATTTCATTTCATTTTTATTTTCTGTGTTCCTTTGAATGTCTCCACAGATTTTTTTGAGTGGGATTGCTCTGAGAAAGAAGGTTATTTTTAGCATAAAAGGAATCAAATGAGATGAACTCTTATAACAAATTCACTCGCCATAATCAGCTTCATTATATCAAAGGAGGGCAGCTCCTTCCCCCATTACAATTTCTTCTTTGGAGACAAAAAGTATGTTCATAAATGACGAAACATATATACATATGTTTTCATATTTAAAATACTACCAGCTCTAAAAGTTGCTCAGTACTAAGTTCTCTTTTCTTTTGCTCATAATAGATTTTGCTTGTCTTGTTAGTGGTTTGCACCACTAGCAACTATTAAAACCCCGGGCACAGACAAACTGCTTGGAATTCCAACATTGGATGAATTGATTCAGACAGAGCTAGACTAATTCATACCGCTCTTTTGTGCTGCCACTAACGAAAAAGACCAAAGAGCAATTAAAACATTGGGTTGGCCAAGAAATTTCATTTGGGTTTTATGCAAACACCCAAGTGAACTTTCTGGTCAACCCAGTAGTTACCCTTTCCAGATTTCAATTTTTTTGTTTGTTCCAATCATTTTATTTTTACTTATTGACCCATTCAATTATATATTTATTTATCCCTACCTGATTTGTCCAGAGAATTTAAGACAAGAACACAAGACGAAAACCAGGATCAGAAAAAAAAAACAAAAATAAATGTTAGGTAATCAAAATAGGAAGGAAGAGTTAAAACATCTATAGGATAGTGGTAGTGGTTGAGTCCGGAGAAGGCAATGGCACCCCACTCCAGTACTCTTGCCTGGAAAATCCCATGGACGGAAGAGCCTGGTGGGCTGCAGTCCATGGGGTCGCAAAGAGTTGGACACGACTGAGTGACTTCACTTTCACTTTTCACTTTCATGCATTGGAGAGGGAAATGGCAACCCACTCCAGTGTTCTTGCCGGGAGAATCCCAGGAACTGGGGAGCCTGGTGGGCTGCCATCTCTGGGGTCGCACAGAGTCGGACATGACTGAAGTGACTTAGCAGCAGCAGCAGCAGCAGCAGTGGTTGAGTCGCTCCGTCATGTCTGACTCTTTGCCACCCCGTGGATCGTAGCCTGCAGGCTCCTCTGTCCATGGGGTTTCCCAGGCAAGAATACTTGAGTGGATTACCATTTCCTTCTCCAGGGGAATCTTCCTGACCCAGGGATTGAATCCATGTCTCCTGCTTGGCAGGTGGATTCTTTACCCCTGAGCCACCAGGAAAGCCCCACATATGCATATACACACATGTATATGTGTAGGTATAGGTATTAGCATAAGTATAGAGAAATGAGTGACTCTAGAACTGTTCATTGTACTTTTCCCTTGACTTCTCTGTAGGTTTTAAAACATGAATTTTTAAAAATTTTATGGGAAAAAGCAAAAGCAAACTAAAAAAAACACATGCAGGATAGCTGTGGGTACAGATTCTCAGGGGAGATATTTCCTCCCCAACACAAGAGCTAAGATCAAGACAGGCCAGATTCCTGTTCTCCCCTGCTGAACAGAGGTTTTATTTCTAATGCTGAGGGTGTGACTCCTTCGGGTCTCAGCTTTATATGGGGAGGGTGTCTTCCTAGTAGTCTCTTCACCCTAGGAGGGCCTTGGGCTTTTTAATTTTTTTTTTAATCCCTTCAACCTGTGAAGTTGATAAAACAGAAGTTTAATATCCCAAAGTTTATCAGCTATTGTCAGTGTAAAAGCTGGCTCCAGTGCTCATCGACCTTTCAGGATTCGGGCTCTCAGTTTATATTTGGCCTCTAGGAATTACTTTATTATATTAGAGTGCAGCAGTTTATCTAATTTTAAAAATATTTTCTAATCTGAAATGTTAATGTTTTTATTGATACAGGGAGGATGATTCTGGGCATCTTCCTCTACTAGACTACCGAAACAGAAGTCTTCAAGTGACAACATATTTTTTTGGCTGCATCAAATCTTAGTTGTGGCACATGAGGTCTTTTTGTTGTGGTGTGTGCGCTTCTCTCTAGTTGTGACACAGGGGCTCAACAGTTGCAGTGTGCAGGACAACAACTTTTTAGACAAAAGTTCAATCATAGCTTCTTTTCTTCCCATTCTTATAGCGATTTAAATAGCAGTTATAACCACAAGCAAGTTTCAAAAAATATTTCATATCATCTCATTATTAAAAAGCCCTTGGCCTTAATACATAAATCCAGTATATTTACCTTTCAGCTGCCCAGGTGAAAATATAGTTGTCTCAAAAAGTATCCTACTGAGCCAGTCTTTTCACCTGATTTATGAAGGTCATTTACTCACGTCATTGTTAAATCATAACCAACCTCATGTACCATAAATGTACATAGGGACTTTGCTGGCGGTCCAGTGGTTAAGACTTCACCTTCCATTGTAGGGGGTGTGGGTGTGATCCCTGGTTGAGGAGCTAAGTAAGATGCCACATGCCTCGTGGCCAAAAAACAAAAACATAATATAGAAGCAATACTGTAACAAATTCAACAAAGCCTTTTAAAAATATATAGACATAAAGAGAGGCTAGGTCATGAAAGAACACCTTCTCAGTGTCATAAATTCCTTTCGTAACAACAGTGGAAATAGCCCTGTTGACACGTGTGATCCATCCCTTTTTTCATGCTTTATTTATTTGCCTGTAGGATCAGACTACAAAGCCCACCTCTCTCTCATTTTCTTTTTTACTGTAGTGGACTTGGGCTGCTCTGGACCAAGCCACTCTATAAGGACGTCACGCTTCTCTCAACACAAGGCTCCACTGAAGAACAGAGCAAACCTTTCCCCTAGATAGCTGAATAGGTTAGCATCAACTTCCTCAGTTAGATGAACACCAGCCTCAACTGAATGGAATATTTATTAAAGAAAAATAAAGACATAAAGGAAAAGTCAACAAACATCTACTCAGCAATGAGCAAATCTCAGAATCCTAACATTCCACAATGTCCCACAGTCCCTGATTAAGACAGAAAAATAATTCCCCAGTGTCAATTACAAGTGTTGATGGAGGATATTTTTATTCAGGGCTTTCCTTAGACTTTACAGCCCCCTAAACCCTCTGGTTTTCTGATTTCTATGTTGGCCAACATATCTAGCTGTACCTGCACACACACACAGAGTTACCCAGGAAACAAACAGAAGTTAGATTACAGCATTTCATATATAACAATAGCACAGCCTCTCCCCTTGATTATGATTTCAGTTTTTGCCCAAGGTAAGAAAGACAGCAAAAGCATTACTTCTATTTGAAGTCAGAGTAATTAGAATAAAATTTCCTGTAAGTCCTGCTGTCCTTCCCTTCTTTTTACAAGAGGGTTGGGTACTGTCTCTAAGAGAATATGCTCCACTTGTTTAAAGATTGTCAAGGCAACCTGCTGCTTTCCCATTTCCTCCCATTTAGGCTCTTGTTAATAACAGATTAACAAACTCAATTCAAAATGGAAATACCTGAACTTTATTCCTGCAAAAATGAAAGTAATAATGAAACAACTTTGTGCCAGGCACTAGGTTACGTGTGTTTATTTATTCTCTCACCTAAAAATGCTGTTGGCATCTACGCTCACGGTACCACGGGTGCCATTAACACCTCCATCTTACGAATGACACTTGCGTCTAAGGAACAGGGCCACTAGATGTCATCCTGAGGGCACGCAGTGTGGAGTCAGGATCAAAGCCAATATGGCCACGAAGCCTGGTACGTTCCCAACCAGGATGCTATCCCCTGCTAATCTTCACCACCCCTTCTCAGAAATGTTTCCAATTCACACACCCTGGGAGTCAGCTTCAGACCCCTGAAGTCAGAGCCTCAACCTTGGAATAAACCACCAATGCTTTTTTTTTTTTTTTTTTTTTTTTTTATTTATTTATTTTTTTACACGAACTCCCAAACATGAACCCCCCTCCCCCCTCCCCCCGCCACACACCAATGCTTTTTAAAGTCACGTGTTGGACATCTTCCTGGAGCTGGTTCTCATACAACTCACGAGGCAGGTGTCATGCCCACTTCCCAGCAAGGAAACAGAGACACTACCCTCACCCACAGCAAAAGCTTAAAGAACTTCCCCAAGGCCACACCTAGGAAGTGATGAGCAGGGTTTCAAACTCAGGCATGGCTCCACGTGCCACCGCTCCAGATCAGACATGGCTGTCCTTCACAGCCAGTACGGTCTTAAAAAACGGTAGAGAAAGAAAAAGCAAACACTGGGAAACTGAGGTTTGGGTTTTATATAGTATATTAGAAGGAAATAAATTAACAAGAAGATATTCATTAGCCTATCCAGGAAGCATGGGCTTCTGCACAGACTCTCTGAGGAACTGGGGCATAGCAGAAGGGCACTGGGCTGGAGTCATAGACCTGAGTTTGAGTCCAAGCCCCATCATTCCCTTGGGTAGGTTGTTCAGCCTCCCTGACCTTAGGCCTAGTCTATATAGTGGGAATTATAACCATTTTATCTATTTCACTTCAGTATCGTGAAGATTGAAAGTCGCTCAGTCGCGTCTGACTCTTTGCAGCCCCACAGGCTGTAACCTGCCAGGCTTCTCTTTCCATAGGATTTGCCAGGCAAGAATACAGGAGTGGGTGGCCATTCCCTTCTCTAGGAAAGCTTCCCATCCTAGGGATCAAACCTGGGTCTTCTGTCTTGAAGGCAGATTCTTTCCCGCCTGAGCCACCAGTTGTGAAGATTAAATGAGATCAAATATAAGATGGAGCTCTGTATCCAAACGAGATCAAGTTGATTACTATTATTATTATATGGATTAGTAAGACTCTTCCACAGAAAAGAGAAAAAGGTGGTGTGTGTGTACTTATTCATAATATAGGAATATATATTTGCACAAATATGGTGTGTGTGTACTTATGCATAATATAGGGATATATATATGCATGAATATGCATATAAGTCAGAGAAGGCAATGGCACCCCACTCCAGTACTCTTGCCTGGAAAATCCCATGGACGGAGGAGCCTGGTAGGCTACAGTTCATGGGGTTGCTAGGAGTTGGACACGACTGAGCGATTTCACTTTCACTTTTCACTTTCATGCATTGGAGAAGGAAATGGCAACCCACTCCAGTGTTCTTGCCTGGAGAATTCCAGGGACAGGGGAGCCTGGTGGGCTGCCGTCTCTGGGGTCGCACAGAGTCGGACACGACTGAAGCGACTTAGCAGCAGCAGCAGCATGCATGTAAGTACATATGTGCAAGTAAGTTGCGTTGTGCAAATGAAGATGAAAAACTTAGTCGTACTGCCACAGGAGAAGCCCTGTTCGAGTGTGCTGCAGAGAGCCCGCAGGCCTTGACTTGAGTTGCCTGTGCTCTGCTGTGCTCAGCCGCTCACTCCATGTCTGACTCTCTGAGACCCCACGGCCTGTAGCCTGCCAGAAAACCCATGGGATTTTCCAGGCAAGAATACCGGAGTGGGCTGCCATTTCCTCCTTCAGGGGACCTTCCCCACCCAGGTTCAGTTCCTGGCATTTCTTTACCACTGAGCCACCAGGAAGCCCCTCTCAAACCTGCAGATAGTGTTGAAAGATTGCAGGTGTGACCAAGAGGGACAGTCGTCCTCAAAGGACTAACACCAAGGTCCCTGCTCCCACAGGTGACTTCAGGGAGCTGCACTGTAACAGCGAGTTCCACCCAGAGGGCACTGGAAAGGAGCTCTTTCATTCTCAGGAGAGAGAGAGAGAGTGTGTGTGGATTTCTGCCATAAGGGTGGTGTCATCAGCATATCTGAGGTTATTGATATTTCTCCTGGCAATCTTGATATTTACCACACTGAATTTTAATTTATCTTAATAATGTGCTAAGTTATTTAATTTCCTCCAAGTAACAAACTATAAACTCTTTAGTAGTATCTCATTTATTTTTTTATAGTCCCAGTTTCAAGGACAGTTCTGGCACTTGATAGTGAGTAGCTCTTTGAACTGACTTTCTTTCTCTTGGTACTGTAAACTAGGGTAAGAGGTTATGATATGTTAGTAATCTCTTTGTACTGTAGATTGCAAAAATGGCCCCAATGCTTCACTCCTTTTCTCCATACAGCTTTTGTTTTCCTGCTGTAGCTCTTGGCTTAGATATGTAGCTTTTTTGGTCAATATAAATGTAGCAAAACTCCTACAAACAGAAGTTTCAAACATGCTTGTAACTGGACTGACTGACTGCTTCTGCTTCTGCCTTTGCCTTGGTGGTGTGGCTGCACTAGCTTGTTGGAGGTTGAGACATGGAGCAGAGCTGAGTTACAAGTCATCCTAGGCAAAGCCAGCTGAGCTCCACTTACAGCTGACTTACCCAGATGAGTACGTTCTGGCAAGATCAGCAGATCTGTCTTGTTGATTCCAGCCATGAGAACAACAACTTTTTTTTTTTTTTTAGCATGCCATTAAGATTTTGTTGTTCGGTTTCTAAATTGTGTCCGACTCTCTGCAACCCCTTGGACTGTTGCTAGGCTTCCCTGTCCTTCAGTATCTCCCGGAGTTTGCTCAAACTCATGTTCATTGAGTTGGTAATGCTAGCCAACCATCTCATCCTCTATCGCCCCCTTTTCCTTTTGCCTTCAATCTTTCCCAGAATTAAGGTCTTTTGCAATGAGTTAGCTCTTCAAATCAGGTGGCCAAAGTATTGGAGCTTCAGCATTAGTCCTTCTAATGAATATTCATAGTGGGACTGACTGGTTTGATCTCCTTGCAGTCCAAGGGACTCTGAAGAGTCTTCTCCAACACCACAGTTCAAAAGCATCAGTTCTTCAGTGCTCAGTTTTCCTTATAGTCCAACTCTCACATCCATACATGATTACTGGAAAAACCATAGCTTTGACTATAAAGACCTTGGTGGGCAGAGTGATGTCTCTGCTTCTTAATACACCACCTAGGTTTGTCATAGCTTTCCTTCCAAGGAGCAAACGTCTTTTAATTTCATGACCACAGTCATCGTCTGCAATGATTTTGGAGCCCAAGAAAATAAGATCTGTCACTGTTTTTTCTTTTTTTCCCTTTCTATTTGCTATTAAGTGATGGGACAGGATGCTATGATCTTACTTTTTTGAATGTTGAGTTTTAAGGCCGCTTTTTCACTCTCCTTGTTAACCCTCATCAAGAGGCTCTTTAGTTCCTCTTCACTTTCTGCCATAAGGGTCGTATCATTTGCATATCTGAGATTGTTGATTTTTCTCTGGGCAATCTTGATTCCAGCATGTGATTCATCCAGCCTGGTCTTTCACATGATGTACTATACTTATATGTAAAATAAACAGAGTGACAATTTACAGCCTTGTCTTTCTCCTTTCCCAGTTTTGAACCAGTCTGTTGTTCCATGTCCAATTCTAACTGTTGCTTCTTGACCTGCATACAGGTTTCTCATGAGACAGGTAAGAGGTTCTGATATTCTCATCTCTTTCAGAATTTCCACAGTTTGCTGTGATCCACACAGTCAAGACTTTAGAATAGTCAATGAATCAGAAGTAATGTTTTTCTGGAATTTCCTTGCTTTCTCTATGACCCAACAAATGTTCGCAATTTGATCACTGGTTCCTCTGCCTTTTCTAAACCTTGTTTGTACATCTGGAAGTGCTCAGTTCACATACTGCTGAAGCCTAGTCTGAAGGATTTTGAGTATAGCCTTGCTAGCATGTGAAATGAGCACAACTGTACAGTAGTTTGAACATTCTTTGGCATTGCCCTTCTTTGGGATTAGAGTAAAAACTGACATTTTCCAGTCCTGTGGCCACTCCTGAATTTTCCAAATTTGCTGACATACCAAGTACAGCACTTGAACAGCCTCATCTTTTAGGATTTCAAACAGAATAGCTAATAAGATTTGGGGGTTGTTTATTATGTCGCATTATTATAACATTACACTCTTACTGTAGCAACTGATATACTAGGCTTCCTTCCATTTCTAAGTATTGTATCATAGAGTTAGACGTAACTCTATGGCATGTTATGACTCTAATAACAGAGCTGTTGCTCCATTATTGATGTTTGCTGACAGATTTCAAACTTCAGCTTTCTCCTTCCTTTTGGTTCCATCTCTGAGTAAATTGATGAGAAAGCCTGGGTGTTCCTTCCTTGGGTGCTGTGCAAGCCCTATATCATGCCCACCCCGTAACCATAATGCAATCCCAGCGCCAGCCTCCTTTCCCCGCTCTCACAAGCCATCTGCAGACAGCTTGCGGGGGCCACCCTGCCCTCCCCAGAAAGCATCCATGCACGAGTCATGGACCTTTCTGAAGCTTCTCACAGCTGGGCATGGGAATACCCATCTTGCTTCTGCTCCTGTTCTTCAGAAGGGGGAGAAGTTACTCATATTACACATTGTTATTTGACACAGCTAAATGGAAGCTTTATGACATATTTGTTCACTGATATTTGAATAAAGTTATGACTAATAATGTCAAGTTTACCACTTGAATTCTTGAAGGGAATAGAAATGGAAGATAATTGTTCACCTTTAAAGATGGTTTGAGGGTCTTCACTGGTGGTCCAGTGGTTAAGAATCTGCCCGCCAATGCAGAGGATAGGAGTTCAATCCCTGGTCCAGGAAGATTCAACATGTTGCAGAGCAACTAAGCCCTTGTGCCACAACTAATTAGCCAGTGCTCTAGAGCCCAGGCTCCAAAGAGAAGCCTCCACAATGAGAAGCCTGCACACAGCACCAAACACCCAGCCCAGCCAAAATCATACAAATAAATCTGAAAAAAAAGATGGTCTGAAGGGAGTGTGGTTTAAACTCTTAACGTGTGATGACATTTATGCTGCAGTTCTGGAAAATGTAGACTTTGGGCTCTTGTTTAATATTAATAACAAAGGAAGGTTCTTGATTAAATAACAGGAAAATAGCTTCTCTAGAAACTAGTTAACATAAGTAAGGGCCCAGTAAATGAAGCAAGGGGCTTTTGATTGGTGTACGATTTCAAGTAAAAAACTTTGTAGAACTTAAAAAAGATATGTTGTCTTAGCAATTAGGGTCTGTTAGTGAAGCAAGAGGACTTTCCTAGTGGCTCAGATGGTAAAAGCATCTGGCTACAATGCGGGAGATCCCTGGGTCAGGAAGATCCCCTGGAGAAGGAAATGGCAACCCACTCCAGGACTCTTGCCTGGAACATCCCATGGACAGAGAAGCCTGGTGGGCTGCAGCCCATGGGGTCGCAAAGAGTCGGACACGACTGAGCAACTTCACAGTGAAGCAAGAAAACACTTTATTTTCAATCTCTATAAAGGTCTAAGTAGACTATTAAAATNGAAGATCCCCTGGAGAAGGAAATGGCAACCCACTCCAGGACTCTTGCCTGGAACATCCCATGGACAGAGAAGCCTGGTGGGCTGCAGCCCATGGGGTCGCAAAGAGTCGGACACGACTGAGCAACTTCACAGTGAAGCAAGAAAACACTTTATTTTCAATCTCTATAAAGGTCTAAGTAGACTATTAAAATCACCATTAAGCTTCTTTAATATCCTATACTAAATACTGTGGAAATTTTCATTAGAAAAATAGCCAGAAATGCAACTCTGAAGACATTTATTACTAATAACTATGTTTACCCAACTTGAAGTCCAGAGTTTTGACAATTGGCATTTGCTAAAGTAACTGCTCTGCTTCATTAAACAATACGTTAATCCGTCAAAATGGTGGTTCAGGCCAAATCTAGTGATAGAAATGATTATTGTGCCAGGGAGGTCCCAACTTAGTGCCAGAAGCAAAATGTATTTGCTGAGAAAATAAGACACGAAATGCGTGAAACAATAGGACGTAAAGCAACCTGCTAGAATTCTGTCCATTTGAATGTGTTTGGAATTAGGGAGGATTTGATTTGGATTGAAATTCACCAATGTGGGCAAAAAGCTTTGTAAGCAAGTGAATAGTATTACTTGAACTCCTGGGGGCGTGTTTAACCTTACTAAAGGAACTAACACCTAAGGATTTTAGTGATTAACTGTCAACAGGAAGATTGGCACTACTAGTTACAAATGCACCCTAACAGGTTCAGAAAGGAGCTGGACCATATATATACATATATATCTTTTCCAACTCTAAATTCTAAAATTATGTAGGTGTTGCTATCCACCCATTGACAAGCATTGAGTTAGAAAGAATATTTGCCTATCAATCATGAAATCTTAGAGTTTTTTCTCATTAATATAGTTACCCAAGAAATAATTATACGTATTCATTATTTCACTCAACAACTATTTCTTGATCATCTTCTTGAATGTGCCCAACACTGTGTTAGACAATAGCCATACAAATATAAATGAAATACAGTTTTTGTTCTCCAGCTCATTGTCTGCCCAGATATACAGATGATATAAGTAATACAAGGAAGGCTATAACAGACATGTAACCTAAGAAATAAGGAAAGGCTGAGCAGAAAGCAACTTACAGTTAGAACTAGAAAAGATTTCCTAAAGGGGCTGACTTTTCATTGGGGTTTTGAAGGATGAAGGGGCATTCCCGTGTCACAAAATAAGGGAAGAATATTGCAAGCAGAGGGGATGCATGTTATATGCAAGACCACGGAGAGAGATGTCAAAATGATGTCTGAGGCTCTGACCTGGTCCACTTGGCAGACTGTGGTGCCATTCACTGAGGCAGGAGGGGTAGATGATGGTTTGGCTTGGCTATGTTGAGGTTAAGGCACCTTTAAGACATTCAGTATCCATCAGACACTTAGTTTCGTGGGTCTGTAACTTAGGGGAAAGGTTAAGAGGTATGGGCATCAATTTTTAGGCAGCAATTAAAGCTGTAGATGATTACCTAAGATGAAGAAGCATGTGTAAGATGAGGAAAGAACATTGAGGAACATTAATGTTCAGAACCAATAGAGAAGCAGAAGGCGGTGAAAAAGACAGATAAGACATTCAGTATCCATCAGACACTTAGTTTCGTGGGTCTGTAACTTAGGGGAAAGGTTAAGAGGTATGGGCATCAATTTTTAGGCAGCAATTAAAGCTGTAGATGATTACCTAAGATGAAGAAGCATGTGTAAGATGAGGAAAGAACATTGAGGAACATTAATGTTCAGAACCAGTAGAGAAGCAGAAGGCGGTGAAAAAGACAGGAAGATGTAGAAGGAATTGGGGAAATGTGGTATCAGGGAGGCATGGTGAATAGTATAAATACCTTGGAAAGGTCAAGCAAGATAAGAACTGAAAACTGTGCTTGGGCTTATCAACATGGAAGTCATTGACAACTCTTGTTGAAAGCATTTGATGGAATAGTGTGGGTGGAAGAAAAACAGTGTTCTGCCATTTGAGGAGTGAGGATGACTGAAAAGGAAGTAGAGAATAAGGGTAATGATAAAAGTAAGATAACGTCCAAGAAGCCTGCCTGTGAAGGTGGAGATAAAGCAGTAATTATCAGGAGAAATAGGAACAGGTTTTGATGGAGATGGGACAGAGCTGCCAGGGAGGGGCTTGTTATGTGGTTTTTCTTAATCAGGAGGCATTAAGAGTATAACTAGTATCATGTGGTGGTCTATTAAATTTGGCATTTCCTGTTTTGTTATTACAGTTTTTCATTTTCTGTGTCACAACAGAAGCTTCGCAAGAATGAAGGCTGTCTGTGTTAACACGGGGGTTCATAACCTCCTATACCATGACGTCCAGAGGGAGGGGAACTGTAAGGGTGGTTCCGCAAATTAACACTGCTATGCCTCTGCATCAGCTCTTGAACTTCCCTCCTGTTTACTGCAGCTCCAAATGTCATGTCTTTCTGTGGCATCATCCAAAAGCAGGAAGCAAGGGGAGAATGAGGCTTCTGTTCTTGTATCTCTCTCAGTCTCCACCCTTGCTCTTTCCAGTGAGGAAAGCCCTTCCCCGAAGCACCCACACAGGCCTCTTTCTCCTCAAGTCTTATTGTTCAGGAGTGGGCCACAGACATTCCTGTGTCTTGTCTGCCAGGAAGGATAGGAAAGGGGCACTGGTATCTTCAGCCTCCACTGTGGGAGCGGGCTCGACCAGGAGGGGTGGTGATCAGGCCAATATGGTCACCACGGGCCCCACTCTATCAGTGCCCCCTGCAAGGCTGGGTACACCTACAAGTGGCAAATGATCCTTATTCTCTTTTGAGGGTCATAGTTCACACTGGTGAAGCTGGAAGAGAAATGAAAAACTGGTAAATCAGAATAGGAAGGAGGGGATGGGGAAAATGGTGAGCTTAGGGAAAAGAGGATAGGCAAAAAGAGACAAAGGACTTCAGTCTCAATGGGTTTAGTGTGAAGTATACTCAATATATAAAAACGCTCTAGACCAGGGATTGGCGAACTGTGACCCACACGCCAGATCTGGCTTACCACCTGTTTCTGTAGGGTTGACAAGCTAAGGGGAGTTTTGACATTTTCTAAGGGACTTGGTCACTGACTTAAAAACCTAATGAAAATTTGGTTCCTTTTATGGATCCAGAGAAGTCTGCCCTGCAAACACATTTTATTATGCCACTTGATCAATTTCATGGGTAGATAATATCTATTTCATCACACGTGTCAGTTAAAAATGAGATTCTGACTTGCATAATCCTCAGAAAGAGATTGCTTTCTGGGGTTCTGGCAAGTCCCTTCACAAAAGTAATCTTGAGTATGGATGTAATTGCTACTGATGTTGATGATTTTGGCTGCTGTGTTTAAAAACCGACCAGTGGGGAAGGAAAGTAGACATGATAAATCCGATAAAGGACAAGCTTCAGCAGAAAACCCAGAAGTGAACAAAGGCAGCAGGGAGAGTGAAGGGGGCAGGAAAGGTGAGGGCGCAGCCTGGGGTCTCTCAGGAACAAGCTCGTTGTGTCTAGAGGTGTTGAGTGCTGGTTCCTTTTAAAGGACCTGCCAAAGAGCCTCATGCTCCATTTGATATCTTCATTTTTCTTATTATAC
>SJYX01017024.1:0-34229 GCA_006410675.1 Oreotragus oreotragus
CTCTCACATCCATACATGATTACTGGAAAAATCACACCTTTGACTAGATGGTCCCTGCTTTTTAATATGTTGACTAGGTTGGTCGTAGCTTTTCTTCCAGCATCAAACATCTTTTAATTTCATGGCTGTAGACATAATCTGCAGTGATTTTGGAGCCCCAGAAAATAAAGTCTGTCCCTCTTTCCCCATCTTTTTGCCATAAAGTGATGGGACCAGATGCCATGATATTAGGTCTTTGAATGTTGCGTTTTAAGCCAACATTTTCATTCTCCTCTTTCAGTTTCATCAGGAGGCTCTTTAATTTCTCCTCACTTTCTGCCATAAAGGTGGTGTCATCTGCATATCTGAGGTTATTGAGATTTCTCCCAGCAATCTTGACTCGTTTGTGCTTCATCCAGCCCAGCATTTCACATGATGTACCCTGCATATAAGTTAAATAAGCAGAGTGACAATATACAGCCTTGATGTACTTCTGTCTGAGTTTTGAACTAGTCCATTGATCCAGTCCATAGAACTCCTTATATTCTTCTAAAATGAACTTTGTCTACTCCAAAATTACAAAAATTTTCTCTGATAGTATCTCACAGAAATGTAATTACTTTTTTTTTTTTTCATATAATTGTACATTGCTTCTAGTAATGACATTTGTGTAGGATAAGGGTCAAGTGTCCTGTTTTCATTTGGGTATCCAGTTGACTCAAAATCTTTTTCTGAAAAGACTGTTCCCCACTGCAGTGCCACGTTTGTGATAAGCGAAAGGGCATGTATGTCTGAATACATTTTTTAGACTCTCTATTCTGTTCCACTGTATCCTTTGTCTCTCCTTGCACCTGTACCACATTTTCTTAATTATTGTAATTTTATAGTAAGTCTTGAATCTTCCCTGGTGTCTCAGAGAGTAAAGAATCCACCTACAAGATGGGAGACCTGGCTTTGATCCCTGGGTTGGGAAGATCCCCTGGAGAAGGGCATGGCAACCCACTCCAGTGTTCTTGTCTGGAGAATCCCCGTGGACAGAGGAGCCTGGCGGGCTATAGTCTATGGGGTCACAAAGAGATGGACACAACTGAGTGAGTAAGCACACACAGTAAGTCGGGGTAACTTTAATTTAAAGAAGTTGTGTTGTTGGTTTTCTTGCCAGCTGCTTTGGTCAGTCTTGGTTTTTGTATTTTGTATACATTTTTGAGCTGACGCTCCAATACTTTGGCCACCTGACGCGAACAGCTGACTCACTAGAAAAGACCCTGATGCTAGGAAAGACTGAAGGCAGGAGGAGAAGGGGATGACAGAGGATGAGATGGTTGGATGGCATCACTGACTCAAAGGACATGAGTTTGAGCAAGCTCCAGGAATTGGTGATGGACAGGGAAGCCTGGTATGCTGCAGTCATTGGGGTCACAAAGAGTCAGTTAGACACAACTAGGTGACTGAAGGCAACGTAAATTTTGAATCAGCTTGTCATGTTTCAGACATACAAAAGCACAAGGGAATTTGATTGAGGTTAGATTTAATCTGTATATAAATTTGAGAATGACTGACTTTGACAACACTGAGTTTCCCAATTCACTGACAAAATACATCCCTTCATTCAGTTAGGTCTTGAATTTCTCTCAGATGTTTTGCACATCTTTAACGAGGTTTTCTCCTAGGCATCTAATGGGTTTGATGTTATTAGTATTTCCTTTAGTGAATGTTTTCTAGGAGTGAATTGTCTCTGAACTTTACCTGGATTTCCCAAGTGTTAGATTAGTATTTTGCTTTAATCCTTCTCTCTTTCTTTTCTCTCTCTCTCTTGCTCTAGCTTTCTCTTTCTCTCCTTATTTGTTCCTCTGCTGCCCTGTTTTTCCCTGAGTTAAAATCTTTCTGGATTAGGTTGCAGATATGATGCTCCTTTATCCCTCCCTCCCAACAACAACAAAAATATTTTTGCGAATTTCCTTACATAACCACAGTTCAGTCAACATCTAAATGCAACCACATGAGAAACCCCAAAGATAGAACTGCCAAGTTGAATGTTTCCCAACTACTCACTCGGGAAATCATGAGCAAAATTAAAAAATAAATTCCTTCAACTACTAAGTTTTGGGGGAAATTTTGTTATATAGCATTATTAACCAGGCACTTACCATAGGACCAGCATTTCTAAATAGAGGAATATTTATCCTCTTGATTTTTCCATTTTGCTATTCCTACTTTATGTTGATCTAATGTGCTGATACACTCATTCTCTAGTTCTTAATTTCAGCTGGTAACTTTTTCAGCTGTAGAATTTTCACTAGTTTTTGTTATCATTTCTCTGCTAAGATGCACATTGTGTCACATTTGTGCACTTTAATCATGGCTATTTAAATTCTCTGTCAGACTATGAAACTCTTAGAGGAAAACATAGGCAGAACATTCTTTGACATAAGTTGCAACAAGATCTTTTTTATCAGATTCCTACAGAAAATAAAAACAAAACAAACAAAAAAAGGATTCAATTAAACTTAAAAGCTTTTACATATCAAAGGAAACCATAAACAGAACAAAAAGACAAGTCTCAGAATGGGAGAAAATATTTGCAAATGAAGTAATTAACAAGGGATTAATCTTCAAAATACATAAACAACTCAATATCAACAAACCAAACAATCCAATGAAAAAATGGGAAAAAGACCTTTTTTTCCAGACATACAGATGTCTAACAAATACAACATCACTAATAAATAGAGAGATGCAGTCAAAGCTATAGTCAGGTAATACTTCACACCAGTTAGAATGTCTATCATTAAAAATATCCACAAATAAAGGCTGGAGAAGATGTGCAGAAAAGGGAATCATCCTACATATTAGTATGTAAATTGGTATAACTACTGTGGGTTGCCATGCCTTCCTCCAGGGGACATTCCAACCCAAGGATCAAAGCCAGGTCTCCCACATTGCAGGCGGATTCTTTATTGTCTGGGCCACCAGACTCAGAAGGCCTACGCTATTGATACTAAGTATAAAATAGATATTGCCTGGAGAATCCCATAGACCTGGAGCCTGATGGGCTACAATCCATAGTGTCACAGAGTCAGACACTACTGAAGTGTCTTAGCATGCACTCACACAGAAATAGATAAATAATGACTTTTTTATAGCACAGGGAACTCTACTCAGTGTTCTGTGGTGACCTAAATAGGAAGAAAATCCAAGAAAGAGGGGAGATGTGTGTGTGTGTGTGTGTGTGTGTCTGTGTGTGTGTATAGACAGATAGATAGAGTTGTTGTTGTTTAGTCGCTGAGTTGTGTCTGACTCTTTTGTGACCTCATGGACTGCCATGCTCCTTTGTCCATAGAATTTCTTAGGCAAGAATACAGGAGTGGATTGCCGTTTCTTTCTCCAAAGGCTCTTCCCAACCCAGGGATGGAACCCCAGTCTCCTGTTTGGCAGGCAGATTCTTTACCACTGAGTCACCTGGGAAGCCCAGATGTATGTGTGTAACTTACTAAATTTGCTGTACAGCAGAAGCTACCACAACATCGTAAAGCAGTTATACTCAAATGAAAATTAATAAAATAAACTCTGTCAGGTAACTTTAAGAGCCAAATACGCTGGGAAACGTTTTAATGTTTCTTTTTGCTCTGGTGTTCCATGAGATCTCTTTTATATCAGTATTTTTAAAACCACAAACATTGTAGATAAATAATTGTACAACTCCTTCAGAAAGGCTTTTGTTTTGCTTCTTCTCTTTAGGGGTGGATTAAGGATGGAACAACGTGTTTGACTCATTCTTAGGGCAACGCTTGGCTCAAAACAGGACTCGTGCCATTGTCAGCACCAGGCCCTTCATGGAGACAGGGCACACTAAGATGGTGGTGACTCTACTGGTGTGTTCCAGCTTTCATCTCAGCTCCAGCGCTAGGGCATCATTTTTTTTCTTTTGAACTTTCTACTTTGTATTGGGGTTTAGCCGAATAACAAAGCTGTTATAGTTTCAGGTGAACAGCCAGGGACTCGGCCATATATATACATGGATCCATTTCCCCCAAAACTCAGTATTTAATTTAACTGACTTTCCTGTCCTTTGACCCTCCCAACCCTCTAATCATCACTGTTTCTTCAGGAAACCAGACCCAGGTGCTGCCCCAGTGTGACCACTTTGTGTCTGAACCAGCAGGATCTGCGGTCTCAGAGGAGAGCGCCCCCTACTGCTCAGGTGAGGGTCCCACGGGCCAGAAGACCCTTCTCATTCCCCAGGTCACCGCCCCATTGTCCCATTTCTGTCTCCTCAGACAGCAGGCAGCTCCGCCTGGTGGACGGGGGCGGTCCCTGCGCCGGGAGAGTGGAGATCCTTGACCAGGGCTCCTGGGGCACCATCTGTGATGACGGCTGGGACCTGGACGATGCCCGCGTGGTGTGCAGGCAGCTGGGCTGTGGAGAAGCCCTCAATGCCACGGCGTCTGCTCACTTTGGGGCGGGATCAGGGCCCATCTGGCTGGACGACCTGAACTGCGCTGGAAATGAGTCCCACGTGTGGCGGTGTCCTTCCCGGGGCTGGGGGCGGCACGACTGCAGACACAAGGAGGACGCGGGGGTCATCTGCTCAGGTCAGCACTTCACACTGTCCACAGGCTGGAGGAGGGGTGGGGCCCTGGAGGACAGGGCTCTGAGCCCTGAGGGAGAGATGCTGAAAGGACCAGAGAAGGAGGCTTCCTCCCATGGAGCCTGTCTTTCCAGCAGACGTGAAGACGAGGTGCTTTCACTGCCTCCTGCAGCAGCTGAGATTTTGGTCCTTTCTTCTCAGCAGTGTTTCCTGGCACAGTCTTTTCTCACAGTTTTTCTTGAAATCAGGGCTCACCCTTCTGGTACATAGAGTCTTAAAGCCACTGTGCTAGTTTTTGTTTGTTCTATAACAAATTACTAATTGTTAGTGGTTTAAAACAACATATTTATTTCGTTACACTTCTCTAGCTTAGATGTTCAGCAGGGATCTCACTGGACTGTGATAAAAGTTTCAGCAGGGCCACGTCACTTCTGAGCCTCTGGGATAGAATCTGTTTCCTGTCTTTTCAAGCTTCTAGAAGCCGCCTGCCTTCTTCCACTCATAACCCCCTTTCTGTTCATCATCAGACCAGCAATGCTCCACCTCTCTGACCATTATCCATATTCACATCTCCCTCTAACCAGAATGAGGAAAAGGATTCCACTTTAAAGGATAGTGAGTCTAAGAATGTGATTAGACTGTGCTCAGGTGGTTAATCCGCCCATATTTCAGGTTACTCTTACCATCCCAAGGACCATACCTTAATCATATATGTAAAATCTCTTTTGCCAGATAAGGAAACATAGACACAGCCTCCATGTAGACGTTTGTGAGCCCATTATTCTATCTGCCTCCACACTGTCCACATCTCATCCCTTTCATACACTCTTTTAGACATTTTGTCAGGAAGCAGGAGTCAGCTCCCTCTCCCTGCAGGTGTCCAGCTTGGTCTTCCCCTCGGTTCATATCCACTACATCATGGTGGTAGAAATATTTAGAAAGACAGACACAGATGGACACAGTCAGGTGAAAAGGAGAGAAGTTTCCCTCTGATCATCTACTGGATTTGCTTCCTCAGCCTGGTCACAGATGAATGCTCACAATTTTGGGGAGAGAGGAAACCCCAGAGCTCGGAGTGCAGTGCTCACTGTGTCTTGTCTCCTCTCTTTCGATCTCAGAGTTCCTGGCCCTCAGGATGGTGAGCGAGGACCAGCAGTGTGCTGGGTGGCTGGAAGTTTTCTACAACGGGACCTGGGGCAGTGTCTGCCGCAACCCCATGGATGACGTCACCGTGTCCATCATCTGCAGTCAGCTTGGCTGTGGGGACAGTGGAAGTCTCACCTTTGTTGGTCTCAGGGAAGGTTCTAGACCCCGGTGGGTAGATTTAATTCAGTGTCGGAAAACTGATACCTCTCTCTGGCAGTGTCCTTCTGGCCCATGGAAATACAGTTCATGCTCTGCAAAGGAGGAAGCCTACATCTCATGTGCAGGTGACTTATGTCTGTTTCTGTGTCTTTCCCATCTCTGTAGGATGTTATTAGTGAGATTTGATATTTTAAAATCTAAGTGATAGCTTTAAGTTGAGTTTATAAAATGAAGTTTTGATGGAGCTAATTTAATCTACATGTTTCAAACTTGCTTTATTAAAATTTTTAATTGACATAATTGATACAGTATTATATTTTTTGCTGTGTACAACATAATGCTTATATGTTTATGTGTATTGATAAATGATCACTACAGTAATTCTAGTTATATCTCTATATATGGATCCATATATATAGATCCATTTATACTGATCCATATATATAGTTAAATATTTTTCTTACATGATGAGAATGTTTAAGATGTATTTTCTTGCCATCTTTCAAATAGACAATACAGTATTCACTATAGTCACCATGCTGTATGTTATATCTCTTCACCTATTAATTTTATAGTTCAAATTTATAACTTTTGATTATCTTTGCCTGCACCAAATCCCCCACTTCTGGCAGCCACCAACTCCGCAGCATCTCTGAACTTGCTTTTTGTTTTAATATTACACATATAAATGAGATTATATGGTATTTTCCTTTCTCTGTCTGATTTGTTTCACTTAACATAATGCCCTCAAGGTCCATCCATGTTGTTGAAACTGGCAAGATTTTCTTCTTTCTCATGGGTGGATATAAGTCTATATTACATTTTCTTTACCCATTCATCAGTAAAGACTTACATTGTTTGACTCATATATATTGTTATAAAATACTAAAAGGTAATACTGTTAAAGTGCTGCAGTCAATATGTCAGCAAATTTGAAAGATTCATCAGTATCCACAGGACTGGAGAAGGTCAGTTTTCATTTCAATCTCAAAGAAGGGCAATGCCAATGAATGGTCAAACCACCTCACAGTTGTGCTCATTTCACATGATAGCAAGGTTATGCTCAAAGTCTTTCAAGCTAGGCTTCAGCAGTAAGTGAACTGAGAACTTCTGAGAGGTACAAGCTGGGTTTAGAAAAGGCAGAGAAACCAGAGATCAAATTGCCAACATTTGTTGGATCATAGAGTAAGCCAGAGAATTCCAGAAAAACATCTGCTTCGTTGACTACATAAAGCCTTTGACCACGTGGATCACAATGAACTGTGTAAAGTTCTTAAAGAGATGAGAATACCAGAGCACCTTACCTGTTCCTGAGAAACCTGTATGCAGATCAAAAAGCAGCAGCTGGAACTGGATGTGAAACAACGGACTGGTTCTACACTGGGAAAAGAGTTCGTCAAGGCTGTATATTGTCACCCTGTTTATTTAACTTATATGCAGAGAACATCATAGGAAATGCCAGGCTGGATGAATCACAAGCTGGAATCAAGATTGCTGTGAGAAATATCAACAACCTCAGATACACAGATGCTACCACTCTAATGGCAGAAAGTGAAGAGGAACTAGAGAGCCTCTCATTGAGGGTGAAAGAGGAGAGTGAAAAAGCCAGCTTACAGCTCAACAGTCAACATTCTAAAAACTAAGATCATCAGCACTTCATGGCAAACAAAAGGGAGAAAGTAGAAACAGTGACAGATTTTCTTTTCTTGGACTCCCAAATCACTGCTGACGGTGACTGCAGCCATGAGACTAAAGGAGGCTTGCTCCTCTGTGATAAGCCTAGACAAGGTATTAAAAAGAGACATCACTTTGCTGACAAAGGTCCATGTGGTCAAAGCTATATTTTTTCCAGTAGTCATCTCTGGACATGAGAGCCGGGTTATAGAAGAAGGTAAAAAGAGCTGATTCTTTTGAACTGTGGTGCTTGGATGCCATAACTGCATTGAGAGTCCTTTGGGCAGAAAAGAGATCAAACCAATCAATCCTACAGGAAATCAACCCTGAATATTCATTGGAAGGACTGATGCTGAAGCTGAAGCTCCAATACTTTGGCCACCTGATGAGAAGAGCTGACTCATTGGAAAAGACCCTGATGCTGGGAAATATTGAAGGGAAAAGAAGAAGGGGGCCACAGAGGATGAGAGAGATAGCATCACCAGTTCAGCGGACATGAATCTGAGCAAACTTTGGGAGTTAGTGAAGGGCAGAGGAGCCCGGCATGCTGCAGTCCATGGGGTTGCAAAGAGTCAGACACAACCTAGCAACTGAGCATATGTTGCTGCAGTGAACACTGGGTTTTCAAGTTAGTGTTTTTGTTTCCTTCAGATAAACACTCCAAAGTGAAATTCCTAAATCATATGGCAGTTCTATTTTTAATTTTTGGTGCACCTCAATACTGTTTCCATAGGGGCTGCATCAACTTACATTCCCTCTAACTGTGCAAAAGCTTTCCTGTTCCTTCACATTCTCCTCACCTCCTGTTATTTCTTCTTTTGGATAAAAGCCTTTCTAGAGGATGTGAGGGGATATCTCATTGTGGTTTTGATTTGTATTTTCTGATGATTAATAGTGTTGAGCACTATTAATTCATGTACCTATTGGCAAGCTGTATGTATTCTTTTAAAAAATGTCTATTCAGGTTCTCTGCCCATTAAAAAAAAATCAGATTGTTTGTTTTTTGCTACTGAGTTGTATGAGTTCCTTGTGTATTTTAGATAATAATCCTTACCAGAAATATAATATGCAAATATTTTCTGCAGTTCCATAGGTTGCTTTTCCCTTTGCTGATGTTTCCTTATTTGGGCAGAAGCTTTTTAGCCTCATGCCATCACAACTGCTTGTTTTCACTCTTGTTCCCTTTGCTTTTGGTGCCAAATCCAAAAAATCATCACAGAGACTGGTGTCAGATTTTATTTTCTGTGTTTTCCTGTAGAAATTTTTTGGCTTCAGGACTTGTGATCAAGTCTTTAATTTATTTTGAGTTAATTTTTGTGAATGGTGTAATATAGTGGTTCAGTTTCATTTTTTGCATGTGGCTGTCTAGTTTTCCCAACGCCATTTACTGAAAAAACTGTCCTTTTCCCACTGTGTATTCTTGGCTTCTTTGTCAAAAATTAATTGACCATAAAAATGTGGGTTTATTTATGGACTCTCTACTCTGTTCCATTGATTTCTGTGTTCATTTTTATACCAATGACATACTGTTTTGATTAATATAGCTTTGTAATATTGTTTGAAATCAGGAAACATGGAACCTCTAGCTTTGTTATTCTTTCTCAAGATTGCTTTGGTATTGAGCATCTTTTGTGGTTCCATGCAAATTTTAAGATTGTTTCTTCTGTATCTTGAAAATTTCCTTGGAATTTTGATAATGATTGCAGTGAATCTGTAGATTACTTTGGGTAGTATGGGCATGTTAATAATATTAGATCTCCCAATTCATGAACACAGAATATCTTTCCATTTATTTGAGTCATCTTCAGTATCTTTCATCAATGTGTTTATAGTTTTCAGTGTACAGATCTTTCACCTCCTTGGTTAAACTTATTCCTAGATATTTTACTCATTTTCATGCAAATGTAAATAGAATTGTTTTTTCAGTTTCTCTTATAGCAGTTTGTTGTTAGTGTAAAGAAATGCACATGATTTTTGTATACAGATGTTTCTTCTACAACTTTACTGAGTGTGTTGATTCTCATATTTTTGCTGAAGTCTTTAGTGTACATGTAATATATGTAAGGGGGTTTCTTTCCTCATGACTCTGATGGTAGAGAATCTGTCTGCAATGCAAGACACCTGGGTTCAGTCCCTGGGTCAGGAAGATCCCCTGGAGGAAGGAATGGCAACCCACTCCAGTATTCTTGCCTGGAGAATCCCAATGGACAGAGGAGCCTGGCAGGCTACAGTCCTTGGGGTTGTAAAGAGTCAGACACGACTGAGTGACTAACACTTTCACTTTTCAATCTGCAAATAGTGTCAATTTTGCCTCTTCCTTTCAGATCTGGATATCTTGATTTTCTTTTTATTGCCTGATGGATCTGGACAGGACTACCAAAACTAGTTGAATAAAAGTGGTGAGAGTAGACATTTTTGTCTTGTGTCTGATTTCAGAGGAAAAGCTTTTGTTTTTTTACAGTCAAGTATGATGTTAGCTGTGTACTTTTCATATGGTCTTAATTATGTTGAGATGCAATCCTTCTATACCTACTTTGTAAAAGAATTTTTACTATAAGTGGATGTTGAATTTGTCACTTTTTCTGCATCCTTTGAGGATATGACTTTTACCTTCAGTGTATTTATTTGGTATATCACATTGATTAATTTGTGAATGTAGAACTATCCTTGTATCCTTGGAACAAATATCGCTTGGTCATCATGTATGATTCTTTCAGTGTATTGTCAAATTCAGTTTTCTAATGGTTTGTTGATGATTTTTGCACCTGNCTTTGGGTAGTATGGGCATGTTAATAATATTAGATCTCCCAATTCATGAACACAGAATATCTTTCCATTTATTTGAGTCATCTTCAGTATCTTTCATCAATGTGTTTATAGTTTTCAGTGTACAGATCTTTCACCTCCTTGGTTAAACTTATTCCTAGATATTTTACTCATTTTCATGCAAATGTAAATAGAATTGTTTTTTCAGTTTCTCTTATAGCAGTTTGTTGTTAGTGTAAAGAAATGCACATGATTTTTGTATACAGATGTTTCTTCTACAACTTTACTGAGTGTGTTGATTCTCATATTTTTGCTGAAGTCTTTAGTGTACATGTAATATATGTAAGGGGGTTTCTTTCCTCATGACTCTGATGGTAGAGAATCTGTCTGCAATGCAAGACACCTGGGTTCAGTCCCTGGGTCAGGAAGATCCCCTGGAGGAAGGAATGGCAACCCACTCCAGTATTCTTGCCTGGAGAATCCCAATGGACAGAGGAGCCTGGCAGGCTACAGTCCTTGGGGTTGTAAAGAGTCAGACACGACTGAGTGACTAACACTTTCACTTTTCAATCTGCAAATAGTGTCAATTTTGCCTCTTCCTTTCAGATCTGGATATCTTGATTTTCTTTTTATTGCCTGATGGATCTGGACAGGACTACCAAAACTAGTTGAATAAAAGTGGTGAGAGTAGACATTTTTGTCTTGTGTCTGATTTCAGAGGAAAAGCTTTTGTTTTTTTACAGTCAAGTATGATGTTAGCTGTGTACTTTTCATATGGTCTTAATTATGTTGAGATGCAATCCTTCTATACCTACTTTGTAAAAGAATTTTTACTATAAGTGGATGTTGAATTTGTCACTTTTTCTGCATCCTTTGAGGATATGACTTTTACCTTCAGTGTATTTATTTGGTATATCACATTGATTAATTTGTGAATGTAGAACTATCCTTGTATCCTTGGAACAAATATCGCTTGGTCATCATGTATGATTCTTTCAGTGTATTGTCAAATTCAGTTTTCTAATGGTTTGTTGATGATTTTTGCACCTGTATTTATCAGAGTATTAGCCCATAATTTTCTTTTCTCATGGTGTCCTTATCTGGCTTTAGTATTAGACTAATGTTGGCTTCATAAAATGAATTTGGAAGTGTTCTTTTCTTCTGTTTTTGGAAGAATTTGAGAAGGCTCCACCACTAAATACTGTTACATTGGGAACTGAGATTTCAGCAAAAAATTTTGAATGAAATAAATAAATGTTGGCGAGGGCAACAAATAGTCAAACCATAGCACCTTATTCCTTCAACATTTCTCTCTCTGTTTCTCTTTCTCCTTCCTTCCCCCTCCACATACACACACACACCCCATTCAGGTCCACCTTGAATGATATGCTGGATGTTGCCTGAAACCCATAGCTAAGAGAATGTGGGGTCAAATACTTCAAAAGCAGAGGCTCACTTCCTTCCTTGCCTCTCTTTGCTCATCTCTTTGTCTTTTTCATTTGAAGGACAAAGAGGCATTAAACTATGAGACCTTTTATTGATGATGTTTTTCCTACAATTAAACCCTGTGAATTGAGAGGTAGTATGGATGTGAGAGTTGGACTGTGAAGAAGGCTGAGTGCCAAAGAATTGATGCTTTTGAACTGTGGTGTTGGAGAAGACTCTTGAGAGTCTCTTGGACTGCAAGGAGATCCAACCAGTCCATTCTGAAGGAGATCAATCCTGGGATTTCTTTGGAAGGAATGATGCTAAAGCTGAAACTCCAGTACTTTGGTCACCTAATGCGAAGAGTTGACTCATTGGAAAAGACTCTGATGCTGGGCGTGATTAGGGGCAGGAGGAGAAGGGGATGACAGAGGATGAGATGGCTGGATGGCATCACTGACTTGATGGACATGAGTCTGAGTGAACTCTGGGAGTTGGTGATGGACAGGGAGGCCTGGCGTGCTGCGATTCATGGGGTCGCAAAGAGTCAGACACGACTGAGCGACTGAACTGAACTGAACTGAAAGTCTTTGACCATGAAAATGAGCAACCTGCTCACAGAGGTCCTGCCATCGTTTTATCAGAGGTTCTCTGCATAGAGTGGGTAGGAGGTTTGATAGGATGATCTGTAAAGACTATATAAATATTGATGCATTATGACAGGTACTATTTACCCTTCTGGTTTTTTTTTTAAATTTCTGTCAGCATCAATTCTTTTATATATATTTTCAGTCTTTTGTTTATTATTTCTGCATCTTCTCAATACAAATTTTTCTCAGTAGGCTTTTTTTTAACTATTGCAAAAATTTCTGGCTTACTCAGTGTGTACATATATGTGTCCATATATCTTCTCAGAATTCTGATAAGTCTTTCCTGTATACTTCCTTTTTAAGAGATTCCTAACCAACACTATGGGCTTTTCTGGTGGCTCAGACAGCAAAGAAACTGCCTGAAGTGCGGGAGACCTGGTTTTGATCCCTGGGTAGGGAAGATCCAGTGGAGAAATGAATAGCAATCCACTCCAGTATGCTTATCTGGAAAATTCTATGGACAGAGGAGCCTGGTGGGCTGCAGTCCATAGGGTCACAAAGAGTAGGACATGACTGAGCGACTAACACACACAGACACACACACATAACCAACACTACATTGTGGAGCAATTATCTCCCAATTATACATAAATTTAGAAAAGAGGGTTTCCTTTTACAACAGTAGTCCTCACTTGCCCACTTGTCACACTGACTAATAGGTAAGAGTAGTTTATAATCTATCTAATAATTTTCCATTAAAATTTTATACATGACATTTTGAATATAAATTGACCCTGTGCGTCTCAACTGATTATTTTTAATGTGAACTATTATCATAGACTGTTACTATTCATTTATATTTGGATTACTATTTCACTGATTAGTATGAATTTAAAAAATTTTTATTTTACAAAATTTTATTTGTCTTTTCTTTCATTTAATAAATATTTTTCAAGCCCCTATCTAGGTATTTAGAAAAGGTTTTCCATAGATATTTGTTGAAAGAGTGCACACAATGTGCAGCACTGTCCTAATAGCAGAAACATGGCACATATAAGATATACAAGGTCCTTCTTCTAATGGAACTTTCATTCAGAAGAGTGTGTGTACATCCGTAGATGGCTGTGTTTATACTTGCTGTGGGGTGTGAGGACTGATAAACAAGTAAATATTTAAAATAATTTCAGCTGGTGATCAGATGCAGTGAATGTTTCAGCCCAGGAGATAATGAGCCTGTATTTTCACGTGTCATTTGCACTGAGCCATGCTCTGCTGCTAAACTGCTTCAGTCGTACCTGACTCTGTGCGACCCCATAGACAGCAGCCCACTAGGCTTCTCTGTCTCTAGGATTCTCCAGGCAAGAACACTGGAGTGGCTTGCCATTTCCTTCTTCAGTGCATGATAGTGAAAAGCGAAAGTGAAGTCGCTCAGTTGTGACCGACTCTTAGTGACCCCATGGACTACAGCCTACCAGGCTCCTCCATCCATGGGATTTTCCAGGCAAGAGTACTGGAGTGGGGTGCCATGGACCTTAGATAATCTTATGTGGGGACAGGACCACCCCCAGCCATTCCTGATTCAGTGTTTCCCCATTGTTTACAGGAAGAAGACCCAAGAGCTGTCCAGCTGCTGCCCCCTGCACAGGTACATCAGCCCGCCCCCTCCCCATGGCTCCCAGGGGCTCCTTCCTCCCACCAGGGCAGTCACAGGAGGGGCTGCTGCCTTTTCAGACAGAGAGAAGCTCCGGCTCAGGGGAGGAGACAGCGAGTGCTCCGGGCGGGTGGAGGTCTGGCACAGCGGCTCCTGGGGCACCGTGTGCGATGACTCCTGGAGCCTGGCAGAGGCCGAGGTGGTGTGTCAGCAGCTGGGCTGTGGCCAGGCCCTGGAAGCCGTGCGGGCCGCGACATTCGGCCCTGGAAATGGGAGCATCTGGCTGGATGAGGTGCGGTGCAGGGGCCGGGAGTCCTCCCTGTGGGACTGTGCTGCAGAGCCCTGGGGGCAGAGCGACTGCAAGCACAAGGAGGATGCTGGTGTGAGGTGCTCTGGTGAGTGAGGGGCTCGGGGTCCACCCTGGGTGAGCTGGGGCAGCGTGGGGGCAGTGGCCTGGGCCGGGCGTGGTGGGGAGTTTGTGTTCAGACATCCCGGGTGCTAGAGCTCTGATCTAGGATGGGGGAGCTGGAAGGACTGGACACTGATATTGTGGAGACTGAGGGGTGATTTCAGGCTCAGGAGGGAAAAGGTTTGCCTGCGTTCTGGCCGATTCTTCTTTCCCATACCACTGTTTTTCTCTTTAGGTGTAAGGACAACATTGCCCACGACTACAGCAGGTACTGTGATCCATCCACGGGCAGGGGAGAATACTCAGATACTGGGGACCTGTTCTGTGGGCTCTCTGACAGCTCACAAGAGGAAAGAGTCTGAGGAGCCGGGGCTTTGGAGGGGAGGCAGGGCACTACACTGGGGCAATCCCCTGCCTTGAGGTCCAGGGTCAAATGTTCTCCTGCCCGGGGCCAAGTGAGTCTGGTTCCCATGTAAGAGACTAAGGAACTCCCCCCTGCCCCTGAGTGTTGCTCCTCATCAGTGAGGTGCGGGTCCCTGGATGGTTGATGCTCTGTCTCCTGAAGCCCAAGGAGAGGCGGTGAGCTGGGTCCTCAGAGGCTGTCTCAGCAGGGCAGCTTCCTGACAATCCCCATCTCTGCCTCGGGGCCACACTGGCCAGAGTGGAGTTGACTTGTCTCAGGACGAGACCTGGGGGAGCCCTGACACAGTCTGAGGCTGAGACGCCATTGTCCGGAGCTCCTGAAAATGCTGACACAGGAGATTTCTCTGTGCCCAGACTATCTCCAGCCCTTTTTCCTGTTCTCCTAGGGAGCAGAACAACCTCAAATTCTCTCCCTGGTATTTTCTCCCTGCCTTGGGTCCTCTGTCTCATCCTGGGAGCCCTTCTCTTCCTGGTCCTCGTCATTCTGGTGACTCAGCTGCTCAGATGGAGAGCAGAGCGCAGAGGTGGGCTGCAGGGGGACCTGGGGACCAGGGAGAGTGTGTGAAGCCAGGAGATGGAGCAGGTGTGAGGAGGGAAACCTGGGCCAGGTACTGTTCTGAGTTGCAGACTCCATGTGCTCCGTGCTGAGCTCTAAGAGCTGAGTAGACAGAGGTTCTTAGGACTGGGGTGTGAACTCTCATAAGTCATGGCCTCTCCTGTGAGACCAGACAGAGTTGGTGCTGAGCTGTAATCAGGGTCAGACGACAGGAGAAGGTGCTGACATGGTGCATGGGGTAGGAGATGATGCTGAGGTCCTGGCAGCCCCCATGTGAGCACCAGGGAGATGAAGGTGGGCTGGCTGGATTGGGGTATCTGGGGAAGCTTCTCTGACCTGCTGGGGGATCTCTCAGCCCTATCTAGCTATGAAGATGCTCTTGCTGAAGCTGTGTATGAGGAGCTCGATTACCTTCTGACACAGAAGGAAGGTCTGGGCAGCCCAGGTGAGTGTCTCTGTCTGCCCTTCTGGGGTCTCTGGTTGTCACCACCCACTGGCTGTGCACATCTTCTCAGCATCTGCAGACCCCATGTGTGCCCCAGGCTCACAGAGACAGCTCCCCCAGAGAGGCAGGATGGCCTCTCAGAGCCCCGTGACCTCCCAGCCTCTGTCTACACTGCGGAAGCCAGGCCTGTCCCTTCTCAGCCTTAACACAGGTCCCGTGGGTGTGGGGAGGGTCATTCTGTGTGTTGTGTGATGTTTGTCTCCACATGAGGCTTCCTGTCAGATTTCTCACTGACTAAACTGCTGTATTACCCCAGAGATGGTGAGGACAAGTGACTACAGATCCACTCCAGGAAACAGAGGTGGACCTGCCTCGGCTGGGCTTTGGGGAGGAGAGTTTCCCTCAGAGGAGATTTAAGGGGAATGGTTTTCCTTTGATGGACCTGAGGCATCCCTTGTGTCCAGACTGGGTTCATCCTTCTCCTTCTCTGTCTGTTCTGTGATGTCTCATGTCGGGGCTGCTCTCTGTGTCCAGAATCACCACAGGCACATAATGTTTTTAAAAAATAACACCTGTAAGGCACAATTTGTCAAAGTCCTTTAGCAATGCTCAAGGGTGGAAGAGTTGCTTTGAGATACATAGTTTTCATCAGAAAATATTAAGATATGTAAAATCATGTTTTGGCTTATGGACACATAAAAATGAAACATGGTCTTAGAGAAAAAAGTCTTTTGAAACAAGGAGTGACTGGTGTCTCTATTCAGAAACTCAGAAACTCTGGGTCAGAAGGTATCTTAGGTATTCCCCAGACCAACCCACTTACTGTGATTTCATACACTCCTTTGTCTGCCCTTGGAACCCCCAGATCAGAGGACTGATGTCCCTGCTGAAAATTATGATGATATTGAAGAAGTACCAGTGCCTGGAACTCCTCCTGCCTCTCAGGGGAGTGAGGAGGAAGTGCCCCCAGAGAAAGATGATGGGGTGATGTCCTCTCAGACAGGTGAGTGGGGTCAGTTGGTCTCCTGCAGTATTTCTACCTGGAAAGAGTGGATTTGTGTTCCTCAATGACCAGCCTTCCTAGAGATTCAAAATATAGGTAATCTCATATATTTGGTACCATCATCTTGACCAAATGCCATATTTAATGCTGTCAGACTCCTTGCAAGGAGTGAGGAATCACTCTGCTTTTGGCATTTCGGTCTCCATAATGTGACACAAACTTATAACTTTATATGTGATATACTTGCATGAAGATTTGTAGATTAGGGAATTTCCTGGTGGTCCAGAGGTTAGGATTCTGCACTTTCACTGCTAGGGCCTAGGTTCAACGCTGGTCAAGGAATTAAGATCCCGCAAGCACTGTGTCATGGCCGAAAGAGAAACATCGATTAATTGAGCATATTTAAAAGAAAGCTAAGTGCTGTAGAATTGATGCTTTTGAACTGTAGTGTTGGAGAAGACTCTTCAGAGACCCTTGGATGGCAAGGAAATCAATCTTTAATAGTCATTGGTAGGACTGAGCTGAAATAGAAGCTCCAATACCTTGGCCAACTGATGTGAAGAACTGACTCCTTAGAAAAGACTCTGATGCTGGGAAAGATTGAAGGCAGGAGGAGAAGGAGATGACAGAGGATGATATGGTTGGATGGCATCACTGACTCGATGGATATGAGTTTGAGCAAGCTCTGGGAGTTGGTGACAGACAGGGAAGCCTGGTGTGCTGCAGTCCATGGGGTCCCAGAGAGTCAGGCATGACTGAGTGACTGAACTGAACTGAACCAAATTCAAAAGTGGAACAAGTGTTTTAATAATATCTTTGCACTGTCACATACATGAAGGCAAACCATTCAATATCACATTAATCCAGGTCTATGCCAAATCAGTAATGCTGAAGAAGCTGAAGTTGCCGTTCTATGAAGATGCTCATGACCTTTTAGAAATATCACCTAAAGAAGATGTCCTTTTCATTATAAGGGACTGGAATGCAAAAGTAGGAACTCAAGAGATACCTGGAGTAACAGCCAAATTTGGCCATGGAGTACAAAATGAGGCAAAACAAAGGCTAATAGAGTTTTTTCAAGAGAACACACTGGTCATAACAAACACCCTCTTCCAAGAATACAAGAGAGGACTCTACATGTGGACATAATCAGATGGTCAGTACCAAAATCAGATTGATTATATTTTTTGCAGCCAAAGATGGAGACGCTCTGTACAGTCAGCAAAAACAAGACCAGGAGCTGACTGTGGCTCAGATCATGGATTCCTTATTGCCAAATTCAGACTTAAACTGAAGAAAGTAGAGAAACCCACTAGACCATTCAGGTATGACCTAAATCAAATTCCTTATGATTATACAGTAGAAGTGGCAAATAGATACAGGGCCTTAGGTCTGATAGGCAGAGTGCCTGATGAATTATGGACGGAGGTGTGACATGGTACAGGATGCAGGGATCAAGACCATCCCCAAGGAAAAAAAAAAAGCAAAAAGGCAAAATGGCCTCCTCAGAGGCCTCCTCAAACATGAGGAGGCCTTACAAATAGCTAGGAAAAGAGGAGAAGTGAAACCAAAGGAGAAAAGGAAAGATATATCCTTTCTCACTGATCAATGCAAAGAAACAGAGGAAAACAATGGAATGGGAAAGACTAGAGATCTCATCAAGAAAATTACAGATACCAAGGGAATATTTCAGGCAAAGATGGGTAAAATAAAGGAAAGAAATATTATGGACCTAACAGAAGCAGAAGATATTAAGAAGAAGTGGCAAGAATACAAAGAAGAACTATATACAAAAATTGTCATGACCCAGATAATCGCGAAGGTGTGATCACTAATGTAGAGCCAGGTATCCTGGAAAGTGAAGTCAAGTGGGCCTTAGGAAGCGTCACTATGAACAAAGCTAGTGGAGGTTATGGAATACCAGTTGAGTTCTTTCAAATCCTAAAAGATGATGCTGTGAACGTGCTGCACTCAATATGCCAGCAAATTTGGAAAACTTAGCAGTGGACATGGGACTGGAAAAGGTCAGTTTTCACTCCAATCCCAAAGAAAGGCAATGTCAAAGAATGTTCAAACTACCGCACAATTGCACTCACCTCACACGCTAGCAAAGTAATGCTCAAAATTCTCCAAGCCAGGCTTCAGCAATACGTGAACTGTGAACTTCCAGGTGTTCAAGCTGGCTTTAGAAAAGGCAGAGGAACCAGAGTTCAAATCGCCAACATCTGCTGGATCATCAAAAAAGCAAGAGAGTTCCAGAGAAACATCTATTTCTCCTTTATTAACTAAGCCAAAGCCTTTGACTGTGTGTATCACAATAAACTGATATTTCAGTACCTGCGAGAAGACACTCATTGTCTAGAAAAGAGTATTTCTCCATCTGAGGGCCTGTGTAGTTTCTGGGGAGGAAATATCTGTGGCTGCACCTGTGATACTATTTGTGGACATTTGGGAACAGGAGTCAAGTCAACTAAGAGCAGACTTGGGTTGTGAGTGAGGAATTCAGATTTTTCCTGTTTCCAGTCTCCCTCTTATTGTGAATTTGCATCTATCACCTGTGAAAGGAGATATTTAAATTCCTTTTTATGATTCTTACCATTGTTGGGCATCTCCTTGGTATTGTATTGCCTGGAAGCAGGTCTCCCAGAGCTCCTGAGCACAGGTCTCCTGTGATGCAGGATTTCCACATGCACTGAGGCCCAGGAGATCACATGAACTGGATCTGAGAGGACAGCTGGGGTCCATCCTCACTGGAACTCATGTGAAAAGGCCTGAGCCTCCCTTCCCACCCCTGGGTCCTAGGGATGCTTTGTCATAAGCACTTGCTTGACTCCCTTCCACCAGAGGGTTCTGTCCCATCCTCATGTCTCAGTTCTAATCAAACTTCTCTTTTCTATTTCAGGCTCTTGTCTGAACTTCTCCAGAGAGGCTGCTGATCCTGGGGAAGGAGAAGAGAGACTCTGGCTGCTCCAGGGGAAGAAAGGGGACACTGGGTATGATGATGTTGAACTCAGTGCCCTGGGAACATCCCCAGTGACTTTCTCGTGATGCTGTATTAAATATGAGATGAAGCCTCAGATATTCTAATTGCCTGTATTTCAATAGAGTAGTGCTGACCTGTAATTGTGTCATATGAAAATTGCTCAAAATGAAATATTCTGAATAAATTAACTTTTTGCTGTGCTGTTAACTTAGCCAGTTCCATGTCAAATGCTTTTAGAGGATTGGCCCTCAAATGCCATCTTCCTCAAAGGAAATGCAAGATGAGTGAGCTGACCTGCTTTCTCACCTATCTTAGAGGCTAATAAGTGCATGCTCACAAGTTTTCCAGGTCACTCTTATTTAGAAAAGGATGTAAACTTGATCTACATTCACACACCCCTTCCTAACAAGATGAACTCATGGGAAAAAATAAAAAACAGTTCTAAACTTCTCTGTGTTTGTAACTTGTTCTTGAACACCAGACTGGGTGTGAGCTCAAAGTGGAAGGTTGGCTGGTGGGAAAGAATGGATACGGCTTTCCTTATCCTGCCTCAGTATTCACAGGCCAATTAAAAATCTAACTGTACATAACTACCTCCTCCTTTTTCATCTCTCATTTATTCCTTTAGTGGATACAGACACCTCTTAGCTCATCTCCCATGTCTTTTTGATTATCCTGTCCTTATAAATCCTTTCTTTCTTCTCCATCTCTTCCTACTATTTCTTCAGGATGCTGCTATTTCTTGTCTCTCCAAGAATCTCTCCTTCTAAGTGAGTTATATCAGTTCCTATACATCTTCAAGTTGATGGAGGGCAAATTGGTGCTCACCCACACCCTGTATTCAGGTGGGACCACAGGGCAAGAAAGTGGAGACCTAGGCAGAGGGGATCCAAAAGAATGGATGTAGATAGAAAGATCAGGAACATTTGGCTATTTATGTTTCAGAGATACGGATGGAGGCATCTGACATGACTGATCTGTTAGAGGAAGAATTTCAGACCAAGGGGCTTCTTTGAAAACATCTATTTTTTCAGATGTTTCAAGATTGTTTCAAGATTCCTTTAATCTGGTTACTACTGAAAATGTAATTGTGACCCTGTTGTGACTCCTCAGGGTAGAGAGAGCTGTCATGAAGAAGTGGCAAAGTAAAGACTGCATTTACACAGCAGTACCCCTGCATCCCCCCCGAATCACCGCCCCCCAGCCAATTCCATTGTGGACATGTGGAGAAGCTGCTGAACTAATACAAAACCTGAGAGTGCTGGCCTGGTTGTGAGCTGGACCCACCCAGTTACTTGGTTGATGACTCTGGACGGTTTCTAGGGCTCCAACCTGCATTCACGCTTGCACTCTTCATAGTTCTAGGCTGTGCTTGGGGATGGGAAGATGCCCAGGGCTTCTTCCAGGGCAGCTCACATGGCTATTCACTTGGGAAGTGATGATATAGATGACATATGATGAAATAAGGCACACATGCCAAGAAGCTCAATGAACTCCAAGAAAGCACAGATAAACAATTAAATGCAGGAAGACACTATATGAAGAAAATAAGATTAAAAAATTATCATCATCATTATTATTGTTTTTAATTTTTGGTTGCACTGAGTCTTTGTTGCTGCACATGGGCTTTCTCTAAATGCAGCAAGCAGGTTTCTCTATGTGAGGGCTTCTCTTATTGTGAACAGGTTTTAGGCACCCATGCTTTAGGGGTTGCAGCATCACCTCCTATTTGGAAATGCGGGTCTTAGAGCTCAAGCTCAGTAATTGTTGAGCTAGGGTGTTACTTCACAGAATAAATTCAGATTTTTTTAAACAGAGATAGAAATCATGAAAAAGGAAGTAAACAGGGAGTTTGCTGATGGTTTCGTGGTTAGGATTCGATGCATTTGCTGCTGTGGTCTGGATTCAATCCCAGAAGAGGAACTGAGATCCCTCAAGCTTTGCAGTGAGGCAAAGAGAATAACAGAAGGAACAAAACAGAAAAATGAACCAAACAGAAATTCAGATGCTTAAAATTCAGTTCAGTTCAGTGGTTCAATCGTGTCTGACTCTGCGATCCCATGAATTGCAGCACACCAGGCTTCCCTGTCCATCACCAGCTCCTAGAGCTTGCCCAAACTCATGTCCATTGAGTTGGTGATGCCATCATTCAACCATTTCATCCCCTGTCGTCCCCTTCTCCTCCTGCCCTCAATCGTTCTCAGCATTAGGGTCTTTCCTAATGAGACAGTTTTTCGCATTGGGTTGTCAAAATATTGGAGTTTCAGCTTCAGCATCAGTCCTTCCAATGAATATTCAGGACTGGTTTCCTTTAGGATGGACTGGTGGGATCAGTTGCTTAAGGCTACAGTGAATGAAGTGCAACAAAATGAAAAATGCTACCTAGAGCATCAACAACAGCAGAAGACCCTGTAACTTAGAAGGCAGGACCATTGAGATTACCCAGCCAGGGGACAAAGGAAAGAGAAACGAAAAAGTGTGAAAGAACCTGTGTGGACTATGGGGTGACATTCACAGAAACAACCTGCACGTTATTGGAGTCCCGGAAGGAGAAGAGAGGGAGAAAGGGACAGAGACTGTACTTCAAGAAATAATACCAGAAAAGTCCCAAATCTGATGAGATTTAGACATCCAAGTTCAGGTAGCTAGTAGGTCACTCCTCAGAGTTCATTCAAAATAATCATCCCCAAGACACATTACTTGTAATCAAGAAAAGGAGAGAATTCTATAAGTAGCAAGAGAAAAGTAAATGCTCACAAAAGAGAAATTCCCTTAAAAATATCAGTGGACTTCTCAGTAGAAGCCTGACAGTCCAGGAGAGAAAGGATGATATATGCAATCTTATGAAAAAAAAGAAAAAAACAAAACCTACCAACCAAGAGTAATTTTCTCAGGAAGGTTGTTTTTCATAAATGAAGAAGATATAGACTTTCCCGATATAAAGTCAAATCATGAATATCCTGTTGAGGAAAATAACAGTTGATGGAATTCACCAACATTAGGCTTGTCTTACAAGATTGCTGAGGGCAATTCTTCAGACTAAATGAAGGATGCTAATTTTTATATGGAAGAAGTAAAAATATGCAACAGACTTGTAAATGTAAATACTGAATCCAATTCAGCACACTCTAACGCTGTAATATGGCACTGTGCTAACCAGTTAGCTTTAATCTAAAGAAAGTATTAAAATAGCTATAGAGAAAAATATTTTGTTAGTGGATACACAATATATAGAGAGGTAAACTGACATCAAAAACAAAATGCGTAGAAGGGGATAAAAAGGTAGAGCTTCTGCCTGTCACTGGAATTAACTTGTTATTAGTGTAGTACATACTGTTGTCCCTCTAAGGTGTTTTATGTGAGCCACGTGGCAACAAAAATGTAAAAACCTACAGTAGATTCACAGAAAGTAACAAGAAGGGACTCAAAGAGCAACATTATCCAAGATTACCAGTTCACAGTTCTAACTGTTGTGCAGAACAGCTGAGTTGTCCTGGTCTCCACATCATCTTTCAAGATGAGCCCAAGAGGACTCTCCTTCAAAAAGTAAAAGACTAATTAAGCTGTCTGTTATTTTAAGCCAAAGAAATCTTTTGGCACCTCATCTCCTTCCTTATGTCATATCGATGGTGCAGCTGTACTTTTATAATCGCAAATTTTCTTCCTCTGATATTGCTGTGTGATTTTAATGAAAAAACTGCCAATGATAAACCACATGAATATCCCGTCTCCTCAGTTGGGTTTGATTAAGACTTATTAAAAAGCCACATGTAGGTACTTTGTGGTTTGTCTTGTGTATCCTTAGAGACAGAGATTTGCAGTGTTCGTTGTGACATATTTGTTGGTGATAAGCTGCTTGTTTGTGAAAATCAAATCTTGCCTTGCTAATTGCAAGAAACATATGCCTTTAAAACAAAAATATTAGCTAAATGATGTTCTCAGAAAAATTTATTTATATTTAAGACAATTTCTCTTCAACATTTAGTACAGTGCCACTCAGCCATTCAATAAATATTAGCTGAGTATCTATTAAGTTACAAAGAGGGGAAATACAGAGCTTATACATAGGCACAGGCCTCACTCCAATCCTGGGCCTTGGCAAGGCCTCAGACAATGCCTGCAGACTGCAGGCACTTTGGTTAGCATGCCCAGATTGGGAAGCATTCGATGACAAGGAAAAGAGATCTGTTCACAGAGTCTTTGATGTTAAAGGAGGAACACATTTTGCTGTATTTCCAGTGTTCTTAGGCTGGTCTGCGGGCAGGACTCTGTTGAGACCTGACTCATGACAGGCCTCGAGGACTAAAGTGGGCCAGAGCTACAATTACGGGAAAAACTGGGTCACTGCCCAGAAGGAACTGAGATCATCCTCCCCCTGACCTTGGAGCTCAGCCAGTCAGCATATTCCCAGACTCCCAGATAACATGAAAAGTCCCCTAAGCAAGCCCGCGCGTGTGAAAAATTAGCCAATTAATAAATGCCTAATAACCCCTACAACCAATCCACCCCTGCCAACTCCCTGTCTTTGTTCTAAACCTATAAATACTGCTGTAATTCAGGGCTCGGGGCTCTTGCCCCACCCCCCTGTGTGGGATGTGGCAGGAGCCCTGGCTCGAGCCAGAAATAAATTCCCTTTTTGCTTTTGCATTGCTGTGGATGTCTTGTTTTCTCAATTTTGGGGACTCGGACTGTGGGCATAACAGACTCAGCTACACCAAAGTTCCACATGCGATAGAGCCTCAGTTCATAGACTTTGAGTCTGAGCAATCACTCAGGCTTTGAACTCTGAGTGCCACCCCAGAGGCACTAATCTTACGTTTAAGTGGTTTAAGAATCACCACCACAAGAACTCAATAGCTCTGCAGTTGGTAATTACATCAGCTCTGAGCAGAGGTGGTTTAATCATGAAGTTAATGAAGCGTGTTCTTCAGAGCCTCTCCTTGCTCCAGCCCCTTCCAAGTCCCGAGGGGGCCCTAGGGCTGTGGTTGAAACAGAAAGGACTCTATGATCCTTGCCCCTCACCGTGTCTTCTGCCTGCCTTTTGCCTGTGGAAAACTTTAGTCAAAGAATACGTTTAACTGGAGAAGCGAGAAACGTGGAAACAAAGGAAAACGTTCAGAGGAGACTAAATAATAATAATGTAGTCATTAAGCACAGTAAGGACCTTTAGTTCTTTCTCAAGGGTTATGGATGGTATTCTGAGCCATGTCCTGGGAGCTGTCTTATAGATACAAAACCCCAGGTGGAGCAGTGACTACATGATGACCACACTGTACCCAGGACTTGAGCACCCACAGTTCAGAAAACTGACCGCAAAGACATGAGAACAAGTACACCCCAGCACTACAGATTAACTGTACCTAAAACAACCAATGGATGTTTTGGATGGCATCACTGACTCAATGGACATGAGTTTGAACAAGTTCTAGGAGCTGGTGATGGACAGGGAAGCCTGGCGTGCTGTAGTCCATGGGGTAGCAAAGAGTCAGACACGACTGAGCGACTGAACTGAATTGAAAGTAACCAAGATGACACTCGTCAGACCACTGATGACCAATTTGAAGATGACTGCACTATTTCTGCATGTAACCCCCCTCCCACTTTGTCTATAAAACTCTCACCGCCTGCTAGTAATGGGGGTGAATGCTGGCCTTTGAACAGATGTCTGCCACTGCCCCTGCCAGTTGCCGGCATATGAAATAAAGCAAACTTTCTTTTCCACCAGCCTGACCTGTTTACTGGCTTTTAAGCAGTGAGCAGCCAGACCCCACACACATACCTTTCGGTAACATGGTCACAAAGAGATAGGCTTTGAATGTGCCATTTTCTTCAGTTGAGGGGAAAAAAATTCAGCAAAATTATTTCTTACCCAAAGATGAAGAAATTAATTAACTACATAGAGCACTACATCCAGGAATCAGATTTGTTCAGGAAATCAAGTAGAAACTGAAGAGGTTTAGAAAGTGCATGCTGCCTTTTCATTAGTACAGGATTGGTGGAAAGTAAAAATACGATGAACTGACTAACTCAAGCAAAGGAGAGCTGTTTAAGGATGAAGGTAGAGATGCTAAGAGAGAAATCTGGGAAACTGAGCCTGACTGTCAGCACAGAGTGATGTAAAGGGAACAGGAGATGCACCAGGGGTGGGTGCTCTTAAACAGGACTTAGATCTAGTTGTTGGTCAACCAGAAATGGTGATTGAGAATCAACCAGGCCCAAGAGAGGATGCAAGCTGACCACCTGAGCGAGTATCTTGGGATGAAGATGCAGAGGAAGAGGAGATCCAGGAAAGTACCTGATTCATGTGACAGACTCTGTCTTTTTTTCAAGTCTTCCTTCCCCTTTGGATTTGTCAGAATAGACTCCGTTCTGCTACTGGAACAACTGATCCTCAAATCGCAGAAGCAACACATACATGCATACACACATTCATTACCAACCTACAAATGTATTGTGGTCAGCGAGGCACCATCAGCTTGCATGTGCACCATTTGGAACACACAACTTCTGGGGCAGAAAAGAGAGAAACTAGGGGTTTTCATGTCTCAACTCAGAAGAGACACATGTGGTACCACCCACGTTTCATTGGCCAGAATGAGTCACTGGGAGCTAGAAAAACAGCTATTTGATGAGTATTATTGTCAATGCCACATCCTTGATAGCAATGCTGTCAGTTTTTTTCTTGCCTGGTGAAATTTCTGAGCTACAGCTTTGTGCAGATATTAAATGTGACTGGACCCTCCCCAGAGTGAGATGTGAAGAAGGCATTTTCTATCTGGTTCCTTTGTCTGATGTGTCTCTGACTCCTTACTCCACTTCAGTCTGTGCCGAGTGGGATTAGTCAGATTTGTGTCTCCCCTATCCCTTTCCCGCTCAGTATCATTAACTCAGGGTGATTTTCAGCATTTGTTCATGCATTCATTTCTTTATTTATCCACTATTTGTTAAGCTCTTTCTTTTTTAAATTTTTTTAAATATAAATTTATTTATTTTAATTGGAGGTTAATTACTTTACAATATTGTATTGGTTTTGNCCTTTCCCGCTCAGTATCATTAACTCAGGGTGATTTTCAGCATTTGTTCATGCATTCATTTCTTTATTTATCCACTATTTGTTAAGCTCTTTCTTTTTTAAATTTTTTTAAATATAAATTTATTTATTTTAATTGGAGGTTAATTACTTTACAATATTGTATTGGTTTTGCCATACATCAACATGAATCTGGTAAGGATAACCTTTTTAAGCTCTTTCTATGTGTCTTTACTTGACTTTAAAGAGATATTGAAGAGTAAGACACAATATTTGCTCTCAAGAAGCCCCCACTTTAAAGACAGTGGTCAAGATTTTATAGATTAAATAGGCACAGTGGTAATTTTGAGCTGGAGAAACTAGAGTGCATTTAAAAATGAGAAGATTTATGAGTTTTCTTTCTGTAGTGGGCTTAAAACTGTGCCCTCGATTTATGTATATTCAAATATACATAAGTGTAATATACTCTTTTTTCACTGATTTCATCTTGTGCACTAGCAAGGGATGTTTGTGTGAACTGAAAGTTCCATAAAGTTAACACAGACTCTCCTATTTAAAATTTGTTCCTCAACTTAACTCGGGTTCATTATAATAATTGTTTTGTCATTTCTAGTTCAAGCTCCCTGCTCAGACTGATTTTTCTCTATTTACAGAGGCACCTTCTTGTCTCTCCTCCCACAGATGGTGTCTGGGGTGGGAGGGCTTCTTCCTTTCCAGTGGCGGTGGGGAAGGGTCCTTGGGTCAGCATGCGCTCCACTTAGAATCTGCCTGTCTTTGGGTATCTTGTCTCTTGTCTCTGGGTATCTGATGTTGCACTATGGAGGAATGAATGAGGCCAATTCAGTGCCACACTCTTTGTTTGATGTTTCTGGTTACAGACTGTAAAGGGCTGGACAGAGGTGATGGGCTGGACATCACCAGCTCATAACCTTGCTCTCTTTCATGCCCTGGTGATGAAGTGGTCTTTGGTAAACCTTAGTCCCATCCATGCAAGGAACACAGATGGTGAGGCAGGTCTCCAATGCTTTGGTATAACAACTCCATTAATAATTTTCCATTAGAGTTGTATGCCTCTTTTTTAATTAAAAAATATTTAGTATTTTAGTCACTCTGAATGGTCCTGAGGAAATTTTCCTCAAGCAAGCAGGTTTAATTATTAACTTTCCCAGCAAAGCGATTACTGAACCTCTGAAACCACCATATTCTCATGGTGATTTGGGAATAATAATGCTACATGTTGTATTGCTTTAGAATCCATAAGGACAAGTAGTTAGCCTAAGTAAAAGAACAAGATTCTTTCTGCTCTTTACTTCTGCACTTCTAATTCAAACGGAAGCTGTTCACATTTTTTTTATAAGAAAATTTCTTCCTGTTACAGTTGTGTGTGGTTTGAATTGAAAATGTGCCAAATGATAAATACATAAACATCCTGACCACTTGGCCATATCTGATTAAGACCAGAACAGGAGGCTTCATGGTCTTCACCTGTCAGTGTTCTGTGGTTTGTCTTCTTTATCTTCAGATATAGAGAGAAATTTGCAGCGTTTATATGTGTTTAGAGCTGGCTGTCTCAGCACTGCTCTTGTACTGGGCCTAGGTTGTTTCTAATTATTGAAATTTATTGCATTCACTGAAGAAAGGTGTTGAAGTGAACCATATATAGCTCATACCATTTAACAGTATTGAAATATCATTAAAACAAATGACGCAGCTTGCACTGTGCTGTTACATCCTCACAACAAGTTAAATTATTTCTCAAATGATTTCTTTTTGATTGAAATGATTTGTATAAAATATCAGGCTGACATTCATTCATTCAGGTACACAAAAGACAACATTTAGGATTTTTAATTAGCCATGCATTGGGGATATGAAGGTGAATTAGATGCAATTTTATTTTATTTTATTTTTTTACTTTACAACTTATGTGCACCGTGGCGGATTCATGTTGAATTAGATGCAAAATGTTTTGCCAAGTACTTTTGAGTTTTTAAAGTAAAATGATTAAGTAAACAATTTAATTCACAAAAGCTCACCAATGATTAAGATTGAGGTTCTTGAGCAGTTGCATGGGGCACAGAGAGAAGGGGTGATGTGTAGAAGACTCATAACTCTGATTAGCACCAGTCACCATCACAGCCTATAGCTCCTGGGAGAGTTCCAAGAGCCACAGTCAAGGCTCCAGGTAACAGAGTTGAATTCCTGTTCTAGAGTCCTGGGATTCCTGCGATGAGATGGTGGGAGATGCCCTAACTCTGCTTCTTTACTACAACTGGGTGTGTATTTGTGTGTGTTAGTCACTCACTAATGACTAACTCTTTGCGACTCCATGGACTGTAGCCTTTCCAGGCTCCTCTGTCCATGGGATTTCCCAGGCAAGAATACTGAAGTGGGTTGCCATTTCCTTCTTCAGAGGATCTTCCTGACCCAGGGATTGAACTCAGATCTTCTGCATTGCAGGCAGATCCTTTACCATGTGAGTCATCAGGAAGGCAAGTTAACCGTAGTACATAATACTACTACTATGTACTACTGTTATTGTCTGGAAAATTCCATGGACAGAGGAACCTGGTGGGCTACAGTCCATGGAGTCGCAAAGAGTTGGCCATGACTGAGCAAATCAGCATCAGCACATGTATTACTGTTAACTAGTGTTGTAATATCACATGCTAATGCCAACTCACTTAGTCCTCACCAAAACTCAGTAATCTAGGCACGATCACAGCCCTCCTTTTACTAATCAGAGAGTGTAAGAACCCTGCTCAAGGCCCACACACGGCATGCGCTAAGCTGTGAGCCAAGACCAGGCAGTGTGGCTCCCAAGTCTATTCTCCTGACCCCTGCCTTCCACTCTCTCAAGTTCCCTGTGGACACAGCTGGGTTAGTGTCCTCTCTAAAACTTTCCTCCTCAAGTCTTTGCTGAGATTGGACACTGAGATTTTCTTATGTGTCAGAGAAGTATCTTCTTCCAAGGGTGAGTTGGTCCATGTTGGCCCTGCAGCCCCATCTCTGGGGTAGTGGGTGCTGCCTGGGGACAGCCTGCCAGGCCTGAGTTAGCTTCTCCTTTCCAGCCCATCCTTCCCTATAACAGAGTCTGGAACCCTCAACAGTGTCTTACCTGTGAGATCTCAATCCCAAGGTGAGTGAGACCGTGTATACCTGGTTCACTAAATGCATCCGTGTGTCATCCCGTGGGAGGGATGACTGGACCCCAAAAAGCATGTCCTATGTTCTAGGTGTCTGTCTGGTGGTTTCTAGTGATGGTGTGGAGTCCATAACTGGGTAAGGAATGATGACTTTGGGTCCAGAAGGAGTAGAGCATCAATTCTAAGTGACTGAGCAGATCTTGGTCCTTCTCCAGCCCCTGACTTTAAATTTTGGTTTTGATATTTATAATCAGTTTTTATCATTAATGAGTTAAAGGTCTATATATAGAAGGAGATGGGGCTCAGGTACAGTCACGGAGTTTGAGAGTGAGAGGACCAGATGACAAGGAAGTGAATCTTGTACAAATAATGGGTAAATATTAGCATATTTAGAGGGAGGAAAGCTTGTGTTCAATTGTCTTTTCTCCTGAGTCTCAAGAAGGAAGGATGGGTATTACAGGACAGAGAAGCTGTATCTGCGGACCAGGATGAGGGTCCTTCTGGTGGGGGATGTGGCAGGGCTGTTAAATGGCCAGCAGCTGCCCTGGGTGTTGGCCAGGCTGACACATTAAGGTGGGCATGTGTGTGTGGCTCATGAAGCCGTCTTTGAGCTCCAGTGGGGACTCTGGGGCCTGTGTGTCAAAGATGCTTCCTTCCATGTTTGTGCTGAAAAGACAGAGTTAGGATGAGGGAGCCTCAGGCTGGGCTTGCTTGGACCACAGGGCTGCATCATGGGAATCTTGAGCCTGAGGGGGCATGAGAAATGGGGGCAACACATTAGTGACCTTGAATGTTGATGGGGAGCTCTTTCTTGCATCCCTTATGGTCCTTCTCAGTGCTATACCCATCAGGATTACTTTCTGGGAAGCATCTGAGAGCTTCTCTGATCAGTGGAAACAGAACAAGGCATCCGTGGCTGTACTGGACATCATCCCTTCTGCTTGTATCTGTCCCTTCAACCCACCTGGGATTCCATTCTTGCCGCCACCTTTCTTCTTAAATGCAGAACAGAGGAGGTGGGGTCACTGATGGTTCCAGGAAGCATGAACCCCTTCTCTTCTCTGCTTCACTCGCCCCTTCTTTCCCCATCACATGCAGCTATAATGTAGAAGAATACTTTCTATTTCCCCTTCTGTCTGAAGCTGTTCCCTTAAATTAAATTTTGCATTGTCTTTAGTTATGGTTTATAATACAAATGTATAATGAATCTTATCAAACCATACTCTCAGCTTATGAGGGGGATAAATGTTAAGTTTAGAAAACCTCAGTCTTTCTAAACTTTAATTTTCTTGTTGTTTAGTTCCTTAGTTGTGTGTGACTCTTTTCAATGCAGTGGACTGCCTTGGACGCGAAAGGGTCCCCAGGCCCTTCTGTCCAGAGAATTCTCCAGGCAAGAACACTGGAGTGGGTTGCCATTTCCTTATCCAGGGGATCTTCCTGACTCAGGGATCNTCTTGTTGTTTAGTTCCTTAGTTGTGTGTGACTCTTTTCAATGCAGTGGACTGCCTTGGACGCGAAAGGGTCCCCAGGCCCTTCTGTCCAGAGAATTCTCCAGGCAAGAACACTGGAGTGGGTTGCCATTTCCTTATCCAGGGGATCTTCCTGACTCAGGGATCAAATCCACATCTCTTGCTTTGCGGGTGGATTCTTTACTGCTGAGCCATCAGGGAAGCTCCACGCTTTCTTCTAGAGATCCCTGCTACAATTTTCGAAGACTAGAGTTGAATGATGATTCCTCCTCTCTTTGTTTCCTTTAATAGCAATCTCTTTCTCTCCATAAATATTTTTTGGTGACTAGCTGAAAGAGATACTGCATACAAAATGAAATGCAATAAAGGGAAAGGGATTTAACATGCCTGAACGTTCCCTATAGGGAACCCGCCTGCCAAATGCAGGAGACACAGGTGACACGGTTTTGATCCTTGAGTCAGAAAGATCCCTTTAGAAGGAAATAGCCACCCACTCCAGTACTCTTGCCTGGGAAATCCATTGGACAGAGGAGGCTGGCGAGCTACAGTGCAGGGGTTGCAAAGAGTCAGACATGACTGAGCACGCAGGCACGTGCTCCAGGACCCAATCTCCAGATCATTCTGAGAAGGGGGAAAAGACCTGCAACCTCATCCCCCCCAACTTGATGAGTCTCACTTCATGCCTCCACAGTCACCTGTGAATTCCTGTACTCCGGGCCCTCATTTTCTGCTGATCTGATAAATATTGTTGTATTTCAAGACTTCTTTTAGGTTTCTGCTTCCACCCTGAGCTCAGTGCTGGGGAAAATCATTACTTGATGGTACAAAAGATATTCTCCACAGGCCAACAGATCCCACACCCAGACCCTGTGAGATCTCACAGTCTGCAGATGTCGACCAGGGTGATTAGGAGAGAGAAAGGCACTCAAGGATTTTGATGTACCTTTTCTATCCCAGTCCCAGTCATGGGACCGGGCTCTCAGGACCAAGGAAGCAGGAGGCCAAAGGACCGTGTTGCTCATATAAGGAGATGCGGAAGATTCAGAAGCTCATTGGTGTTCAGAAAGGGGCAGATGCAGCCTCCGATAGTGCCTGAAATGGTGAGAGGTGTCGCTATTGGCTCTCAGGNATGGGACCGGGCTCTCAGGACCAAGGAAGCAGGAGGCCAAAGGACCGTGTTGCTCATATAAGGAGATGCGGAAGATTCAGAAGCTCATTGGTGTTCAGAAAGGGGCAGATGCAGCCTCCGATAGTGCCTGAAATGGTGAGAGGTGTCGCTATTGGCTCTCAGGAGGGAGGGTGTAAGGGGTGGTCTATATAGACCCTGGTCGGCACCCTGATGCCCCCTCACAGGCTGATCCTGCAGCTGGGACTGTGACTTTGAGGACGTGGGCTCAGGATGGCTCTGAGCAGACACCTGTCTCTCCAGGGATTCTGTGTCCTCCTCCTCAGGACCATAATGGGTAGTCAAGGTAAGAGCTGGCCCTCTGTCCTGGGTTCACAGCAAGGAATGGACACTGTGGTGAAAGGAAAGGTGTCTGGAGATCTGGAGCCATGGTCTCGGTGTTTTTGACCAAAAAGGAGCCACGCTGACTGTGAATACTAGTCCTTTTCCTGGAGGGGGTCCACTGATTGTAGCAGCAGAAGTTACAGAGCAGTGAGGTGTGGTCTGGACCGAGCTGGGTCAGCCTGAGTCCCCTCCACTGTCTCCCTTGTTCTCGGGGAGCTTCTAGGAGTCCCAGTGGCTCCCAGTGTGTGTGGAAGTTCCAGAAATTGACCTCAGCTGGGACTCTGGGCTGTTCCCACACACTCCACGTGCCTAGTGTGTGAGCACTGCCCCTGGGTCCCCGTGTTTCCTGTGTCTGTGCTCCTGTAGGCTCTGTGCATGTGTGTGTGTGTGAAGGTAAGGAGTGTGCGAGGGTGTGTGGTTGTGAGGGTATGAGGAGTATGTATATGAGTGTGTGAGGAGTGTGTGAAGGTGTAAGTATGTGAGGGTGTGTGTGTGTGTGAAGAGAATATGTGTGTGAGGGTGTGAAGAGAATGTGTGTGTGAGGGTGTGAAGAGTATGTGTGTTTGTGGAGTGTGTGAGGGTGTGTGATGTTGTGTGTGTGTGAGAATGTGTGTGTGCGTGCGCACGTGTGTGTAAGGGGCGATACAGCCTGTCTGTGTGACGGGAACGGGGCTGCTGAGCATGGACTGAGTCTGCTGGTCTGTGAAGCACACAGGGTGTCCACAGGACTGGGTGTCCACAGGCCACGGCATGTAACCAGATCAGAGAGAGTGGCGCACCTGCCTGCCTCTCTGTGGCTCCTCTCCCCAACTCCCTGGGCTCTCCTCTGCTTGTTGCCGTGTCTGCGCAGCACTGGGCTCTGTGAGAGGCTCTGCTTGCTGGCCTCACTTGTTCCCACCAGGTGTTCATTGTGGATCAGAGGAGCCTGCAGCCAGGAGAGGGGACCTCTTGTCTGTAGAGATCAGCTGAAGCACAGCCTCAGGTGTATAAGTTCCTGAGTCTCTGCCCTGGTCCCTGTGATGTTTCCTGATGTGCTGGGGGCCTGGGGCGGTCCCTTCCCCTCCCAGGAGGTGCTGTGACTCTGTAGGGAGCCCTTTCTCCGTGCCCTCTCCTGTCCCTCCCTGGAGCTGCTCTCCCCTGAGTGAGGGTGGAGTAGTCACCAATCCTTCCTCATGGTCTGCAGGGTTTCTTTGGACAAATCTGCTCATCTCCTTATGGGAGTCCTCTTGGGTGACAGAACTTTTTCTTCTCTTTACACCTTTTTTTTTTTTTTTTTA
>SJYX01017024.1:43621-58379 GCA_006410675.1 Oreotragus oreotragus
ATGTGAGAGTTGGACTGTGAAGAAGGCTGAGTGCCGAAGAATTGATGCTTTTGAACTGTGGTGTTGGAGAAGACACTTGAGAGTCCCTTGGACTGCAAGGAGATCCAACCAGTCCATTCTGAAGGAAATCAGCCCTGGGATTTCTTTGGAAGGAACGATGCTAAAGCTGAAACTCCAGTCCTTTGGCCACCTCATGGGAAGAGTTGACTCATTGGAAAAGACTCTGATGCTGGGAGAGATTCAGGGCAGGAGGAGAAGGGGATGACAGAGGATGAGATGGCTGGATGGCATCACTGACTTGATTGACATGAGTTTGAGTGAACTCCAGGAGTTGGTGATGGACAGGGAGGCCTGGCGTGCTGCAATTCATGGGGTCACAAAGAGTCGGACACGACAGAGCGACTGAACTGAACTGAAGTGTGTTTGACCTGTGCCAAGGTGGATGCAGTAAAGACAGCAGTGAAGTGGTGTGAGTGGGTAATCTCAGTATTTGGCAGGGGCTTCTAGTTGTTATCACAATTGCAGATTGGATATCCAGGATGTTAATCCCATCAGAGCAGCTGGGCTGGCAGAAGACATTGTCAGTTATCACAGTGAATTCTCTAAGGTAAGAGGCTGGGCTTAGGTGAGTATCATCCCATCTGATGAGATGGTGGGACAGTGGAGCCCTGAGGTCATCTGCAGTAGGCCCTTAACACCGCAGCCAGTCAGCTATTGGGTGTTATGTCCAGGAAGATCTTTGGAAAAGTGATCTTTTCTAATCTCACCTTCAGAATATTTTGATTCTAGTTGAGGCCCTTAAGGAAACAATTCTTTTCCTTTCTCAAAAGTACTTCATTGAGGTATGACTGACATACAAGACTGCTTGATAAGTATGCATTTGTGAAAATGTTACAGCACTTATGTCATAAATCAATTCATCTCTTCAAAATGTTTCCTTCCGTTCTCTTTATCATTCTTATTAAAAATAATTATTTTCAAGGTGCATTTGAGTTTTAGTTAGAAGCTTTTGTTTTAAACAAACCAGTTTTCTGGCATCTCAAGTAAACTTCCTCATTGTCACAATGTCCTAATCATGGTTCCAACTGCAGATAAACTTGTGGAAACACTACAGGTGTCGCTCCCTTATTTTGATAAATCAGCATCTGAATGAAAATGGAGTGTGTGATGCTGGGACTTTGTGTGAAATTAGAAGTCCCAGTGTTACCATCCTAAGAATACTGATGTCTTGATATAAAAGTAGAGAACTGGAGAGTGCTCTGATATTTAAACACTGATTGTGGTTTGCATTCCCTGACTACCATTGTTCTAGCTTCGGCTCTCCCATTTTTATGAATGGTTCCAGGTCTCTTCTATTTCTCTGTCACTAGTTTCCTCCCCCTGTTCTGTCCTTTCCAAATTTTCAGACATGTTTTAATGATGTGAAGATAAGTCAAAGTGGTGGTGATGTAGCAAAATATTAGAATAGCATGTCTTTTCATTATCTTAATCAAAATTGAACACTTAGGAGTCAGGTATGGAAGAGAAATTTCAGCCTCAGTAGTGGATTGTTGGAAGTGAGGTACCATGTTTAGGACAAATCTAGAGTAGAAACAATGACCCAAGAAGAATGTAGAGAAGTTTGTTTGAAATAAGGAGGAGATTTCAATGAGGGGCTATACAAGTTGAGAAGGACTGTGGTGCAAGTGTGCTGAGTTGCTGCAGTCCTGTCCTACTTTTTCAGCCCCATCAACTGTGACCCAGCAGGGTCGTCTGTCCATTGAATTTTCCAGCCAAGAATGCTGGGTGCCATTTCTTTCTGCAGGGATCTTCCTCACCCAAGGATCAAACCTGGGGCTCATACATTGCAGACAAAGTCTTGATTATTGTCCTAACCACCAGGGACTACAGTACTGAAGTGCAAAATGGTGAGGGGACGAAAATACAAGGATACAGCTCAGTTCAGTTCAGTTCAGTTGCTCAGTCGTGTCTGACTCTTTGCGACCCCATGAATTGCAGCACGCCAGGNGGACTACAGTACTGAAGTGCAAAATGGTGAGGGGACGAAAATACAAGGATACAGCTCAGTTCAGTTCAGTTCAGTTGCTCAGTCGTGTCTGACTCTTTGCGACCCCATGAATTGCAGCACGCCAGGCAAGAGGGGAACTCAAGGAGATCAAGATCTAGGTCAACTCATACATTCACAGCATAGCCTCTGTGTTACACTTCCTTCCTGCCCGCCTTCCTTCCCTCCCTCTGTTCCTTTATCTTGTGGGAGTCATTTCTGAGCTCTGTGGAAGTGCTAGCACTTGAAGGTTGAAGTTTTCTTCATGGATTCTGTTTATTTAACAAATACAAAATTGCTCATGTTTCTCTCGTTTTTCGTATCAGATTTTGGTGAGTTGTGTTTCACAAGTAATTTGTCTTCAAGGACTTGGTCCATTTTATAAAAAGTTTTTCAAATTAGAATAACACTGTTTCCTATCTCAGATCTTTAGATGTTGGCAAGATCTAAGTAGCACTGGTTCATATCTTGTATCTTTAGATGCTGGGAAGATCTATAATGATATTCCTCCTTTTGTTACTGGTTTTGTTAATGTTTGTTCCCTCTCTTTTTCTTAATTGGTTTTGCTAAAAGATTATCAGTGTTAATGTTCTTTTTAAGAGAATCACTAATGGACTCCATTGATTTTCTTGATTGTGTATTTGCTTTCTACTTAGTTGATTTCTATGCTCAGTTTTCATTCCTCTTTTTCAGTTATGGTTTTCCCTGATAGCTCAGTTGGTAAAGAGTCTGCCTGCAATGCAGGAGATCCTGGTTTGATTCCTGGGTTGGGAAGATCCCCTGGGTGGGAAGAAGGGATAGTTTACCCACTCCAGTATTCTTGGGCTTCCTTTAGGGTTCAGCTGATAAAGAATCCACCTGCAATGCGGGAGACCTGTGTTCGATCCCTGGGTTGGGAAGATCTCCTGGAGAAGGGAAAAGCTACCCACTCCAGTATTCTTGTCTGGAGAATCCAAGGACTGTATAGACCATGGGGTCACAAAGAGTCAGACATGACTGAGCGACTTTCAGTTTCAGTTTTCAGTTATGATTGTTGTTGCTTTTGTAGATTCTTGAGGTGGAGTCTTGGATCATTTCCTTCTGTTTCTATTTTTACTCTAATGTAGGCATCATGGAAACCTCAAGGTTCTAAATTTTCTTCTAAGCATCACTTTCTTTTTAACCTACCAGTTTTGTTAGTATATAATTTCTCTTGTATTTTATTACCATAAAATATTTCTTTTTCTCTGAATGTATTCTTTGTCTTACACTCTGATTTTGTATGATATTTATATAGATACTATATACAGCCTATTCTGATTTGTGTTTGTATATAATTTTTTACCTCTTTAATATGTTTCTGTGTTTCTATTTAAGCATATATATATTTATAGACCGTATATTGTTTTGTCTTATTTTGTCTGGTCTGATCATCTTGTTTTTTATTTGAAGTACTTAAAATTGGGCTTCCCTGGTGGCTCAGAGGGTAAAGCGTCTGCCTGCAATTCTTTACGTTTAATGTAGTTGTTGCTATAATTGGAATTAAGTGTACTTGCCTGCTATTTGTTATATCTTTTTTTGTTCCTATTTTAATCTTTGAGTTTATTTTATTATTTTATTTTAAATACTCTATTGGTTTATTAATCGTATCAGATTTTTAGGAGATTACAATGCTGAATTATTTTTTCATTTAAAAAATAATTTTTATTTATGTTTTGCTGGCTGGGTCTTCACCGCTGCACGGGCTTTTCTCTAGTTGTGGAGATCAGAGGCTCCCCTCTAGCTGCAGGCACGAGGCTCTCCTTGCGGTGGCCTCTCTTGCTGTGGAGCACAGGCTCTATGGGGCACAAGCTTCAGCAGTCGTGGCCCCCGGGCTCTAGAGCACAGGCTCACCAGTTGCGGTGCACGCGGGCATAGCTGCCCCATGGTATGTGGGATTTTCCTAGACCAATGTGTCTTCTGCATTGTCAGGTGGAGTCTTCAGCCCTGAACCACCTGGGAAGCCCAGTGTTGAATTATTAATCTTTAATTACACTTTACGTTGAGATGATATAATGTCACAGCATGCAGTGTCAGTCACTACACTTTTCTTCCACTTCCCTGCTCTTGTCTTTGGTGCTATCACTGTCATACATTCTACTCATAAATTCATTATGAATCTTATAGTTTGCTGCTAGTATTTTTGTCTTAAATCCTCTAATAGAGAATCAACATTTAGCACAGTCTCTATAGCTTTGAGAGGATCCATGTTTTCATCTGCTGTCATCTCCCTTTAGCTTGAAGAACTTTCTGAGGCATTTTGTGTAGTGTGTGTCTGGTGGCCTCCAATTCTATCATCTCTCATTTACCTGAAACCATTTTAATTTTCATTCAGTTTTGAAAAGTATTTTCTTGGGTGATTCAGTTCTAGGTTAACAAATGCCCAACCTCAATGCTTTACATATGTTTTTACATTGTCATCTGACTTTCATTGCCTCCAACAAATGTCAGTAAGTAATACTTATCCTTTTGTTTCCTGTATATAATGTGTCAAACGACCCTGGCTGCTCTGAACATATTTTTGTTTTGTTTATTGAATTTCAATAATTACATTGTCAAGTTTTCTGAGAATGGTTTCACTATCTTGTCTGGGGTTTGTTTAGCTTTTTGGATCAGTGGGTTTACAGTTTTCAGTAAATTTGGGAAATTTTTCATTTATCTTTTCTTAATATTTTTCTATACATCCCTTATTCTGAATCTTCAAATACACATACTTTATATATTTTTATGTTATCCTACGTGCCATTGAGTTTCCATTCATATTTTTCTGCCTTTTTACTCTCTTTGNTACCCACTCCAGTATTCTTGGGCTTCCTTTAGGGTTCAGCTGATAAAGAATCCACCTGCAATGCGGGAGACCTGTGTTCGATCCCTGGGTTGGGAAGATCTCCTGGAGAAGGGAAAAGCTACCCACTCCAGTATTCTTGTCTGGAGAATCCAAGGACTGTATAGACCATGGGGTCACAAAGAGTCAGACATGACTGAGCGACTTTCAGTTTCAGTTTTCAGTTATGATTGTTGTTGCTTTTGTAGATTCTTGAGGTGGAGTCTTGGATCATTTCCTTCTGTTTCTATTTTTACTCTAATGTAGGCATCATGGAAACCTCAAGGTTCTAAATTTTCTTCTAAGCATCACTTTCTTTTTAACCTACCAGTTTTGTTAGTATATAATTTCTCTTGTATTTTATTACCATAAAATATTTCTTTTTCTCTGAATGTATTCTTTGTCTTACACTCTGATTTTGTATGATATTTATATAGATACTATATACAGCCTATTCTGATTTGTGTTTGTATATAATTTTTTACCTCTTTAATATGTTTCTGTGTTTCTATTTAAGCATATATATATTTATAGACCGTATATTGTTTTGTCTTATTTTGTCTGGTCTGATCATCTTGTTTTTTATTTGAAGTACTTAAAATTGGGCTTCCCTGGTGGCTCAGAGGGTAAAGCGTCTGCCTGCAATTCTTTACGTTTAATGTAGTTGTTGCTATAATTGGAATTAAGTGTACTTGCCTGCTATTTGTTATATCTTTTTTTGTTCCTATTTTAATCTTTGAGTTTATTTTATTATTTTATTTTAAATACTCTATTGGTTTATTAATCGTATCAGATTTTTAGGAGATTACAATGCTGAATTATTTTTTCATTTAAAAAATAATTTTTATTTATGTTTTGCTGGCTGGGTCTTCACCGCTGCACGGGCTTTTCTCTAGTTGTGGAGATCAGAGGCTCCCCTCTAGCTGCAGGCACGAGGCTCTCCTTGCGGTGGCCTCTCTTGCTGTGGAGCACAGGCTCTATGGGGCACAAGCTTCAGCAGTCGTGGCCCCCGGGCTCTAGAGCACAGGCTCACCAGTTGCGGTGCACGCGGGCATAGCTGCCCCATGGTATGTGGGATTTTCCTAGACCAATGTGTCTTCTGCATTGTCAGGTGGAGTCTTCAGCCCTGAACCACCTGGGAAGCCCAGTGTTGAATTATTAATCTTTAATTACACTTTACGTTGAGATGATATAATGTCACAGCATGCAGTGTCAGTCACTACACTTTTCTTCCACTTCCCTGCTCTTGTCATTGGTGCTATCACTGTCATACATTCTACTCATAAATTCATTATGAATCTTATAGTTTGCTGCTAGTATTTTTGTCTTAAATCCTCTAATAGAGAATCAACATTTAGCACAGTCTCTATAGCTTTGAGAGGATCCATGTTTTCATCTGCTGTCATCTCCCTTTAGCTTGAAGAACTTTCTGAGGCATTTTGTGTAGTGTGTGTCTGGTGGCCTTCAATTCTATCATCTCTCATTTACCTGAAACCATTTTAATTTTCATTCAGTTTTGAAAAGTATTTTCTTGGGTGATTCAGTTCTAGGTTAACAAATGCCCAACCTCAATGCTTTACATATGTTTTTACATTGTCATCTGACTTTCATTGCCTCCAACAAATGTCAGTAAGTAATACTTATCCTTTTGTTCCCTGTATATAATGTGTCAAACGACCCTGGCTGCTCTGAACATATTTTTGTTTTGTTTATTGAATTTCAATAATTACATTGTCAAGTTTTCTGAGAATGGTTTCACTATCTTGTCTGGGGTTTGTTTAGCTTTTTGGATCAGTGGGTTTACAGTTTTCAGTAAATTTGGGAAATTTTTCATTTATCTTTTCTTAATATTTTTCTATACATCCCTTATTCTGAATCTTCAAATACACATACTTTATATATTTTTATGTTATCCTACGTGCCATTGAGTTTCCATTCATATTTTTCTGCCTTTTTACTCTCTTTGGTTTAATTTAGATCGTTTCTACTGCTGTGTTTTACTTTCCAATTCTTTTATTCTGCAATGTCTAGTCTCTTGGGTAATTAATCCAAATAATTGTTCATTCCAATACTATATTTTTCAGGTTCAGAAGTCTCATTTGTTTATTTTTCCTAGTTTTTCTCCCTGTTTATTTTTATGCTTCACTAAGCATATTGGTATTAGGGGTTTAAGGAGCTCTTCAGTCAATTCAATCATTTCTGTAGTTTGTGAAGCTGCTTTAAATGATTGCTTTTAAAAATGTGTTATGGGTTACATTTCTCTCTTTTGGAAATTCTAATAACATTTTGGTTGGATGTTGGGCATCACTAAGCAGTTCTTTACCAGGAAGAATTTCAGAAGTAAATAATCAAAACACACCCAGAAATCAGGGAATTGGACTTGATGAATTAAACAAAGTTTGTTTCATTGGATTATCTTCATTCAGTTCAAAATGTGTTCCTTTGATGACCAAATGATGAACTTTTATTTTGGTTTTCCTCCTTTAGTTTCAAAACCTCCTTGATCTCACCTTGCCTGCCATATGCCCCAGCTACATCCTACTTCTTCAGCAGTAGCTACACTTTCTGATTTTTCTTTTCCATCCATCTGTATCTTTTAAAATAGTGTTTGCTTGTCTGAAGTGGGAGAAATGAGAAAGAATAGCAGCTTAGGTAGTAGATGGGAGAAGAGGGTGATGTAGTATGCTAACAACCTATTCAAAGAGTGTTTCCCACAAATATTTGCATGTTTATCCATATTGAGGCTTTTTCAACTTGGAACTCGCCAAATTATGGCTTGTTTGCTCACTTCCTCTTCCTCCTCCTCCTTCTTCCTCCTTTTAGAATTGTAAAACATTCAACATGCCATCTTCTTTTAGAATTATAAAACATTCATGAAATAAATTAAAGACAATGTGATCAATGGAAAGTTATTCTGTGCTTCTGGCCTGGAAGAATTAATATTGTTAATATGCCTATACTTGTAAAGTAATCTACAAATTTAATGCAAGTCCTATCTAGAGCTGGGACTCTCTGTGATTCTCTGAGTTTTCTTAACTCATTTACTTTGCCACTGAGGTCACTGAAGAAATTCATGGAAATTTTGGCATCAAAAAGTATCATAAAGACAAGATGTGGTGACATAAATGTGAACTAGTGATAGTGTCCATATTTATTCTCTGGAGCCATCACCCGCCTACAGGTTGGCATGCCCTCATGGATCCAGCCTCAGGACTTTCCCTAACTTAAGTCACTTGAGGACTAGTTCATGAGAGAGAAAACTGGTCAGGATATTAGTCCCACAAGCCCCATGAAAGCTTTCTAAACTTGTCTGAATGCTAGTTCTCTCATCTCATAGCCCACATCCCTCTGGGTGGATTCTGTTCTATGTATCTCTATGTTCAAGTGCCTGCATATTATATATTATCCTTGGATCTGTAGGTCCTAGGCTGCTAAATGAGAAAGTCACTTCTCCAACCAATGCTAAAACACGTGTTCCCAGTATTCAGCCATTCCAATGATCTGAATTGAGCTCTGTAGTTTCTAGGCTCCTAGACCAAGGAATTCAGATTTCTAACCAGTCTCAATGTGTCTGTTCTTGGGATTCAGCCATTCCAAACTGACCTTGTAATCCTCCCGGATTTCTCTTCAGAAACCTGCTGATGAAAATTCAGTTAGAACACTAACTGTCAAAGACTCTCTGCATGCTCCACTTCTAAAAAGAAAAACTTCACATCACGGCCTGTAATGTGAGATTTCAAGTCAGTACCATCAACACTCACGGGTTTTGTTGTTTCCTCTTAGGGTTTGTGCGTCTGGCTGGAGGGGATGGGCCCTGCTCAGGGCAAGTAGAAGTGTATTCTGGAGAAGCCTGGATCCCAGTGTCTGATGGGAACTTCACACTTCCCACTGCCCAGGTCATCTGTGCAGAGCTGGGGTGTGGCAAGGCTGTGTCTGTCCTGGGACATGAGCTCTTCAGAGAGTCCAGTGCCCGGGTCTGGGCTGAAGAGTTCAGGTGTGAGGGGGAGGAGCCTGAGCTCTGGGTCTGCCCCAGGGTGCCCTGTCCAGGGGGCACTTGTCACCACAGTGGAGCTGCTCAGGTTGTCTGTTCAGGTGAGATGCAGGTCAGGCCTTTCACCTTTGTGAACACCTTTCTCAGGTGAGAAAGTCATGTAATTTTGCTGAAACTCTGTCTTCTTCTACCAGCATACTCAGAAGTCCGGCTCATGACAAACGGCTCCTCTCATTGTGAGGGGCAGGTGGAGATGAACATTTCTGGACAATGGAGAGCGCTCTGTGCCTCCCACTGGAGTCTGGCCAATGCCAATGTTGTCTGTCATCAGCTTGGCTGTGGAGTTGCCACCTCCACCCATAGAGGACCACACTTGGTGGAAGGAGGTGGTCAGATCCTAACAGCCCGATTTCACTGCTTGGGGGCAGAGCCCTTCCTGTGGAGTTGTCCTGTGACTGCCCTGGGTGGTCCTGACTGTTCCCATGGCAACATGGTCAGCTTGGCTGTGGAGTTGCCATCTCCACCCATAGAGGACCACACTTGGTGGAAGGAGGTGGTCAGATCCTAACAGCCCGATTTCACTGCTCGGGGGCAGAGCCCTTCCTGTGGAGTTGTCCTGTGACTGCCCTGGGTGGTCCTGACTGTTCCCATGGTAACATGGCCTCTGTGACCTGCTCAGGTAAGAGAGGGAAGGGCTATTGGTACTCAGGATGCTCCTGGAGTGAAATGTGCCCAAGAGCAGAGAGGGAGGGAAAATGGGCTTTGAAAGTTAAATATTTCATTGTGAAATGTGGATCTTCTCATTGTTCATTCATTTTTCAGCTCAGGGCAAGAAGTGTGAAGGGGAATAATATATATATGTATAAATTTTACTTTATTTTTCTTTACAATACTGTATTGGTTTTACCATACATCAACATGAATCTGCCACGGGTGTACATGTGTTCCCAATCCCAAACCTCCCTCCCACCTCCCTCACCATACCATCTCTCTGGGTCAATTTTTAAGCAATGTTGTTGCTTACATGTAATCATAGAAAACAATGTAGGAGCAGTAAATACAGACCTCAGTATGAACCCCAACCCAGAGCAGCAAAGAGAATGTCCCCAGGACCACAGTCACTGTCGTCCCCTCTCCTTGACAGGGAAAAGCGCTAACCTAACTTCTGCTAACATAGTGTTTTATCAATTTTTGAACTTTCTATAAAAGGATGCTGTATGGTGCATCTTTTGTATCTAATTTCTCAGCCTCAAAATTATGTTTGGGATTCACACATGATATTTACTGTAGCACCTTACTTTTTTTTTTTTTTTTTATTACTCTAGAGTATCAGTACACGACCATGTACTGATCCATTAGACTGACAGTAGATATCTGAGCTGTTTCCAGTTCTTGACTATTACAAATATGATGTGACAACTTACCATGACAGTGTCTTTGGACGCAAATATGCGTTACTTACTTTCCATGCTTAACCCTTTGTCTTTTATTTTCATGTTCTTAATCAAATGGTGTCCTTTGATGAACTCATTTCTTAATCTTATGGAAATATAACTTACCAACTTTTTTGCTGTATATTTAATGCTTCTTATATATTTAAAAAAAGAATTTTGCCTACTTGAAGATCTGAAAAACATTCTCTAAGAGTATCTCATGAAAATTTTATCATTTTTCTCTTGCATATTATTGTGCATTCCTTCTGGGATTGATATCTGTGTAAGATAAGGGTCAGGGTTCATATGGACATCCAACTGACTCAGAATCTTTTTCTGAAAAGACTCTTCCCCACTGCAGTGCTGCCTTCATCATAAGCAGAAGGGCAATTATGTCTGTCTTATTTGAGACTCTCTATTCTGTTCCATGTTATCATTTGTCTATCCTCCCACTAATACTGCATTTTCTTAATTATGATAACTTCATAGTTGTTGTTCAATTGCTAAGTCATGTCTGACTCTTTGTGACCCCATGGACGACAGCACACCAGGCTTACGTGTCCTTCACTATCTCCCTGAGTTTCAGACTTTGTAGTAAGTCTGAATAATTTTAATTTACAAGAGTTACTTTATATTAACTCTTCTAACATCGTTGCTTTTCTTACCAACTGTGTTGGTCGCTCTTGGTTGCTTGCATTTTGTATGAATTTAGAAATCAGTTTGTCATTTTTCACCAAAGAAAAGCTTAAGGGTATTTACATTGAGATTAGGTTTAGAAATTTGAGAGGAGACTTAGAAATTTGAGGATGATTGACATTGACAATGTTGAGCTCCCCAAATCACTGACATAATACATCCCTCCATTCAGTTAAATCTTGAATTTCTCTCAGAGATTTTGCCCATCGTCTACTAGGTTTTCCCTAGGTATTTTATTTTTGATGTTATGAGTATTTTTGTGAAAATGTCCTGGCAATGAATTCTCGTTGGCTTGTTTTCATCTTTTAATTTGTTTTAATTTTGATGCAATTGAGACTTATAAAAATGTTTAGAAAATAACATAAAAGTTCCCTGATGACCTTTACTTGGATTTCTCAATGTTAGTATCAACATTTTCTTTAATCTCTCTCTCTCTCTGTTCTTCCTTTTCTATTCCCCTTCTGCCCCGTTTCTTCCTGAATATGCAAAATCTTTCTGAATTAAGCTGAGGACATGATGTTCCTTTACCTTTAGGACACTTCTGGGAATTTCCTTACAGAACCAGAGTTCAGTCAAGTCTTTAAATGACTTCAGCTCCAGGTGACATCTAATTGCAGCACTGAAAGGCTCAACTGGAAGACTGTCAAACTGAGTCTTTTTCTGATTAATGACCCAAAGTCATAAGCAAAATGAAGTATATATATTTTTCCTTCAGCTACTAAATTTTGCCTTTTCATAACGATCAAATTGCTAACATCCGTTAGATCACAGAAAAAGCAAGAGAGTTCCAGAAAAACATCTACTTCTGCATTATTAACTACACCAAACCTGTGACTATGTGAATCACAACAAACTGTGGAAAATTCTTTAAGAGATGGGAATACCAGACCATCTTACCTACCTCCTGGGGAATCTGTATGCACGTCAAGAAGCTACAGTTAGAACTGGACATGGAACAACAGACTGTTTCCAAATTGGGAAAGGAGTATGTCAAGGCTGTATATTGTCACCCTGCTTATTTAACTTATATGCAGAGTGCATCATGCGAAATGATGGGGTGGATGAATCACAAGTTGGAACCAAGATTTCAAAGAGAAATATCACAAATCTCAGATATGCTAATGATACTACCCTTAAGGCAGAAAGTGAACAGGAACTTTCACTTTCNAGTGGCCCTACACGGCATGGTTCATAGTTTCACTGAGTTTAGACAAGGCTGTGATCCACGTGATCAGTCTGGTTAGTTTTCTGTGACTGTGATTTTCACTCTGTCTGCCCTCTGATGGATACGGATAAGAGGCTTGTGGGAGCTCTCTGGTGGAAGGGACCAGCTGTGGGGGAATTTGGGGCTTGCTCTGATGTGCAGGGCCATGCTCAGTAAATCTTTAATCCAATTTTCTGTTGGTGGGCGGGGCTGTGTTCCCCGCCTTTGGTTTAGCCTAAGGACAAGCTATGGTAGGGGTAATGGTGATTAATAGCAAACTCCTTCAAAACAGTGTTGTATTCAGCACCCTTTACTCCATAGTAACCGACAAAGGTCCGTCTCGTCAAAGCTATGGTTTTTCCAGTAGTCATGTATGGATGTGAGACTTGGACCATAAAGAAAGCTGTTCAGTTCAGTTGCTCAGTCGTGAGGCTGTCCATCATAAAGAAAGCTGAGCGCTGAACAATTGTTATGTTTTTGAACTGTACTGTTGGAGAAGACTCTTGAGAGTCCCTTGGACTGCAAAAAAATCAACCCAGTCAATCCTAAAGAAAATCAGTCCTGACTATTCATTGGAAGGACTGAAGCTGAAACTCCAATACTTTGGCCACCTGATGCGAAGAACTGACTCATTGGAAAAGATCCTGATGCTGGGAAAGACTGAAGGCGGGAGGAGAAGAGGATGACAGAGGATGAGGTGGTTGGATGGCATCACTGACTGGATGGACATGAGTTTAGGCAAGCTCTGGCAGGTGGTGATGGACACGGAGGCCAGGCGTGCTGCAGTCAAGGGGTCACAAAGAGTCAGACAAGACTGAGGGACTGAACTGATGAGGAGGGACCATAGTGATGGCTGTTGGGTTTTTGGTTTTGTTTTTCATTTTACCTTTCAGGGCCAAGAACACATGCAGAAAAAATATCAGCTAAATATAACTGAACAAATTTTAAGGTAAGACGTGCCAAGTCTAAGTGATAGGTTTTAAAATGTGAGGAGCTGAAAAGTAATGGACACACAGAAATGGACAGAGGATGCTTAGGAGGCTAGACACAACTTTGCCAAAGCAGGACAATTTTCCCTTGCACTTCAACTCTCTCAGCACTACTCACGCAAACCTAAAAGAGATCTGTTCCATCGCTTTTGCATCTTCACCTGTGCTTTTTCAACAGCAAAACATCTCACCAATACAACCAACCCCAAAGCTCCCACTTCATGAAAGTGATGTGCCATTTCACTCGACTCTCTATGTGAATAACACTGTAGTACAAACTCAAGGGAAAAGGCCAGCATGTCAAGAAAGGCTACACCACATTCTGAGTTTCTCTTTTAATTTTGTGTTTTTCAACCTGATTGATGTTAAATCCATTCATCTTTTTTTCTAAAAACTAAAACTGAGAGTGACGAGGAAAATTACATTCTTTCCAGCCAAGTTCTTGCTGAGATATTAGAGATGCCGGCATGCCCAGTAAGGAATGAATAGTGGCTCTAGCAAGTTAGCTAAAGGATGAGCTTTTGTTTCAGCTTTATTCATTTCAGATAGGGAAAACATTATATTACAACCTTACTTGCACAGATAACAATGCTTCCCCAGAAATCATTTAAAAAGAGCACTGACGAGCCTTACTGTCAACCAAGTTAAAACCCAGCAACACTTTTTTTAAAAAATCAATCTTTTCCATTAACCATTTCATCATAGCCAGCAATAAATAAGCCATAGGTAATATATAATGTACTGCTATGGATAGATGGAAGGGAAAGAAGAAGGAAAGGGATGCAGGTTAAAAGAACAAAATTAGCAAAATTGACTTATATGAGGAGTAATTATAATTCTGGGACATATTAAAGACTATGGAGTAGATCTTTATTGGACTGGTTCTTGTTGAATTGGCTACAAGTATCTATGTAAGAGAAGTGATTCTTTGTGACTACTCTAGTGACAGACCTTGTCACAAAAATCTATATTCTTTACCTTGTCATTTTAAAGTAATTTCAAAGAATATACTCATGTAATCCTGGAACTGAAAAGCTTTTAGACATAATCTAGTACAAGGTTTTTTATCTAAAAACATCTTCAAAGGCATCCCTAGCATTTTAAAGAAAGAGAACAGAAAAGGAAATATGCACAGCAGATAGTAAGGTTAAATTTTGTTTTTTAAAACTTTTGAGTTTGTCATACATATGTATTAATCACATACATATGTGTATATTGATTCATAATGCAAAATGTATTTACCACAGGCCACAGTAAAAAAGTTTTAACACCAATGATTAAATACACCTTCATTCTACAAATGAGGAAACAGACACAGGGAAGGAAAGAAGCAGACTTGTTCTGGGCATCTTAAGTCACTGAAGCAAGAGCTCAAGTCAGAAACACAAAAATGTCTGATTCTACAAGCACCCTACTATGAACCCTAATCCATTACTTTCCCAAGTAGATTTTTATACAGTACTGTTAACTGCTGATTCTTTAAGAGCTGGTGGAGCGTTCAGACAGTTGTGAACTATCAGTCCTGAACAACTCCAAAAGAAAGATAAACCCTTCTTGAT
>SJYX01017024.1:58764-102354 GCA_006410675.1 Oreotragus oreotragus
GTGACAACAGAGGATGAGATGTTTGGATGGCATCAGCGACTCGGTGGATATGAGTTTGAGCAAGCTCTGGGAGTTGGTGATGGACAGCGAAGACTGGTATGTTGCAGTCCATGGGGTCGCAAAGAGTTGGACATGACTGAGTGACTGAACTAAATTTTGGGGGAAAATCTGCTATACAACAATATAGCCAGAACCTGAATTTCTGATTTGAAGAATATCCTCTGATCTTGCATGTTGATGTCTGTACCTTATGCTGAGCTAATGTGCGGCTGCACGTCTTCTCTAGTTCTTACTTTCTGGTAACAAGCTGTTGTGCTCTAGAAGTATTTGGTTCTCATTATCATTTCTCTACAAAGATACGCATTTTGTCAGTGCTTAATTCCACAAGCACTTTAATCATGGCTATTTAAATTCTCTGTCAGGTAACCCTAGCAGCTGAAAACCCTGGGAAATTCTTTCTAGTGTCTCCTTTTTCCTTTCCATTTTTCATGATATCTATTTTATATGTGTTTGTTTTAAAGATAGATATTGAAGAAATTGTAGAACTCCTTCAGAAGGAATTTTGTTCTGCTTCTACTTAGGTGTAGATTTGGGCTTCCCTGGTGGCTTAGACAGTAAAGCATCGAAGCTGGAGATGTGGGTTACATTCCTGGGTTGGGAAGATCCCCTAGAGGAGGGTGTGGCAACCCACTCCATATTCTTGCCTAGAGAATCAGCATGGAGAGAGGAGCCTGGAGGGCTACAGTCCATAGGGTTGCAAAGAGTCAGACAAGACTGAGTGACTAAGCGCAGCTCAGGGACAGATTTAGCGATAAAACATCTTACTTAACTCATTCTTACAGCAACACTTGAGTTAAAACAGAAATTGTGGTACTGTCAGAAGCAGAACTTTCCTTGGAGAAGGTGAACACTAAGATTATGATAACTTTACTGCTGGGTCATAACTTTCATCTTAGGCTCCATCACTAGGTCATCATTTCCCTAAACAGTTTCTTGTTATTCAACCCTTCCAGACCTCTGATCATTGCTGTTTCTGCAGGAAATCACATCCAGGTTCTGCCGCAGTGCAACGACTCCATATCTGAACCAGCAGGCACTACGGCCTCAGAAGAGAGCGCCCCCTACTGCTCAGGTGAGGGTGACACAGGACAGAAAACCCTTCTCAACCCCTGGAGTCACCGTCCCATTGTCCAATTTCTCTCTCCTCAGACAGCAGGCAGCTCCGCCTGGTGGACGGAGGCGGTCCCTGCGCCGGGAGAGTGGAGATCCTTGACCAGGGCTCCTGGGGCACCATCTGTGATGACGGCTGGGACCTGGACGATGCCCGCGTGGTGTGCAGGCAGCTGGGCTGTGGAGAAGCCCTCAATGCCACGGCGTCTGCTCACTTTGGGGCAGGATCAGGGCCCATCTGGCTGGATGACCTGAACTGCGCTGGAAATGAGTCCCACGTGTGGAGCTGCCCTTCCCGGGGCTGGGGGCAGCACGACTGCAGACACAAGCAGGACGCGGGGGTCATCTGCTCAGGTCCGAGCTGCACACTGTCCACAGTCTGGGAGAAGGGTGGGGCCCAGGAGGACAGGGGTCTGAGTCCTGAGGGAGAGATGCTGAAAGGACCAGAGAAGAAGGCTTCCTCCCATGGGGCCTGTCTTTCCAGAAGATATGAAGATGAGGTGCTTTCACTTCCTCCTGCAGCAGCTGAGGTTCTGGTCCTTTCCTCTCAGCAGTGTTTCCTGGCAGAGCCTCTTCTCACAGGTTTTCTTGAAAGCAGGGCTCTCTCTCCAGATACATACAAAAAATTTAAACTCACAGTACTAGTTTTCATTTGTTTAGGTAACAACATACCAACTAGTAGTTTAAAACAATACGTGTTTATTGCCTTACTTCTGTAGCTTAGATGTCCAGTGCGGATCTCACTGGGTTGGGATCAAGGCTTTAGCAGTGCTGCATCACTTTTGCGGCTTTAGGGGCGAATCTGTTGGCTTTTCAAGCTTCTAGACACTGCCTACATTCTTTGGTTCATAGCCCCCTTCATCCATTTTCAGATCAGCAATGCTGCCTGTCTTCAAGCATTATCCAGAGTCATAGCTCTCTCTCTAACCAGAGCTAAGAAAAGTATTCTACTTTTAAAGACAGTGGGTCTAAGGATGTGGCTCACATAGTCAATACAATATTCTAGCTTAAACTCACCATCCCACGGTCCTTACCTTAATCACATTTGTAAATCCCTCTTCTCAGATATGGTAACAGATTCACAAGTTGCAGAGATTGGGATGTGGACATTCTGTGGTTAATTATTCTGCCTATCTCCCTGGTATCCACATCAGATCCCTTTGACATACTCTTTAAAGATTTCATCAGGAAGCAGGATTCAGCTGCCCCTCCCTGACTAGCGCCCATGCAATTTGGTCTTCCTCTCAGTTCATATCCACTACACCACTGTGGCAGAAATAGAAAGACAGACACAAATGGACAAAGTCAGTTAAAAGGGAGGCGATGTCAGTCTTGTCATCTAGTGGGTATCTCTCGAGCAAGGTCAGAGATGAATGTTCACCATTTCCAGAAGAAAGGAAAACCTAGAACTTGCAGCCAAGTTTTCACTGTGTCCCATCTCCTCCCTTTCAATCTCAGAGTTCCTGGCCCTCAGGATGGTGAGCGAGGACCAGCAGTGTGCTGGGTGGCTGGAAGTTTTCTACAACGGGACCTGGGGCAGTGTCTGCCGCAGCCCCATGGAAGACATCACTGTGTCCGTGATCTGCAGGCAGCTTGGCTGTGGGGACAGTGGAACCCTCAACTCTTCTGTTGGTCTCAGGGAAGGTTCTAGACCCCGGTGGGTGGATGGAATCCGCTGTCGGAAAACTGACACCTCTCTCTGGCAGTGTCCTTCTGACCCTTGGAATTACACTTCATGCTCTCCCAAGGAGGAAGCCTATATCTCCTGTGCAGGTGACTTACTCTCTGTTTCTGTGTGTCTGTTTTAATCCCTATAGGATGCAGTGAGATTTGATATTTTAAAATCTAAGTGATATTTTAGTAATCTAAGTTTAATCTGGGTCCACAAAAATGACATTAAGTAAAAATGTTAGTCACTCAGTTGTATCTGACCCTTTGCGACGCCTTGGACTGTATAGCCTGCCAAGTTCCTCTGTCCATGGAATTCTCCAGGCAAGAATACTGGAATGGGTTGCCATTCCCTTCTCCAGGGGATCATCTTGACTCCAGGTATCAAAATCGGTCTTCCACGTTGCAGTCATATTCTTTACCGTTTGAGCCACCAGAGAAACCTAAATGGGGTAAGGATGGAACTAATTTAATTCACGTATTCCAACCCTGATTTTTAAAAATTTTGAGATGTAATTCTTGTAACATTGTACTTGTCCTAAGTGTACAATATAGTATTTATGTATTTGTACATATTGGTAAATAATCACCACATGTATAGTAATATCCATCACAACATGTAGTTACAATTTTTTTTTTCTTATGATGAAAACTTTAAGATGTATTTTCCTACCTACTCTCAAGTATAAAATACTGGGTTAACTGTAGTCACCACGCTGTACATTACATCCTCATGACATTAACTTTAGACCTGGAAGTTTGTATCTTTTGGCTACCTTCACCCATCCCATTTTGACCACATTGACCCTCTGGAAACCACCAAGCTGTTCTTTGCATCTCTGAACTCAATTTTCTGTTTTTTTTTTTTTTTAAATAATCCACATGTAAATAAGGTTAAATTGTATTTTTCTTTCTCCGTTTGATTTAGTTCATTTTTAGCATAATGCCCTCAAGTTCCATCCATGTTGCAAATGTCAAGATTTTCTTCTTTTTTATGGCTGGATATATGTACATAGAAAATTTTATTTATCCATTCATCCATCAAAAAAGGCTTAATGTTGTTTGCCTATTTTAAATAATTCTTCAATGAACATTGGGTTGCACATATCTTTTTAAGTTAGTGTTTTTATTTTCTTCAGATAAATACCCCAAAGTGAAATTACTAACTGACATGGCAGTTTTATTTTTAGGTTTGAGTTTCTATTGAGGAACCTTAATATGTTTTCCATGGTGGCTGCGCCAACTTATCTTTCCCCCAACTGTGCACAAGCTTTCTCTTCTCACCACATTCTCAAAAATTCTCATTATTTCTTGTCTTTTTGATAAAAACAACTCTATGAGGTGATATCTCATTGTGGATTTGATTTGCATTTTCCTGATGATTAGTAATGTTGCATATCTTTTCAGGTACCTTTTCATGAACAACTGTAAGTTTTCTTTGAAAAAAATGTCTATTCAGGTCCTCTGCCCATTTTTTAAATGAGATTGTGTTCTTTTGCTATTGAGTTGTATGAGTTTTTTATGTATTCCACATATTAACCCATATCAGAAATATATTTGCAAATATTTTCTCTGAAACTATAGATTGTCTTTCCATTAAAAAAATATTTTTCACCACAATATCTTTGCCCTTTATTTATATATTTACCAACCTGCATGCCCTACTGGATCTTAGTTCCCCAAACAGAGATTTAATCTGGGCCATGGCAGTGAAAGCACTGAGTCCTGACCCCTGGACTGCCCTAGTGAGTTCCTCATTTTGCTGATGGTGTCCTTTGTTGTGCAGAAGTTTTTTAGTTTTATGTCGTCCCACTTAGTTAGTTTTGCTCTTGTTGCCTTTGCTTTTGGCATCAAATCCAAAAAGCTCCCACCAAAACTGACGTCTATGACTTTTCTTCCAGGACTTTTATGGCTGCAGGACTTATGATTAAGTCTTTGATCCACTTTGAATTAATTTCTGTGAATGGTATAAGAGAGAGGCCCAGAGTTATTTTTTGCATGTAGCTGTTCACTTTTCACAACACCATTTATTGAAGAGACTGTCCTTTCTGCATTGAGTATTCCTAGTTCCTCTGTCAAAAATTAATTAGCTGTATGTATTTGGGTTCATTTCTGGGCTCTCTATTCTGTTGATCTCTGCACCCATTTTTATACCAACACTATACTGTTTTGCTTAATACAACTTTGAAATATAGTTTTAAATCAGGAAACATGGCACCTCCAATATTGTTCTTCTTTCTCAAGATTGCTTTGGCTATTCAGGGTCCTTTGTGGTTCCATACAAATTTTAGGATTGTTTGCTCCATGTCTGTGAGAATTTCCTTTGGAATTTTGATAACAAAACCCACTATCTTTCATCAATGTCTTAGAGTTTCAGTGTACAGGACTATCACCTCTTTGGTTAAATTTGTCCCTAACGATTTATCCGTTTTTTTTTTTTTATTAAATGTAAATAGAATTGTTTTCTTAATTTTTCCTTATGGCAATTTGTTATTAATGTATAGAAATGCAACTGATTTTTGTATATGAAGTTTGTATCTTGTGACTTCACTGAGTGTATTAGTTCTAACAGATTTTGGTGGGGGCTTTAGAGTTTTCTATATATAATATCGGGCTTCCCTGGTAGCTCAGAGGTTAAAGCGTCTGCCTGGAATGCGGGAGACCCGGGTTTGATCCCTGGGTCAGGAAGATCCCCTGGAGAAGGAAATGATAACCCACTCCAGTACTCTTGCCTGGAGAATCCCATGGAAGGAGGAGAAGCCTGGTAGGCTACAGTCTGAAATCTCCAAATAGCATCAGGTTTGCCTCTTCCTTTCAGATTTGTGTGTCCTTATTTTTTTCTTTGCCTGATTCTTTTGGCTAGGAATACCAAAACTATGTTGAATAAAAGTGGTGATTAAGCATCTTTGTTTTGCATCTGATCTCAGAGAAAAAATATTCAGCTTTTTACTGTTGAGTATGAGGTTAGCTGTGAGTTCATCATATGGTCTTTATTATGTTGAGATATAATCCCTCTGTGTCTACTTTATAGAATTTTTTAAAGTCAGAAATGGATGTTAATGTTTTCAAAAGTTTTTCTACATCTACTGAGAGGATATGATTTTCATTTTCATTTTGTTCACTTGGCGTATCACATTGATTAATCTGTGAATGCTGAACCATCCTTGCATCCTTTGGAACAAACCTCACTTGATCATCATGCATGATCTTTTGCATGCATTATTGAATTATGTTTTTAAATGTTTTATTGTGGATTTTTGTCCCTCTGTTTATCATAGATATTTCTTGTGGTGTCCTTGTCTGGTTTTGATATCAGAACAATGTTGGCCTCCTAAAATGAGTTTGGCAGTGTTCCTTTCTTCTGCTTTTGGAAGAGGCTAAGAAGTTTCCACCACTTAATACCATTACACTGGGAGTTGGGATTTCAACAGCAAGTGCTGAATGAAGTAAATGTTGGGGGGGCGGTGACAGATATTCAAACAAAAGTGCTTATTCCCTGCAACATTTCTCTCTCTCTCTCTCTTTCCTACATACACAAACACACACACCCCATTCAGATATATTGTGAATGATATGCTGGGTGTTGCCTGAGAGAATGTGGTGACAGATATTTCAAAAACATATAGTCACCACTCCTTGCCTCTCTTTCCTCATCTCTTTGTCTTTTCCACTTGAAGATCAAAGAAGCATTAAACTATTAAATCTTTTATTGATGATATTTTTCCTACAGTAAAGCACCAGGAAGTGGGAGGTGGTTAAGTCTCTGACCCTGAAAGTGAGTAACCACCTTGAAGAGATCTTGCCATCACTTTCTCAGAGGATCTCTGTATAGATTGGGTAGGAGGTTTGATAGGATGATGTGGAAAGCATATATTTATTCTGATATTTTTTTAACAGGTACATTTTACAGTTATGTATATTTCTTTCAGTATCAGGCTTTTGTGCCTTTTTCTTGGTGTTTTGTTTCTAATTTCTGTTTCCTCTGATTACTTAGCTTTCTCAGTATATCTATTTGAGTCTATTGCAGACAGTTTTACCTTCAGTTCAGTTTAGTCACTCAGCACACCAGGCCTCCCTGTCCATCACTAACTCCCGGGGTTTACTCAAACTCATGTCCATTGAGTCAGTGATACCATTCAATCATCTCATCCTCTGATGTCCCCTTATCCTCGCCCTTTCAATCTTTCCCAACATCAGGGGCTTTACCAATGAGTCAGTTCTTCTCATCAGGTGAGCAGAGTATTGGAGTTTCAGCTTCAGCATCAGTACTTTCATGAATATTCAGGACTGATTTCCTTTAGGATGGACTGGTTTGAACACCTTGAAGTCCAAAGAACTCTCAAGAGCCTTCTTCAACACTATAGTTCAAAAGCATCAATTCTTTGGTGCTGAACTTTCTTTATATTCCAACTCTCACATCATACATGCTGCTGCTGCTAAGTCGCTTCAGTCATGTCCGACTCTGTGTGACCCTTTAGACGGCAGCCCATGAGGCTCCCTGTCCCTGGGATTCTCCAGGCAAGAACACTGGAGTGGATTGCCATTTCCTTCTCCAATGCATCAACCCGAAAAATGAAAGTGAAGTCGCTCAGTCGTGTACAACTCTTAGCTACCCCATGGATTGCAGCCCACCAGGCTCCTCCGTCTATGGGATTTTCCAGGCAAGAGTGCTGGAGTAGGGTGCCATTGCCTTCTCATACATGACTACTGGAAAAACCATAGCCTTGACTAGATGGACTTTTGTTGGCAAAGTAATGTCTCTGCTTTTTAATATGCTGTCTAGGTTGGTCATAATATTTCTTCCAGGGAGTACACATCTTTTAAGTTCATGGCTGCAATCACCATCTGCAGTGATTTTCAGTTCAGTTCAGGTCAGTTGCTCAGCCGTGTCCAACTCTTTGTGACCCCATGAATCGCAGCACGCCAGGTCTCCTTGTCCATCACCAACTCGCAGAGTTCACTCAGACTCACTTCCATTGAGTCCGTGATACAATCCAGCCATCTCATCTTCTGTCGTCCCTTCTCCTCCTACCTCCAATTCCTCCCAGCGTCAGCGTCTTTTCCAATGAGTCAACTCTTTGCATGAGGTGGCCAAAGTACTGGAGTTTCAGCTTTAGCATCATTCCTTCCAAAGAAATCCCAGGGCTGATCTCCTTCAGAATGGACTGGTTGGATCTCCGTGCAGTCCAAGGGACTCTCAAGAGTCTTCTCCAACACCACAGTTCAAAAGCATCAATTCTTCAGCGCTCAGCTTTTTTCACAGTCCAACTTTCACATCCATACATGACCACAGGAAAAACCATAACCTTGACTAGACGGACTTTTGTTGGCAAAGTAATGTCTCTGCTTTTCAATATGCTATCTAGGTTGGTCCTAACTTTCCTTCCAAGGAGTAAGCGTCTTTTAATTTCATGGCTGCAGTCACCATCTGCATTGATTTTGAAGCCCCCCAAAATAAAGTCTGACACTGTTTCCACTGTTTCCTCATCTATTTCCCATGAAATGATGGGACCAGATGCCATGATCTTCCTTTTCTGAATGTTAAGCTTTAAGCCAACTTGTTCACTCTCCACTTTCACTTTCATCAAGAGGCTTTTTGCCATAAGGGTGGTGTCATCTGCATATCTGAGGTGATTGATATTTCCCCCGGCAATCTTGATTCCAGCTTGTGCTTCATCCAGCCCAGCATTTCTCATGATGTACTCTGCATATAGGTTAAATATTGCAGTGATGGGATGAAATACCATGAGGTCTCGTGAAAAGAGGCATGTCTTGGAGTTTAGAGGGAGGCAGGTGTCCGCCTCTTTCCTGTGTCCCCTACGTGGTAAAGCAAGAAGGCTGGCCGTGTCAGGGGAGCTGCGGTCATTCCTGTCTGTGGGCAGGCATGGTCTCTGCAAGGTGAGGAGCTGTCTTGCCTGGTTCAGCCCGCCAAGAGGGCTTGTGGGCTGCGAGATTCCCGTGCCTGAGAGACAGAGAAGACGGGCGTCCAGGCCCGCTGCGTGGCCCAGAGCAATGCTCCAGTCCAAGCCGGGCGAGCGCAACCTTTGGTATAGTGTGTCTCTTCTTTTGAGACAAGATTATCTTGGTTTATTCAGGTGGTTCTGATGTAGTCACAAGGGTCCTTATAAAAAAGCAGAAAGGCCAGTCAAATATGACAATGCAGATGAATCTATGAAACAGAAATAGAATCAGGGACATAGAGAACAGACTGATGGCTGCCAAGGGGGAAGCGGGTGCGAGAGGTTTGGGTTGAGAATTTGGGATTAGCAGATGCAAACTGGTATGTGTAGACTCAATAAAACAATCAAGTCCTACTGTACAGCATGGGGAACTATATTTAATACCCAGTGATAAACCATAATGGAACATAATATGAAAAGGGATGTATATATATGTTGTATAGATGTATAGTCAGTTTGCTGTGCAGTGCTAATTAACACAACACTGTAATTCAACTGTTTTTGTTTAGTTGCTCAGTCATGTCTGACTCTTTGCGACACCATGGACTGTAGCCTGCCAGGCTCCTCTGTCTGTGGGATTTCCCAGGCAAGAACACTAGAGTAGGTTGCCACCCACTTTTCTTTGTGATTTAAAAAACGTCTTCCCCCCTGCTCCTCCTCCAGGCTCCTCCGCCCACCTCTTTGCTGTCTGACTTGGGTGGGGGCAGCTCCAGGGCTCCCACCCCCCTTCCCGCTTGGTGTAAGTGCCCTTTGCCCTGGCAGAGCTGTTTGCAGGAGGGCAGAGGGAGGGGCGTTCCCTTGGGAAGAGGGCAGGAAGGACCAGAGGTTAAAAATAGGCGGCTTCTAAGAACCAGTTTACTGCTGCCTCAGCTCAGATGTGGTCCTCCTGTGATAACCGGGCTAGAAGCAGAGTGTTGCTTTTGGAACAAAGGAGAGAAAGTAAATCAACCCTCATAAAAAGGAAGAAAGAAACAGACATCACCACAAAATGTAGGCTTTTAGTCTGTGTCCCGGATAAGAGGAGCGCTCCCAAATTGCCCCGGGGGTTTTAGATGTTGTCCCGTGGTGATTCTGGGCGCGCGTGATTGTACGTGCGTGTGTCCACGTGTGTGATGCTCAGATGGTTCTTTGTGCCAGGTACTGAGATGTTCTGGGACTGGGTAGGTGTTCCGAGAGATTCTTGACACATGTGTCCCATTTACAAGGAGTTCTTGTGACCCTAAGTGGAGGGAGCTCCCTTGGTCTTGTTTGTGCAGTAAATACCCAGCCTGGACCCTCACTCACACGGGAGGCGTACCAGCTGCAGAGCCAGGGTCAAAGCCAGTGGTGCCAGCTCTTGTAATACGATAGACAAGCTGCCTCATTCCCCTTTTTGTTCAAAGTAAGAGTTCCCCTCACCAAAGTACAGAAAACCGAGCCTTCCCTGCCTGCAGGCGCTAGAGCAGATGGAAGTGGCGCTGCTGTGTGAGAGCCAGTGAGGGTCCCACTTCCTGTCCACNAGCCAGTGGTGCCAGCTCTTGTAATACGATAGACAAGCTGCCTCATTCCCCTTTTTGTTCAAAGTAAGAGTTCCCCTCACCAAAGTACAGAAAACCGAGCCTTCCCTGCCTGCAGGCGCTAGAGCAGATGGAAGTGGCGCTGCTGTGTGAGAGCCAGTGAGGGTCCCACTTCCTGTCCACACTCCCAGGGAGGCCGGAGGAGCCTCCAAGGCAGACCTGTGGCCTGATTGCCACCCGCCCCAGGTCCGCTACACCCGCGGCTGCTGCTTCCTTCTCACCGGCAGCACCTTCTTTACTGGGGAGGACTTTCTGACCTGTCAGACTAGATCCTGACAACTTCATAAGGGTATTGCTGTGTATCCTTCTGACCTGAGAAAGTAGCCGTGCTCTCTCCAGAGTTGCCCCTGGCCCTGCCCCTGCCCTGGTATGGCTTGTGACCAGGCTTTCCCCTGCCCTGAGGGGCAGTGGGGAACTGGCCGGGTGCTTGGCTTCTTTGACTCACGGCATCCCTTTATCTTGGTCAGCCAGTTAAGTGTGGCCTCTGGTGTGGGTGGGTGGGGCTGGGACGGTTGGGTGAGATGTGTATAAGAGACAGGCCTCATTCCCCTTTTTGTTCAAAGTAAGAGTTCCCCTCACCAAAGTACAGAAAACCGAGCCTTCCCTGCCTGCAGGCGCTAGAGCAGATGGAAGTGGCGCTGCTGTGTGAGAGCCAGTGAGGGTCCCACTTCCTGTCCACACTCCCAGGGAGGCCGGAGGAGCCTCCAAGGCAGACCTGTGGCCTGATTGCCACCCGCCCCAGGTCCGCTACACCCGCGGCTGCTGCTTCCTTCTCACCGGCAGCACCTTCTTTACTGGGGAGGACTTTCTGACCTGTCAGACTAGATCCTGACAACTTCATAAGGGTATTGCTGTGTATCCTTCTGACCTGAGAAAGTAGCCGTGCTCTCTCCAGAGTTGCCCCTGGCCCTGCCCCTGCCCTGGTATGGCTTGTGACCAGGCTTTCCCCTGCCCTGAGGGGCAGTGGGGAACTGGCCGGGTGCTTGGCTTCTTTGACTCACGGCATCCCTTTATCTTGGTCAGCCAGTTAAGTGTGGCCTCTGGTGTGGGTGGGTGGGGCTGGGACGGTTGGGTGGGGAGCACGTGGAGGGCTTGTTGGGAGGGGGGCCACTACTCTCTGAGCCCCTCTTCCCCCTGCGCAGAGGGGTCCACATTATCCTCGACATCCAGGCCTCAAGGAGTGGCTTGTTGGGTAGAAGGGAGCAGTTTCTTCTGCTGATCTTGCTTTGCTTTCTTGGGGAGCCGTGGGGTATAAATGACGGAGGACAGGTGACTGTCCTTCCTGGGGCTCACTGTGCGCCGCTAGTGAGCGGTGGGCTGGGGCCAAGGAGTCCTCTGAATGTCCGTTTCGTGTCCCTCAGTGGGTGAGGGACAGGGAAACACAGCGTGGTTCTCAGACCTAGGCTGTCAGCTCCCCTCCACAGCTCCTGGCTGTTGGCACCAGGGAAGCCGCTTGGGGAGAGGAGAGGGCAGGGACCTGGGGAGGGCAGGGCATCCTGGGGAGGGGAGCAGGGGAGTTCTGGCCCGAATAACGTCAGAGCACGTACTGATGAAAGTCGCTCAGTCGTGTCCGAGCCTTTTCGACCCCATGGACTATACAGTCCAGGGAAGTCTCCAGGCCAGAATACTGGAGTGGTAGCCTTTCCCTTCTCCAGGGGATCTTCCCAACCCAGGGATCGAACCCAGGTGTCCCGCATTGCAGGTGGATTCTTTACCAGCTAAGGCACAAGGGAAGCCCATGTACTGATGGGCTTACCCTTTAGTCTGAATTTTACATCTAGTCATGCTGTTTAAAAAGAAAGAAGAGTCCCAGTGCTCTGATACGTTCATGTTTCCTGGCCTCTGATGTGTGTATCGTTATTTCGACGTGCAGCGGCTCGGAGGGAGCAGTGACCCCATCAGCAGTGAACTGTGCGAGACCCAGCAGCCTGTGTTTCCCCTGACGTGTGCGGCCGCGCCCTATTTCATTAAAAAATGTGTCTTGAAACACTTGCCTCGCGCCTTCTCACATAGCGATACGTGTATGGGTGCAGTGTCCGCTTCTGGAAACCCGGTCGCTTCGGCCTTTAATCCGGGGCGAGGGCTTGTCTGCCGCTGCCTGGCTGTACCCAGCACTCCCATGGTGGGTGCCCAGGAGAGCTGTTGGCACGGGCCATCGCTGGGCGGACTCGCACGGAATGTGGTCCTGGTGCCACCCGCAAAGCGGAGGCTGGGTCGGCCGCTCTCCCTGCCTCGGCGTGATTGTTTGGGACTTAATGTAATAATTTGCTCAAACAGGCGGAGAGAGCACATTCGCTGGGCTGTGCGGCTGCAGACAATGTTTGCTCTGTTAGTTTGCTCCTTATCCCCACTCTCGGAGCCCTGTGTCCTCTGCCACCCCCGTCTCCTCGCATATTCTAACCTTGGCTAAACGGCTTCATTCGTGAGCTGGACAGTATTTTCTGGGATGAAAATAACCAAGTATCAAGAACCAGCCCTGATGCACAGGTCAAAACTGTTTAGTCTCCAGATAGAGATTTTTTTAATTAATATCTGGACAACCAAAGTATTTTCTTTTTTATTCCACGTTCCCTTCACTTCTTTGGAACCCTATTTGAAAACACGCACACACGTGAGTGCTCAGGTTAAAAGGAAATTAAAAAAAAAAAGCAGACACTTTCCTAACCTTCTGGCTGTGTTCCTGGCAGGGGCCCCGGGAAGATTCCATCCAGTGCCTCACAGACAAAGGCGTCCGCTGTCATTCCTGGCCCAGGTACGGGGTCGTGTGTGGGCTGTGCTAGTACCTAGGGAAGTTGGGGGGGGGGTTTCTTTGTTTTTTCCACAAAAAAGGTTTCCCCCCTTCTTCTCACTTTCTGGGTAACGAACACAGGGTAAAAGAAAGCCCTCTCTCACACCTGCACTGCGTTCTGCAGGTTGACAGTCTTCTGCAGTTCGCAGTGGTTGGTTCCATGGACAGAACCGGCCCTTCTCGCCACTGATGGGTGGCTGACGATGTCATGGCACAAAGCTCAGACTTTCCCGCAGTGGGACGGGCCCCCAGAAGGCGGACTGCAGCGCTCTGGCTCTTCTGCCGCTTCTAGTTCATGCTCTCAGAGGGAAGGTAAAGAGGTCGGGGCAGAACCGAGGCTGCAGACAGCTCTGATTTACTCCGAAGGCTCAGCCCAGGCCGGGAGTAGGGAGCCTCATCGTGCCTGGAAAGAGCCTTTGTTTTTCGTGAGCGCACAAGAGTACTTTCTGCACTGAAGGGGTTTTGTTCTTTCTGCCTTAATCTTCTCTGATAAAGGAAGGATAGAGGCATTTTCAAGGAACCTATTCTAGTGGCCCAAGAAAGCGTAGGAACAGGAGTTAATCTCAGAAAAATACACAGGAATTGGAAAAATCTCATTCGGTTCCTCATAGAGATGAGGGACTCTTGCTGTCAGCACGCTTTTGTCATAAAGGTAAAACTTAGCTAGAGCGCCAGTGCTGACGTGTGGATTAAGGGGATGGTGCAGCCCCAGAGTTTCGCCTCTGGTTAAAGAGCCCAGGGAGCAAAGGTTATTTGTGACTTTACTCTTAGGGGCCTGATGGGGCCGGCCTTCCCCTTGGACCTTCTGGCCTGCTGTGGTGCAGGCGGGCCACTGGGCTTCCAGCAGAGTGGGCCCGGCTGGTCAGGACTGCCTTGGTGAACACTGCGCTGGGCTCGCCTCATACTGGCCGGAAGGGAGGATTGATGGAACTACAGGGCACTCACCCCGTCCAGCTGCTCCGGTGTCTGGGTGCAGAGGCCAGGCTCCCTCAGGGCTCTCTGCAGCCGATGCCTCCGGTGAGTGGAGCCCCTGAGTAAAGCTCTCCTTTTCGTCAGGGGTCCGTTGCTGCCTGTCTCTGAGCATCGGGAAGCCTGTCTTAAGAGATTTTCATATGATCACAGCCAAATAACCCAAAAAGTTACTTCAGGATACATTTTTTTCCAACCCATTTTTCTCCCTTCAGACTCACGGTCAGACATGAATTAGCACCGACCTCAATGACCGTTTTCACGAAGCTTGAGCGGAAAGGGCTCACCGCTCTGATAAGAGGGCAGGACTGGCCTGGAGTCTCTGCCAAGCCACAGAGCAGGACTGCTGGTTGGGATGCCCGGACCCGTCGGGCCACATGGAGGAGTGTCAGTCCTTCAGGAAATTGCAGCGCGTGCCCCTGGGTGTCCAAGTCTGTGCGACCCCATAGACGGCAGCCCACCAGGTTTCCCTGTCCTTGGGATTCTCCAGGCAAGAACACTGGAGTGGGTTGCCATTTCCTTCTCCAATGTATGAAAGTGAAAAGTGAAAGTGAAGTCGCTCAAGTCGTGTCCGACCCTCAGCGACCCCATGGACTGCAGCCTTCCAGGCTTCTCCAGCCATGGGATTTTCCAGGCAAGAGTACTGGAGTGGGGTGCCATTGCCTTCTCTGATAGCCTTGACTAGAGGGACCTTATTTGGCAAAGTGATGTCTCTTCTTTTGAATATACTTTCTAGGTTGGTCATAACTTTTCTTCCAAGGAGTAAGCGTCTTTTAATTTCATGGCTGCAGTCTTCATCTGCAGTGATTTTGGAGCCCCCAAAAATAAAGTCTGACATGGTTTCCCCACCTATTTCTCATAAAGTGATGGGACCGGATGCCATGATCTTCATTTTCTGAATGTTGAGTTTTAAGCCAACTTTTTCGCTTTTCTCTTTCACTTTCATCAAGAGGCTTTTTAGTTCCTCTTCACTTTCTGCCACGTGGTGTCATCTTCATATCTGAGGTGACTGATATTTCTCCTGGCAATCTTGACTCCAGCTTGTGTTTCTTCCAGTCCAGCGTTTCTCATGATGTACTCTGCATAGAAGTTAAATAAGCAGGGTGACAATATACAGCCTTGACGTACTTCTTTTCCTCTTTGGAACCAGTCTGTTGCATAGGAACCTGGAATGTTAGGTCCATGAATCAAGGCAAATTACAAGTGATCAAACCGGAGATGGCAAAAGTGAATGTAGACATCTTAGGAATCAAAGAACTAAAATGGACCGGACTGGGTGAATTTAACTCAAATGACCATTATATCTACTACTGTGGGCAAGAATCCCTTAGAAGAAATGAAGTAGCCACCATAGCAAACAGAAGAGTCCAAAATGCAGTACTTGGATGCAATCTCAAAAATGACAGAATGATCTCTGTTCATTTCCAAGGCAAACCATTCAATATCACAGTATTCCAAATCTATGCAATGGCAACCCACTCCAGTACGCTTGTCTGGAAAATCCCATGGACAGAGGAGCATGGTAGGTTGCAGTCCCTGGGGTCGCTGGGAGTTGGAGACAACTGAGCGACTTCACTTTCAGTTTTCACTTTCATACACTGGAGAAGGAAATGGCAACCCACTCCAGTATTCTTGCTTGGAGAATCCCAGGGACGGGGAACCTGGTGTGCTGCCATCTATGGGGCTGCACGGAGTCAGACATGACTGAAGCAACTTAGCAGAAGTAGCAGCATGCCCCAACCAGTAATGCTGAAGAAGCTGAAGTTGAAGCTATGAAGTTTCTATGAAAGCTTCTATGAAGACCTACAAGACCATCTAGAACTAACACCCGCAAAAGATGTCCCTTTCATTATAGGGGACTGGAGTGCAAAAGTAGGATGTCAAGAAACACCTGGAGTAACAGGCAAATTTGGCCTTGGAGTAAGGAATGAAGGCAGGGGAAAGGCTAACAAAGTTTTGCCAAGAAAATGCACTGGTCATAGCAAGCACCAGAACTCTACACATGGACATCACCAGATGGTCAACACTGAAATCAGATTGATTATATATTCTTTGCAGCTGAAGATGGGGAAGCTCTATACGGTCAGCAAAAACAAACCCAGCAGCTGATTGTGGCTCAGATCATGAACTCCTTATTGCCAAATTCAGACTTATGTTGAAGAAAGTAGGGAAAAGCACTAGACCATTCAGGTATGACCTAAATCAAATCCCTTATGATTATACAGTGGAAGTGACAAATAGATTTAAGGGACTAGATCTGATAGACAGAGTGCCTGATGAACTATGGACAGAGGTTCATGACATTGTACAGGAGACAGGGAGCAAGACCATCCCCAAGAAAAACAAATGCAAAAAAGCAAAATGGCTTTTGAGGAGACCTTACAAATAATTGTGAAAAGAAGAGAAGCAAAAAACAAAGGAGAAAAAGAAAGGTATACCCATTTGAATGCAGAGTTCCAAAGAATAGCAAGGAGGGTTTTGCTTTACTCAGTAGATATTTGTCTATCTTTTCCTGAAGTCTACTTGGTAAATCTGTATATTCCCTTAAAGAGTTTCTTCTTACTACAGAAATATTCTCTTGTGCATATGTCATACTGAATAATAGATGAGAGTAGTTTAGAATCTATTTTACAATTTTCCATTAAAACCCATGGTGAATTCATGTTGATGTATGGCAAAACCAATACAATATTGTAAAGTAATTAGCTTCCAATTAAAAAAATAAATTTATGTTAAAAAGTTATGTAAGTGAAAATTTAAATATAAAATTATTCTGTGTTTATGGACTAATTTTCTTTAATACATTTTATTTTCATAAACCATTATCATTAATTTATATTTGCTTCACTATTTTGTTGATTAGCATTGATTTAAAGAAAATATATTTCTCTGAATTTTATTCATCTGCTCATTTATTTAATAAATATTTAGCAAGCACTTATCATGGTATTTAGAAAATGTTCTCCATCCATACTTGTTGAATGAGTGCATACAATGTGCAAGCACTGTCCTAACAGAAGAAAAACAGGGTAATTAAAGTATGCAAGGTATTTCCTTCATTCAGGGGTGTGTTAGTGTGTGTGTGTGCCTTTATAGACGGCTGTGTTTATATTTGTTATTGAATGTGGAGAGTGATTAATAAGTAAATATTTATAGGTGTTTCAGATATCTTTCTCTATCTTTAATTTTTTCTCTAGAATATTTTACAAATTTTCTTATTTATTTTTAGGAACTCTATAAACTAACATCATTTACCATTTTTCTTACATTATTTGGAAATATTTTCCCATCTTTTGTGTATGATTTTAGGTTTGTATATGTGTATGGGAGGTTATGTGATCAAATTTATAACGTTTTAGTTTTTTGACACTGCCTTTAATGCAATGTTTCAAATGCCATTCTTCATCTCAAAATAACTTTTAATCAAGTTTATTTTCTGCAAATGATTTTATAATTCCACTAAATATTTAAAACCTTACTGCATATAAATTTATTTTACTGTGCATGATGGTGTAATATTGTCATCAGTTAGGAATTACATTTTAGATATGTGGTATTTTTACTTATAACTTCAAATCAAAATATATTGTTTCATGATCTCATGGATATGACACCAAAAGAACAGGTAAAAATAGACAAGGGAGAATATCCCAGATGGCTCAGTGGTAAAGAGTTCACCTGCCAGTGGAGGAGACACAGAAGACATGGATTCAACCCCTGGGTCAGGAAGATCCCCTGGAGAAGGAAATGGCAACTCACTCCAGTATTCTTGCCTGGGAAATCTCATGGGCAGAGGAGCCTGGCAGGCTATACTCCATGGGGTCACAATGAGGTGGACATGACTGAATGACTGAACGCCAGCATGACAGTAAAAGAAACAACAGTAGAGTGAAAAGGCACCTTACAGCAAGTGATAAAAGGGATTAATTTGCAAAGTATATAAGAGTCCTACAGCTCAAGAGCAAAACAAAAGCAACAACAACAAAAGCTCTAATAAACTGATTTTAAAAATTGGTCAGGGACTAGCCATTTCTCCAAAGAAGACCTATGGATAGCTAACAGGTATATGAAAATATACTGATATCTCTAATCATCAGAGAAATGTAAATGAAAACCACAGTGAGATGTCATCTTACACCTGTCAAAATGGTTATAATTTTAAAAAAGAGAAATGTTGGCAAGGTTGTGAAGAAACTGGAACTCTTCTGGATATTTATCCACATTAAATGTGTATATTGCATCTCAAAACTATGACCCAAAAATCTGTATAATTTATAGTGATTTGCCTTTTCATTCTGGTATTGTTAAGTTTTTTTCCCTCTGCTCTTGATGAGTATTGCTCAGTGTTGATTAATTTTCAGTGAGCCATGTTTGAACAGCTTTCCTCTATTATCTTTGTCTTATGTTTACTTTCTTTTTTAGATTAATTTTATTTTTTTCTTTATTAATTCTAATCTTGTACATCCTTTAGGCTTTACTTCTCATATCCTAGCTTCTTAAATGAAAGCTTACATTTTTTCATTTTCCGTCTTTCCTCTTTTCTAAATCTAGGGTATAAATTTCCCTTAGATACTACTTTAGCTGCATTGGAAGAATTTAGTTACAGAATATCTTTGTGACCATTATTTCATAATATTTTCAAGTTTGAAAGTTATTTCCAGACCCAGGAATTCTTTGGAAGAATATTTCTTAATTTTCTCAGTAGGGATGGCTAAGTATATTTTCTTAGTAATACTTAATTTCACTCTTGTCAAAGTAAATATTCTGTATAAATTCAATTCTCTGAAGGTTTTTGTTCGATCATGTGATCATCAAAACATCTACTTCTGCTTTATTGACTATGCCAAAACCTTTGACTATGTGGATCGAAACGAACTGTGGAAAATTCTTCAAGAGATGGGAACACCAGACTACCTGACCTATCTCTTGGGAAATCTGTATGCAGGTCAGGAAGCAGTAGTTAGAACTGGACATGGAACAACAGACTGGTTCCAAATAGGGAAAGGAGTATATGAAGGCTGTATATTGTCACCCTGCTTATATAACTTATATGCAGAGTACATCATGAGAAATTTTGGGCTGAATGAAGCACAAGCTGGAATCAAGATTGCTGGGAGTTTTAACTTCTATGCAGAGTACATCATGAGAAAGATGTGTATAAGAGACAGGAACAACAGACTGGTTCCAAATAGGGAAAGGAGTATATGAAGGCTGTATATTGTCACCCTGCTTATATAACTTATATGCAGAGTACATCATGAGAAATTTTGGGCTGAATGAAGCACAAGCTGGAATCAAGATTGCTGGGAGAAATATCAATCACCTCAGATATGCAGATGACACCACCCTTATGGCAGAAAGTGAAGAACTAAAGAGCCTCTTGATGAAAGTGAAGGAGGAGAGTGAAAAAAGCTCAACATTCAGAAAACTAAGATATGACATCCGGTCCCATCACTTCATGGCAAATAGATGGGGAAACAGTGGAAACAGTGACAGACTTTATTGTGGGGAGCTCCAATATCACTGCAGATGGTTACTGTGATGAAATTAAAAGATGCTTACTCTTTGGAAGAAAAGCTATGAACAACATAGACAGCATATTAAAAAGCAGAGACATTACTTTGTCAACAAAGGTCCATCTAGTCAAGGCTATGGTTTTTCCAGTAGTCATATATGGATGTGAGAGTTGGATTATAAAGAAAGCTGAGCACCAAAGAATTGATGCTTTTGAACTGTGGTGTTGGAGAAGACTCTTGAGAGTCCCTTGGACAGCAAGGAGATCCAACCAGTCCATTCTAAAGGAAATCAGTCTTGAATATTCATTGGAAGGACTGATGCTGAAGCTGAAATTCCAATACTTTGGCCACCTGATGTGAAGAACTGACTCATTTGAAAAGACTCTGATGCTGGGAAAGGTTGAAGGTGGGAGGAGAAGGGGACAATAGAGGATGAAATGACTGGATGGCATCACTGACTCGATGGACATGAGTTTCAGTAAACTCTGGGAGTTGGTGATGGACAGGGAGGCCTGGCATGCTGCAGTCCATGGAGCTGTAGAGTCAGACACAACTGAGTGACTGAACTGAGCTGAACTGATGACCATTTAAAAATGGAAGTTTCCAATGAATTAACAATAATGTAAATAACAAATTCTTTCATTGTTGGGTGTATTGCTCTATATATGTTGTTTAGCTAACTGTGTTGTTTACATCTGCTATATTCTTCATTCTTTTTTGTATACTTGGTCTTCATGCTATTGCAAAACGGATGTTAAAATCTCCCCATTTTGATTATGATTTTGTCTATTTCTGTTCTTTGTTCTGTCAAGTATTATTCTATATTTTGAAGCAATGTTTTGACATTTTCTTGGATTTTAATATCTATAATATCTTCACTAAAGGTGTATCCTGTTATAATCATGAAAATACCCTCTTTCACTCAATTAGCACACCTTGCTTTGAAGTCTACTTTCTGTGACATTTACATAGCTATTCCAGTTTTCTTATGGTTAGGATTCACACAGTATGTACGTTTTCCCCATCATTTTACTTTCAACCTTTCTTTACCCTCATATATAAGCTGAATATCTTCATGGTGGCCTTTACGTGGTGGCATTTACAAGATGGGCTTTAATTTGAAGTATCTAATCAATTTACTGTAATTGCAGTTATTGGTATTGTTGGGCTAGTATCTGTCATTTCCTTTTAATTGACCCACGTGCTTTAGTTCTTTTTTCTTCTCTTCCCCCCTTCTTTTGTATTAAACAGATCTGTTATTATTCCAAATTTTCCTTTTTCCTTTGATTTTCAGCAGCTTTACTAGGTGTGGGAGTTTTCATGCCCATCCATCCACTTTTAAAAAATCCTTTTATCATATCTTCAAGTATTACTTCTGCTGCTCTGTCTCTCTGTCTTAGCTTCTCTTCTCCTCCTATAACTCCTCCTTCTTCTCATCTCTCATCTCTAGGACTCCTCTAAGTCAGTAATTCTGTGTAGAGTTCAATCTAAAATTCTTCTAAACTTATTAATTCAACTCTCTAGACATTTTATTTTCAGTTGGTAACTGTTCCTTGATTTTTTATAGTTATAATTAGTTGTTAATGTTTTTCATCTTTTCACCCATTTATTCTCTCATTTCCTCAATATATTGATCATAGTTAAAATCTATATCTGCTAACTGAAGCACCTCTATCATGTGAGTCTCTGCCTTCTCTTATTTTCTTTTTTTCACTTTGTTAATATGTCATGTCATCCCATGTCTTTGGCACTGAAAAAATGATCCTCCAGATACATTTTCTAACCCTTGAGAGGAGTCATATTCTGTTTTGTTAACCAAGTAGGAGAAGGGTCAAAGATCACTCAAATATATAAATACAGCTGAGAACTGAGCTGTAACAAGTCTAGGTCAAGGTTTTGGTAGCACTCAATCCACCTCTTATCTCTCTGTCCATGTGGCATGGGCCTTCAGAGATTTTGGTTGAGAACCTGGATATTTTGATAGCTCAGCACCCAAGAGAGTGAGGGAATTGCCACTCTGCTCTCCAAGACTTTTGACATAGATCTTTGGCTTCCTGCCAGCTTCATGGCTTGTATAATGAGCACATATTTGAGGGAAAAATCTGCTGTGTGAGAGAGGATTTCAGGTCTCCAATTCTGTCTCACCACCAGGTAACCCCAAATTATGCTAGCTTTTCTGTCCAAATAGGAGTCCTCTGTTTCTCTGAGCCTGGATTCTGAGCCATTAACCCAGGCACCAAATTGGGAAATTCCTTCAGAGAAAAAGAAGCTATAGATCCTTGGCTAACATTGAAACATATTACACGAGCTCCACTCTTTAGAATTTTAGCATATTTAGTCCATGTTGTGTCCACAAATGTCTGATACCTTTCAGTTCAGTTCAGTCACTCAGTCATGTCAGACTCTTTGCGATCCCAGCAGCACGCCAGGCCTCCCTGCTCATTACCAACTCCCAGAGTTCACTCAAACTCACATCCATCGAGTTGGAGATGCCATCCAGCCATCTTATCCTCTGTCATCCCCTTCTCCTCCTGTCCCCAATTCCTCCCAGCATCAGAGTCTTTTCCAATGATACCTTTACTTAAAGAAAATTTCCAGCATTTGAAGTTGTGTCTAACAACACCATTGGCCTGCTTTCTCTTCCATTCTTCATGGAAGTACAGAATTTGAGGTTTTATTCTCTACTGTATCACTTACTTAAACTACAACAATGATAGACATCATTTAACCTTTCTTTCCATGACTGGTTATATATCAAAGGAGAGAATAATGCAGTGTGTCTGTCAATATTGTTTGTTCAAAGGCTTTCAAAGCAGGAATATAACATATTTTTGCTCTGTGAGTTAGAAATACATATTTTCCCCTAGAGAACAAATAACTCCAAATTTTAGATCATAGCAATTCCTGACACAAAGTCCAAGGAGAGATTATATTCATTTGGGAGAAGAAGCTACATTCTGTGATTCCCAGTGGTATCTGGCCAATGTCAGTCAGTATCTTCTGAGATCATCTCTCACACAGGGTTGTTTAATCTACTCAAAGAGATTATATTTTTTGAAACTAAGCATCCAGATCTGGAGTTTGAAGCTTAGAATCATAAGTGAACTATTCTGGGGTAAACCATGGTGTCTCACAGGCCATTTGTTTTTCAGTTCTCATGACTATACCAAGGAGAATGATTTTAATGATAGAGGATTCATGGCTGCTCCCCGAGGCTTCTGATGAGGCCACTGCCCGACTCTAAAGTCAATGAGCAAGACTGTGTAGCTTATAAAGAATACATCCAGCTACCGGCCTAATCTTGTGACTCTGAACTCATTTAACTGCTCAGGGTAGAGAGACCAACATTTCCTGTAAATCTTTCTCAGATTTTGTGCAGAGCTCTACAAATCAGAATGTTAACTCTGATAGGACCTTGTAACACCATCTGTCTCAGACTACTTAGTAAAATAATATTTCCTGGTTTTGTCCATTTTCATCCTTGTTATGCTCTTATCACTTCTGTAAGAAACCAGATCCAAATGTTCCACAGGGCAATGACTCCGCAGCATCAGCTTCTGAGGAGAGCGCCCCCAACTGCTCAGGTGAGGGTCCCACAGAACAGAAGATCTTTCTCATCTCCTGGTCGACACCCCATTGTCCCATTTCTCTCCTCAGACAGCAGACAGCTCCGCCTGGTGGACGGGGCCGGGCCCTGCGCCGGGAGAGTGGAGATCCTTCACCAGGGCTCCTGGGGCACCATCTGTGATGACGGCTGGGACCTGGACGATGCCCGCGTGGTGTGCAGGCAGCTGGGCTGTGGAGAAGCCCTCAGTGCCGTGGAGTCTGCTCCCTTTGGGGCGGGGTCAGGACCCATCTGGCTGGACCACGTGTATTGTGGAAGAATGGAGTCCCACGTGTGGCAGTGCCCTTCCCGGGGCTGGGGGCGGCACAACTGCGGTCATGACGAGGATGCAGGAGTTATCTGCTCAGGTATGATCAGTGAATTGCCCACTGACTGAAAAAACAGAAAGCTCCAAGGAAGCTGGTGTCTGATCACCAGGGCAATAGATGTGTAAGCTAGAGATGTCTGAGATATCCTCCTTGAATGCATAAAGTATCTGTGAGTGATCAGTTCAGTTCAGTCACTCAGTGATGTCCGACTCTTTGCTACCCCATGGACTGCAGAATGCCAGGCTTCCCTCTCCATCATCAACTGCCTAAGCTTACTCAAACTCACTTTTATTGACTCGGTGATGCCATCCAACCATCTCATCCTCTGTCTTCCCCTTCTTCTCCCGCCTTCAATCTTTCCTAGAATCAGGGTCTTTTCAAAGGAGTCAGTTCTTCCCATCAGGTGGCCAAAGTATTGGAGTTTCAGCTTCAGCATCAGTCCTTGCAATGAATATTCAGGGCTGATTTCCTGATGGGCTTCATTTATTGCTACTTTCCTCTTACAAGTCTCTGTTATTTCTTCTCCAGTGACCTTACCTGATATAGCTTAATCTATATCCCAATAAAAATTGATACTCATTTTTTATATAATTTACTTTTGGAAGAGTGAAACATTTGCAAATCACCACACGCACCTGCTTTGCACAGTGAGTCCATGGGAGGAAAGGGCTAGAATGAGGATGTACCTTCCAGGATGGAGTCCTTTCTGTATGTATAGTGTGAGACACCTTTTTGTGCTGGGTTAGTAGGAGTGGAGGCACAGGGGACATCATCAAACAAATCAGAGAGGAATTTATGGATTTGTGCCAAATTGCAAGTCCCCTTTGAAAATTTAGATTTAAATATTCATAGCTCTTTGACTGATACAACAATAGAGTTGTGGATGAAATGTTCTGAGTCTGGTTTCTCCTTTCATTGTTACTAGAAAGGATTGTCTGTTCTTTATTTCCCTTTAAAACCTCTGTATAAACCAAAATTTTGGAGGAACACTTAGCCACACGCTGACAAGTCAAAGATATAGGCAATAAAATATGGATTTCTATTTTATACCTGATGTCTTCAATGATATAAGAGAATTGTGTTTGGGGGCTTGTTTGATAGGAATCAATCTTCATGACCCAGATAATCATGATGGTGTGATCACTCATCTAGAGCCAGACATCCTGGAATGTGAAGTCAAGTGGGCCTTAGAAAACATCATTATGAACAAAGCTAGTGGAGGTGATGGAATTCCAGTTGAGCTATTTCAAATCCTGAAAGTTGATGCTGTGGCAGTGCTGCACTCAATATGCCAGCAAATTTGGAAAACTCAGCAGTGGCCACAGGCCTGGAAAAAGTCAGTTTTCATTCCAATTCCAAAGAAAGGCAATGCCAAAGAATGCTCAAACTACCACACAATTGCACTCATCTCACATGCTAGTAAAGTAATGCTCAAAATTCTCCAAGCCAGGCTTCAGCAATACATGAACTGTGAGCTTCCTGATGTTCAAGCTGGTTTTATAAAAGGCAGAGGAACCAGAGATCAAATTGCCAACATCTGCTGCATCATGGAAAAAGCAAGAGAGTTCCAGAAAACCATCTGTTTCTGTTTTATTGACTATGCCAAAGCCTTTGACTGTGTGGATCACAATAAACTGTGGAAAATTCTTCAAGAGATTGGGAATACCAGACCACCTGACCTGCCTCTTGAGAAATCTGTATGCAGGTCAGGAAGCAACAGTTAGAACTGGACATGGAACAACAGACTGGTTCCAAATAGGAAAAGGAGTACGTCAAGGCTGTATATTGTCACCCTGCTTATTTAACTTATATGCAGAGTACATCATGAGAAACGCTGGACTGGAAGAAACACAAGCTGGAATCAAGATTGCCGGGAGAAATATCAATAACCTCAGATATGCAGATGACACCACCCTTATGGCAGAAAGTGAAGAGGAACTAAAAAGCCTCTTGATGAAAGTGAAAGAGGAGAGTGAAAAAGTTGGCTTAAAGCTCAACATTCAGAAAACGAAGATCATGGCATCCGGTCCCATCACTTCATGGGAAATAGATGGGGAAACAGTGGAAACAGTGTCAGACTTTATTTTTGGGGGCTCCAAAATCACTGCAGATGGTGACTGCAGCCATGAAATTAAAAGACGCTTACTCCTTGGAAGAAAAGTTATGACCAACCTAGATAGCATATTCAAAAGCAGAGACATTACTTTGCCAACAAAGGTCCGTCTAGTCAAGGCTATGGTTTTTCCTGTGGTCATGTATGGATGTGAGAGTTGGACTGTGAAGAAGGCTGAGCACCGAAGAATTGATGCATTTGAACTGTGGTGTTGGAGAAGACTCTTGGGAGTCCCTTGGACTGCAAGGAGATCCAACCAGTCCATTCTGAAGGAGATCAACCCTGGGATTTCTTTGGAAGGAATGATGCTAAAGCTGAAACTCCAGTACTCTGGCCACCTCATGCGAAGAGTTGACTCATTGAAAAAGACTCTGATGCTGAGAGGGATTGAGGGCAGGAGGAGAAGGAGATGACAGAGGATGAGATGGCTGGATGGCATCACTGACTCAATGGACGTGAATCTGAGTGAACTCCGGGAATTGGTGATGGACAGAGAGGCCTGGCGTGCTGCAATTCTTGAGGTCTCAAAGAGTCGGACACGACTGAGTGACTGAACTGCACTGAACTTGATAGGAATAGGAGTAAGAGGACACCTGTAATTTTTGAAGAAGATAGAGGAGACTTATAGTAGCAAAGAGGAAAAAGAAGGGCAATGGGAGATGTCAAAGGCCATATGGGGTTCTCTGAGCATCACTGTGGGTCCAGGTGTGGTGTGCAGGATGCTGCATGTGCCTAAGGATACAGGAGGTCTGTACAACAAGAGACCAGACAAGGATGTATTTTTATTATATTTAATACTTTTATCCACTCACACCAGCCTTCTATTGTGCAAATTTTCTTACAATTTTTACACACATATCCTTTCATATAAAATTTAAAATCAAATAGAAAATAAAAAAGAAAAAGTAATATGTCTCAGAAGTATCTATCCTGATGTATATAAGACTTTATTGATTATTCAGCATATATTTGAGTGTTTAGCATGTATCTTGGTATATGAAACAGCATACAAGAAATATTTCCTTCTTGTTCTTTGAAAATTTGTAACCTCATGGGATTGATATAGAAACTAACAAGCTGTTAAGTAAAAATGTTTTAAGTAAAATGTGTATCCTATGACTAAACTCCCAGCCAGACCACACCAGATGTCCTAACCTGGACTGGGGAGTTGAAAGTGGGCTAACAAAAGGCTAACAGATCATCCTGGCTCTCACCATTCCCTCTTGGATAAGTGGTCAAGCTGGTCCTTCAATTCATTAATTTCTATATTGTCTTTTCTGTTCTCTCCTGTTCTCTATAGTAGATTTTTATTCTGTCGAAATATTCTTTCTGAACCTTCAGTGTTCTCATACTTATGAAATCAGAGTCCTTTACCAGAAAGAATTCCACCGTGTACATAAATAATTATAAGCACAGTCAGAAATCAGGCAAATGTATTTAAAAATAGTTCTTTATGATGATAAGCTTTATATTTTTCATTAGGTTACCTTTCCTCTATCCAAAATATGGTCCCTGAAGGTCAAATCATGTCGTGAGTCTTTCCCTTAGTCTCCTTCCTTCAGTTTCATACTCCATCCACTCCCAGTTTAACCTACCCCTCATCTCACCCACACTCCACTCCTACAGAAGTTCTTCCCTTTCAGAGTCTCTTTTCCATCCGTTTGTAGCTCTTAGGATTGTTTTCTCTTGTCTGCAGTGGGAGAAATGGGAAAGGGAAACAGGGTTAGGTTGCAGATGGAAGGAGCACAGGGGTAAAATGTGTTAAAAAACTTGCTGGACAGATATTTCCCCCAAATCTTTCTTTCATCCATATTGAGGCTTTTGTAATGTAGAAATCTGTAAATTATATATGACTGTTAGCTCTGTCTTCTCTTCTTCTCCTCTCTTTTTTTTACAGCATGATGACTACTTCTCAAGAAATAGGAAAGGAGTTTGCAGTTAGCATATGAGTGCATGCTAGGTCTCTTCAGTCATGTCTGACTCTTTGCGACTCTGTGAATAGTAGCCCATCAGGCTCCCTCATCCGTGGGATTCTCCAGGACAGAATTCCGGAGTGGGTTGCTATGCCCTCCTCCCAGGGATTGAACTTGTGCATTGGCAGATGGGTTCTTTATCACTAGTGCCACCTGGGAAGCTCCACTTAGCATATAGATAGAATTTAAAAACATTGAATTACCGTCACTCCATAGCATTTGCTAAGATTCTCATGTGTTGGAAGAAAACCAGTAATATGGAGTAATCAACACAGTCAGTCATCTTGTATAGTCCCACTGAGAACTCACTCTCTCCCAGGTTCATTGGTAAATCCTAGGCTTTCTTGAAAGATGGCTAGGACCAACCCTTTCTTCTATGTGCTAGGTCTCTTCAGTCATGTCTGACTCTTTGCGACTCTGTGAATAGTAGCCCATCAGGCTCCCTCATCCGTGGGATTCTCCAGGACAGAATTCCGGAGTGGGTTGCTATGCCCTCCTCCCAGGGATTGAACTTGTGCATTGGCAGATGGGTTCTTTATCACTAGTGCCACCTGGGAAGCTCCACTTAGCATATAGATAGAATTTAAAAACATTGAATTACCGTCACTCCATAGCATTTGCTAAGATTCTCATGTGTTGGAAGAAAACCAGTAATATGGAGTAATCAACACAGTCAGTCATCTTGTATAGTCCCACTGAGAACTCACTCTCTCCCAGGTTCATTGGTAAATCCTAGGCTTTCTTGAAAGATGGCTAGGACCAACCCTTTCTTCTATGCCTCTGACCTTTCTTCATATTCAAACTCATCTGTGGACAATTTCTTTTCACAATTCAAGTTGGCTAAGAAATTCTTGGAATTTTTCACCATCAGAGATTATGAGAAATATATGGGAATCATAAAAAGTAGACTTGTTATAATATCTAGCTTTCCTTCCATGAGTCATAAGTCTGTTTACAGAATGACCTGCACTCAGATCTCTCAATTGATTTCACTTGTATCAGTGACTTGAATATTGACTCCTGAGAAAAATCTGGCTGGACTTCTAGCCCCAGAAATTTCAGGATGGCCTTCTAACCTTGTCTGGATCTTAGTTTTCTAACCTCTTGAATCCCAAAGACCTATTTCACTCTGGGTTAGTTCAGTTCTGCACCCAAGTCTGATGCCCATTGCAGTGCAGTTTCCTTGGGCCCTATAGTTTCCAGGCCTTTAAATAAAGAATTCACATCCTAACCAACATCAAAATATAAGTTTTTGGAATTTAGCCATTCCAAACTGACTCTGCAAATCATTCTGGATTTCTCTTCCAAAACTCACTCATGAAAATGCAATTCTGACACTGTCAAATTTTCTCTTCATGCCTCAATCCTGGAAAATAAAAGCTTTCACACCATTGCCTGTGACATGTTTCCAGTTGCCAAGNAATTTTTCACCATCAGAGATTATGAGAAATATATGGGAATCATAAAAAGTAGACTTGTTATAATATCTAGCTTTCCTTCCATGAGTCATAAGTCTGTTTACAGAATGACCTGCACTCAGATCTCTCAATTGATTTCACTTGTATCAGTGACTTGAATATTGACTCCTGAGAAAAATCTGGCTGGACTTCTAGCCCCAGAAATTTCAGGATGGCCTTCTAACCTTGTCTGGATCTTAGTTTTCTAACCTCTTGAATCCCAAAGACCTATTTCACTCTGGGTTAGTTCAGTTCTGCACCCAAGTCTGATGCCCATTGCAGTGCAGTTTCCTTGGGCCCTATAGTTTCCAGGCCTTTAAATAAAGAATTCACATCCTAACCAACATCAAAATATAAGTTTTTGGAATTTAGCCATTCCAAACTGACTCTGCAAATCATTCTGGATTTCTCTTCCAAAACTCACTCATGAAAATGCAATTCTGACACTGTCAAATTTTCTCTTCATGCCTCAATCCTGGAAAATAAAAGCTTTCACACCATTGCCTGTGACATGTTTCCAGTTGCCAAACCAGGATCATGAACATGCAGTGGGTTTATTTATTTGTTTCTCTCAGGATTTGTGCATCTGGTTGGAAAGGATGGACCCTGCTCAGGGCGAGTAGAAGTGTATTCTGGAGAAGCCTGGATCCCAGTTTCTGATGGGAACTTCACACTCCCCACTGCCCAAGTCATCTGTGCAGAGCTGGGGTGCGGCAAAGCTGTGTCTGTCCTGGGACACGTGCCCTTCAGAGAGTCCGATGGCCGGGTGTGGGCTGAAGAGTTCAGGTGTGAGGGGGAGGAGCCTGAGCTCTGGGTCTGCCCCAGAGTGCCCTGTCCAGGGGGCACCTGTCACCACAGTGGAGCTGTTCAGCTCATCTGTTCAGGTGAGATGTAGGTCAGGACTAACCTCCCTGCATACTCTGTTCAGGTGAGAAATCATGAGATGTTTCTGAAATTCTGTTATCTTGTTCCCAGCATACTCAGAAGTCCGGCTCATGACAAACAGCTCCTCTCAGTGTGAGGGGCAGGTGGAGATGAACATTTCTGGACGATGGAGAGCGCTCTGTGCCTCCCACTGGAGTCTGGCCAATGCCAATGTTGTCTGTCGTCAGCTTGGCTGTGGAGTCGCCATCTCCACTCCTGGAGGACCACACTTAGTGGAAGGAGGTGATCAGATCTCAACAGTCCGATTTCACTGCTCCGGGGCTGAGTCCTTCCTTTGGAGTTGCCCTGTGACTGCTCTGGGTGGTCCTGACTGTTCCCATGGCAACACGGCCTCTGTGATCTGCTCAGGTAAGAGAGGGAAAAGCTACTGGTACTCAGGATGCTCCTGGAGTGAAATGTCCCCAAGAGCAGANGATCAGATCTCAACAGTCCGATTTCACTGCTCCGGGGCTGAGTCCTTCCTTTGGAGTTGCCCTGTGACTGCTCTGGGTGGTCCTGACTGTTCCCATGGCAACACGGCCTCTGTGATCTGCTCAGGTAAGAGAGGGAAAAGCTACTGGTACTCAGGATGCTCCTGGAGTGAAATGTCCCCAAGAGCAGAGGGTGAGGGAAGACTGGCTTTAAAAGGTAATTTCTCTTTTTTAAATTTATTTATTATAATTGGAGGATAATTACTTTGTAGTATTGTGACGGTTTTTGCCATACATCAGTATGGATCGGCCATAGGCATCCATTTGTCCCCTCCATCCTGTACCCCCCCTCCCACCTTCCTTCCCACCCCATCCCTCCAGACTGTGACAGATCACCAGCTTTGGGAGCCCTGCATTGTACATCAAACTCTCAATGTCTATCTGTTTTGTATAAGGTAATGTATATGTTTCAATGGTATTCTCCAAATCATCCCTCCGTCAACAAATAGATTCAAGAGATTAGATCTGATAGGGTGCCTGAAGGACTATGGACAGAAGTTCATAACATTGTACAGGAGGTGATGATTAAACCATCCCCAAGTAAAAGAAATGCAAAAAGGCAAAATGGCTGTCTGAGGAGGCCTTACAAATAGCTGAGAAAAGAAGAGAAGTGAAAAGCAAAGGAGAAAAGGAAAGATATACCCATCTAAATGCAGAAGTCCAAGGTATATCAAGGAGAGATAAGAAAGCCATCCTAAGTGAAAAATGCAAAGAAATAGAGGAAAACAATGGAATGGGAAAGACTAGAGATCTCTTGAAGAAAATTAGAGATACCAAGGGAACATTTCATGCAAAGATGGGCACAATATAGGACAGAAACAGTATGGACCTAACAGGGCAGAGGATATTAAGAAGAGGTGGCAAGAATACACAGAAGAACTGCCCAAAAAATCTTAATGACCCAGATAATCTTAATAACTCAGATAATCACTCACCTTGAGCCAGACATCTTGGAGTACAAAGTCAAATGGGCTTTAGAAAGCATCACTACCAACAAAGCTAGATGGAATTCTAGCTGAGCTATTTCAAATCCTAAAACATGATGCTGTAAAAATGCTGCTCTCAATATGCCAGCAAATATGGAAAACTCAGCAGTGACCACAGGATACAGAACAATGGACTAGTTCCAAATTGGGAAAGGAGTGCACCACGGCCATATATTGTCACCCTGCTTATTTAACTTATATGCAGAGTACATCATGAGAAATGACAGGCTGGGTGAAGCACAAGCTGCAATCAAGATTTCCAGGAAAAATATCAATAACCTCAGATGTGCAGATGATACCACATTTATGGAAGAATGTGAAGAAGAACTAAAGAGCCTCTTGATGAAGGTGACAGAGGAGAGTGAAAACGCTGGCTTAAAATTCAACGTTTAAAAAATGAAGATTATGGTTTTGCCATACATCAACATTTGGTCCCATCACTTTACGGCAAATAGATGGGAAAAACAATGGAACCAGTGGTAGACTTTATTTTCTTGGGCTCCAAAATTACTGCAGATGATGACTGCAGCCACGAAATTAAAAGACACTTGCTCCTTGAAAGAAAAGCTGTGACCAACCTAGACAGCATATTAAAAAGCAGAGACATTACTTTTTCAATGAAGATCCATATAGTCAAAGCCATGGTTTTTCCAGTAGTCATGTATGAATGTGAGAGCTGTACCATAAGGAAGGCTGAATACTGAAGAATTGATGCTTTTGAGCTCTGGTGTTGGAGAAACCTCTTGAGAGTCCCCTAGACTACAAGGAGATCAAACCCATCAATCCTAAAGGAAATCACTCCCGATTATTCATTAGAAGGACGGATGCTAAAGCTAAAGCTCCAATACTTTGGCCACCTGATTCAAAGAGCTGGCTCATTAGAAAAGACCTTCATGCTGGGAAAGATTGAAAGCGGGAGGAGAAGGGGATGACAGAGGTTGAGATGGTTGGACAGCGCCCCTGACTCAATGGGCATGAGTTTGAGCCAGCTCTGGGAGATGGTGAGGCACAGGGGAGACTGGTGTGCTGCAGTCCCTGGTGCTGCAAAGAGTCAGACACGACTGAGCCACTGAACAACAACTCCTCCTCCCAGTGAGTCCAAATGCCTGTTCTTGCGTCTGTGTCTCAAAAGGTAGACATTTCATGGTGAAATATTACAGCAATTTAATTATTTTCTCTTGCATATAATTGTACATTCCTTCTGGGATTGCTATCTGTGTAAGATAAGGGTCAGGTTTCATATGGACATCCAGCTGACTCAGAACCTTTTACTGAACAGGCTCTTTTCCCCACTGCTATCACCTTTGTCATAAGCAGAAGGGCATATGTGTTTGTCCTTTATGACAGTCTACTCTGTTCCATTGTATTATTTGTCTATCCTGGCACCAATACTGTATTTCTTAATTATTGTATCTTTATATTGTCTGGATGATTTTAATTTATGAGAGTTACTTTTTATTAACTCCTCTAACACTGTTTCTTTTCTTTCCAAGTGTGTTGCTCTTTCTAGGCCTTTTGGATTTTGTATAAGTTTTAGAATAAGCTTGTCAGTTTTCACCACCCTCCCCCAAAAAAAGCCTAAATGTATTTTGATTGTGACTAGATTGAATCTATGTATAAATTTGAGGATGATTAACAATTTTGAGTCTCCCAATTCATTGACATCATATATCCCTCCATTCAGTTAGGTCTTGAATTTCTCTCAGAGGTTTTGCCTATCTTCTACTAAGTTTTCTCTTAGGCATTTTGTTTTTGATGCTATTCGTATTTTTTAAGTGTCCTAAGAAAGAATTTTTTGGACTTGTTTCACTTTTTAATATTTTTTTTGAGACTTACAGAAAAGTTGTAAGAATAATATAAAAATTCCCAGATGACCTTTACCTGGATTTCCCAATGTTAGTATTTTGCTTTAATCTTTAAAAGAAATATATATATATATATATATTTTTTTTTTTTTTTTGGGCGGGGGGGCTTCCCTGGTGGCTCAAAGGTTAAAGTGTCTGCCTCCAATGCGGGAGACCCAGGTTCAATCCCTGGGTCGGGAAGATTCCCTGGAGAAGGAAATGGCAACCCACTCCAGTATTCTTGCCTGGAGAATCCCATGGACAGAGAAGCCTAGTAGGTTACAGTCCACGGGGTCACAAAGAGTCGGACACGACTGAGCGACTTCACCTCACCTCACCTCACCTTCACCTCACCTCATATATATTTTTATTGAAGTGTAGTTGACTTACAATGTTTCAGGTGCACAGCAGAGTGATTCAGTTATACAAATACGCATTATTATTTTTGAAATTATTTTCCATCATAGGTTATTATAAGATATTGACTATAGTTCCCTATGCTATACAGTAAACCACTGTTACTTGTTGTGTATCTATTTTTAAATTAGAAATCTAGCATTCTATTCATACTAAGTCAAACAAGTGGAATCAAAATGTCATAAACTTTTTAGTTAGACAAAAATTTATGTTTTCTAAAATATATATATATTATACATAATTATATATGTGTAAAAAAGCTTTTCTACTACACTTGATAAAGACTTGAGTAAGAACATCAAAAAAAAAAAAGAAGAAGAGATGGAGAAATTGGAGAACATAAACTAAATGAAATGGGAGCACTGAATATGAAATAGAAAAAGTGAAACATGATCTTTTACTTTTATCTAGTATGTTTCACTTTTTCTATTTCATTTTCAGTCTTTCTACTCTGCCATCTTGAACTGGAAGTCCTATTTTGCTTTAATCTTTATCTCTCTGTTTGTCTCCCTCTCTTTTTCTGTCTGTCCCCCTCCTGTTCCATTTGTCCCTAAATATGTAAACTCTTTCTGAATTAGGTTGCAGACATGATGTCCCTTTATCCCTAAAATACTTCAGGGAATTTCCACAGTTATTAACCACAGTTCAGTCAAGTCTTAGCAAACTTCAGCCCCAGATGACCTCTAAGTGCAACCACATGAAAAACCCCAAGACAGAACTGCCGAGTTTAGTCTTTCTCAGATTACACTCAGGAAATCATAAGCAAACTGAAGTGTATATGTTTTGCTTTAGTTGCTAAGTTTTGGGGGGAAGTTGTTTTACAGCACTATAACTAGGACACTTACCATGTGACCAGCATTTCTAGATAGAGGAATATTTGTCCTCTGATCTTCCATTGAACTCTTTCTACCTTATGCTGATCTAACACTGAGATACACTCACTCTCTAGTTCTTAATTCCAGCTATTAAGTTTTTTAGCTCTAGAATTTTTATTTGTTTTTGTAGTCATTTCCTTGCCAAGATACATATCTTGTGGGTTCATTTCCTGAGCATTTTAATCATGGCTGTTTAAATTCTCTGTCAATGGAATCTAGAAAAAGGGTACAGGTGAGCCTATTTTCAGGGCAGAAACAGAGATCAAGACCTAGACAACAGTTGGAAACACACCGCGGTGGTTAGGAGAGGGCAGGATGCATTGAGAGAGTAGCACTGACTTACACACACTGTCACATGGGAAACAGATGGTAGCAGGAAGCTGACACACAGCACAGGGAGCTCAGCTAGACGCTCTGTGATGACCTAAAAGGGTGGGATGGTGGATGCAGTGGGAGGGAGGCTGGTGAGGAAGGGTATATGTGTATACTTATGGCTGATTCACGTTGTTGTACAACAGAAACTAACACAACATTGTGAAGCAATTATCGTCCAGTAATAAAAATAATAAATTAACAAAATAAAATAAATTCTCTGTCTGGTAACTCTAATAGCCGGATACCCTGGGGTATTCCTTCCAATGTTTCCTTTTGCCTCTTGAGCTTCCATGAAATCTCTTTTGTATAATTATTTGTTTAAATGATAGACATTGAAGATGAAAAATTGTAGAAAGTCTTCAGAAAGGATTTTGTTTTGCTTCTTCTATTTAGGGAAAGATTTAGTAAATCCCATGGATGGAGGAGCCTGGTAGGCTACAGTCTGTGCGGTCGCAAAGACTCGGACACGACTGAGCGACTTCACTTTAGGAGTAACACACCTTATTTAACTCATTCTTAGTGCAACACTTGGCTTAAACCAAAATTATGGCACTGTCAGAAGCAGAATTCTCCATAGAGAAAGTGAATACTAAAGTTATGATAAATGTACTGATATGTCACAGCTTTCATTTCAGGCTCTACTGCTAGGTCATTTTTTCAACCCTCCCAGCCCTCTGATCATTGGTGTTTCTGCAGGAAACCAGACCCGGGTGCTTCCCCAGTGCAATGACTCTGTGTCTGAACCAGCAGGCTCTGAGGCCTCAGAGGAGAGCGCCCCCTACTGCTCAGGTGAGGGTCCCACAGGACAGAAGACCCTTCTTACCCCCTGCCCTCTTGCCCCCCTCACCACCCGTTACCGCCCCATTTCTGTCTCCTCAGACAGCAGACAGCTCCGCCTGGTGGAAGGGGGCGGTCCCTGCGCCGGGAGAGTGGAGATTCTTGACCACGGCTCCTGGGGCACCATCTGTGACGACGACTGGGACCTGGATGATGCCCACGTGGTGTGCAGGCAGCTGGGCTGTGGAGAAGCCCTCAGTGCCACGAAGTCTGCTCACTTTGGGTCGGGATCAGGGCCCATCTGGCTGGACGACCTGAACTGCACAGGAAATGAGTCCCATGTGTGGAGGTGCCCTTCCCGGGGCTGGGGGCGGCACGACTGCAGACACAAGGAGGACGCGGGGGTCATCTGCTCAGGTCTGCGCTGCACACTGGCCGCAGGCTGGGGGAGGGGTGGGGCCCTGGAGGACGGGGGTCTGAGCCCTGAGGGAGAGATGCTGAAAGGACCAGAGAAGAAGGCTTCCTCCCATGGAGCCTGTCTTTTCAGCAGACGTGAAGAGGAGGTGCTTTCACTTCCTCCTGCAGCAGCTGAGATTCTGGCCGTTTTTTCTCAATAGTGTTTCCTGGCAGAGCCGTTTCTGACAGTTTTCACGTGAAAGCAAGGCTCTCTCTCCAGTTCCCTGTGGTGGTACAGTCTGGAGATCCTGTGGATTATGTAATGAAAACACAGATTTACTCTGCTCAGCTCTGTATGCTAGGAGTCTGATGAGGGTCTCCGCGGGCCAACATCCCAGTGTCCACAGGGCTGCGTTCTTCCTGGAGGCCCCCTTCCCAGCCTTTCCTGGTTTCTGTCTGGCCTCTTCCTGGGCTCGGGGCTTTCTTCTTCTCCAACAACAGTGCCTCTTCTGCCCGTTCTTCCTCACTCCCATTTCCTTCTGACTGGAACTGGGAAAGGCTGTCCGTCTCTAAGGAGAGTGGGGCTAAGGTGGCGTTTAAACTGGGGTCTAAACGTCCCAAGGTCCTTAAGTCAGTTACATCCGTAAAGCCCCTTTTGCCAGGTCAGGTAACATATTCACAGGTCCTAAGGATTGGTATGTGGACATTTGTGGCTCCGTTATTTTGCTTCTCTCCCCAAATACCCACATCACATTCCATCCAGAAACAGTTTTAGAGTTTTTTTTCAGGAAGCAGGAGTCAGTTACCCATCCCGCAGGCGCCCCGGCTGGTCTTTCTTTCAGTTTGTACCCACTACACCATCGTGGTAGAAACAGAAAGACAGACACAAAAGGACAAAGTCAGGGGAAAGTGAGGCAGTGATAGTCTTGTCAACTAGTGGGCCTCTCCGCAGCCGGGTCAGGGCTGTACGGTCACAGTTTCTGGGAGAGAGGGAGACCCAGGGCACTGAGTGGGGTGCTCACTGTGTCCCATCCCCTCCCTTTCAATCTCAGAGTTCCTGGCCCTCAGGATGGTGAGCGAGGACCAGCAGTGTGCTGGGTGGCTGGAAGTTTTCTACAACGGGACCTGGGGCAGTGTCTGCCGCAGCCCCATGGATGATGTCACCGTGTCCGTGATCTGCAGGCAGCTTGGCTGTGGGGACAGTGGAACCCTCGACACTTTTGTTGCTTTTAGAGAAGGTTCTAGACCCCGGTGGGTGGATGGAATCCAGTGTCAGAAAACTGACACCTCTCTCTGGCAGTGTCCTTCTGACCCTTGGAAATACAGTTCCTGCTCTCCCAAGGAGGAAGCCTATATCTCGTGTGCAGGTGACTTACCGTCTGTTTCTGTGTCTGCCTCAACCCCAAAGGATGTTGTTAGAGTGATTTTATGCTTTCCAATCTAAGTGATGATTTTAAGTTGAGTCTTGAAAATGTCTATATGCCTGTGTCTGTGTGTGTGTTTGTATTTCTTGTGGGGTGTGGAGACCAATAAATGATGAACAGTTACAGTCATTTCAGCTGATGATCACATTCAGTGAATGTTTCAGCCCGGGAGATAATAAGCCTGTGTTTTCACATGTCATTTGCACTGAGTCAGACCTTAGATAATCTTATGTGGGGATAGGACCACCCCCAGCTGTCCCTGATCCACTGTTTCCCTGTTGTTTGCAGGAAGAAGACCCAAGAGCTGTCCACCTGCTGCCCCCTGCACAGGTACGTCAGCCCCGCCCCCTCCCCTGTGGCTCCCAGGGGCTCCTTCCTCCCACCAGGGCAGTCACAGGAGGGGCTGCTGCCTTTTCAGACAGAGAGAAGCTCCGGCTCAGGGGAGGAGACAGCGAGTGCTCGGGGCGGGTGGAGGTCTGGCACAGCGGCTCCTGGGGCACCGTGTGCGATGACTCCTGGAGCCTGGCAGAGGCCGAGGTGGTGTGTCAGCAGCTGGGCTGTGGCCGGGCCCTGGAAGCCGTGCGGGCCGCGACATTCGGCCCTGGAAATGGGAGCATCTGGCTGGACGAGGTGCGGTGCGGGGGCCGGGAGTCCTCCCTGGGGGACTGTGCTGCGGAGCCCTGGGGGCAGAGCGACTGCAAGCACGAGGAGGATGCTGGCGTGAGGTGCTCTGGTGAGTGAGGGGCTCGGGGTCCACCCTGGGTGAGCTGGGGCAGCGCGGGAGCAGTGGGCTGGGCCAGGCGTGGTGGGGAGTTTGTGTTCAGAGAGTGTCTGGGTTCCGGGGCTCTGATCTAGCACAGTGAAGCTGGGAGGACTGGACACTGATGTCATGGAGACTGAGGGGGTGATTTTAGGGCTCAGAAGGGAAAAATGGGTTACCTTGTGATCTGGCCAATTCCCTTTACCTAATCTCCTGTCTTTCTCTTTAGGTGTAAGGACAACATTGCCGCCGACTACAGCAGGTACTGTGATCCATCCACGGGCAGGAGAGAATACTCAGATTCTGGTAACCTGTTCTGTGGGCTCTCTGACAGCTCAGGAGAGGAAAGAGCCTGAGGCGTCCTGGCTGTTGGGAAGGAGCCGGGGCGTTATGTTGGGGAACGCCCCTGCCTGGGTTCCCAGGGCCACATGTTTCTCAGGCCCAGGATCCAACAAAGTCTGGTTCTGGTGGTGCAGAGTCTAAGGTTCTCCCGCCTGCCCCTGAGTGTTGCTCCTCATCAGTGAGGTGTGGGTGTCAGGACTGTTTGATGCTCTGTCTCCTGAAGCCCAGGGTGAGGGGATGAGCCGAGTTCTCAGAGGCTGTCTCAGCAGGGCAGCTCCCTGACAATGCCCAGCTCTGTCTCGGGGCCCCACTGGCTGCAGTGGACTTGACTCATCTCAGGATGAGACCTGGAGGAGTCCTATTAGTACATTTGTGTCTGAAGCTAGGATACCATCATCCAGAGCCCCCAGAAATGCTGGCACAGGGGGTTTCTCTGTGCCCAGGACCTTCTCCACACCCTGTTGCCTTGCTCTCCTTAGGGACCAGACCAGCCTCAAATCCTCTTCCTGGCATCTTCTCCCTGCCTGGGGTCCTCTGCCTCATCCTGGGGGCCCTTCTCTTCCTGGTCCTCATCATCCTGGTGACTCAGCTGCTCAGATGGAGAGCAGAGCGCAGAGGTGGGCTGCAGGGGGACCTGGGGACCAGGGAGAGTGTGTGGCGGCAAGAGATGGGGCAGGTGTGAGGAGGGCAACCTGGGCCAGGTGTATGTTCTGAGTTTGTAGAACTCCACGTGCTCCATGCTGAGCTCTAAGGGCTGAACAGACAGAGGTTCTTAGGACTGGGGTGTGAACTCTCATAAGTTATGGCCTCTCCTGTGAGACCAGAAAGAGTCAGGGCTGAGCTGTGAATTCAGGTCAGACAAGGGGAGACGGTGCTGACATGGTGCATGGGGTGGGAGATGATGCTGAGGCCCAGGCAGCCTCTGTGTGAGCATGCGGGAGAGGAAGGTGGGTATGTTGGATCAGGGTGCCTGAGGTGGCATCTCTGACCTGCTAGGGATCTCTCAGCCTTTTCCAGCTATGAAGATGCTCTTGCTGAAGCCGTGTATGAGGAGCTCAATTACCTTGTGACTCAGAAGGAGGGTCTTCTGGGCAGTCCAGGTGGGTGTCTCTGCCTGCCCTCCTGGGACCTCTGGTTGTAACCTCCTACCGGCTGTGCGGGTCTTCTCAGTGTCCACAGACCCCACGTGTGCCCAGGCTTACAGAGGCAGCTCTCCAAAGTGGCAAGATGGCCTCTCAGAGCCCCGTGAGCCCCCAGCCCCCATCTACACTGCAGGAGCCAGGCCCGTCCCTTCTCAGCCTTAACGCAGGTCCCATGGGTGTGGGGAGGGTCATTCCGTGTGTCATGTGATGTTTTCCTCCACTTTAGGCTTCCTGTCAGATGGTGAGGACAACAATGACTCCAGATCCACTCCAGGTAATAGAGGTGGACCCGCCTCAGCTGGGCTTTGGGGAGGAGGGTTTCTCTCACGGAGACAAGATGCAATGGGAACAGTCTTCCTTTGATGGACCAGAAGGATCCCTTGTGTTCAGATGGGGTCTGTCCTTCCCTTTCTCTGGCTATTCTGTGATGTCTCACATTGGGGCTGGGCTCTCTGTGTCCAGAATCACAACAGGCACACACTGGTTTTAAAAATAATTTCTGTAAAGCACAATTTGTCAAAATACTTTAGTAATGCTCAATGGTAGGAGAGTTATTTTGGGATGTATATTTTCAAACAGGGAATATTAACATATGTAAAATCTTGTTTTGGTTTATGGACACATCAAAATGAAACATGGTCTTAGAGAAAAAAATCTTCTGAAACAAGGAGTGACTGGTGCCTCTATTTAGCAGCTCAGAAACTCTGGGTCAGAAGGATCTTAGGTATTTCCCCGACCAACCTACTTACTGTGGTTTCATCTGACCCCTGCTGTGGCCTCAGAAGCCCCAGATCAGAGGACTGATGCCCCTGGTGAGGATTATGATGATGGTGAAGAGGTACCAGTGACTGGGGCTCCTCATGACTCTCAGGGGAGCAAGGAGGAAGTGCTCCCAAAGAAGGAAGATGGGATGAGGTCTCAGACAGGTGAGCGGGGTTAGCTAATCCCTTGTAATCTTTGGTCTTCATTCTGGAAAAGGTGAATTTTAGCTCTTCAATGCCCGGCCTCTCTGCAGTTTCCAAATATGGGTAATCTCATGCATTGGATGGGCCACCCTAATGGCTCAGATGGTAAAGAATCCAACTGCAGTGCAGGAGACCTGGATTTGATCACTGGGTCAGGAAGAGCCCCCAAAGAAGGGAATGTCTACCCACTCCAGTATTCTTGCCTGGAGAATCCAATGGGCAGAGGAGCCTGGTGGGCTACAGTTCATAGCATTGCAAACAGACACAACTGAGTGACTAACACTTCACTTCTCAACCATTTGCCATCTTTAATGCTGTCAGACTCCTTGGGGGGTGAGGAATCACTCTACTTTAGGCATTTATGTCCCCATAATGCGACATAAATCTTCATTTTATTTGTAATATGCTTACATTAAAGTTTATAGATTAGGGACTTTTCTGGTAATCCAGTGGTTAGGACTCTGCACTTTCACTGCTAGGGCCTCTGGGTTCAATCCCTGGTCAAGGAACTAAGATCCCACAAGCAATGTATAGTAGTCAAAAGAAATAGATAGCTGATAGATTAATTGAGCATCTTTACCAAATCCAAAAGTAGATAAGTGTTTTTATAACATCTCTGTGCTGCCCTGTATGTGAAAGACAGAGATTTAAAAAATGTATTGCAGTATTGAAATTTGTGAGTCATCTGATAATTTAAGATGAGCTCTGTGTGTATAAGGTTGCAATGACATGTACAAAGTCTGTGGTATATGGTGGCCTTAACATTAAGCCATGTTGGTGGATCATTGACTCAAAGTTTATGATCAGCTAAGGTCTAATTTCATCCAGATATTTCAGTTGTCAAGAGAAAACACTCTCTGGAAGAGAGTATTTATCCATCTGAGGGCCTGTGTGGTCCCTGGGGAGGGGGGACATCTGTGGATGCACCCATGATACTCTTTGTGGACATTTGGGAACATGTATCAAGATAACTAAGAGCAGAGTTGGTTTATGAGTGAGGAACTCGGATTTTCCCTGTGTCCACTCTGCCTCTCATTGTGATTTCACATCTGTCAGCTGTGAGAGGAGAACATCTAAATTGTTATGCTCTTACTGTTCCTGGGCATCTCCTTGCTATTGTGCAGCCTGGAAGCAGATCTTCCCAGAGCTCCTGTATGAGCACAGGTCTCCTGTGATGCAGAATTTCCATATGAACTGAGGCCCCAGGGACCACATGGACCGGATCTGAGAGGACAGCCTGGATCCATCCTCACTGTAACTGGTGTGAAACAGTCTCAGCCTCCTGCCCACACCTGGCTCCCAGGGATGCTTGTCATCATCACTTGTTTAAAACGCTTCCAACACCCTGTCCAGCTCCTTTGTCTCAGTTCTAATTATGCTTCTCTTTGATTTTCAGGCTCTTCTCTAAACATCTCTAGAGGGGAAGCTGATCCTGGGGAAGGAGAAGAGAGCCCCTGCCTACTCCAGGGGGAAAAAGGGGACCCTGGGTATGATGATGTTGAACTCAGTGTCCCAGGAACATCCACAGTGACTTTCCTGTGATGTTGTATTAAATACAAGATAATGCCTCATATATTCTAATTGCCTGTATTTCAATAGAGGCTGACCTGTGATGGTGTTATATGGAAATTGCTCAAAATGAAATATTCTGATAAAGGAAGTTTTGCTTTGTTAATAATTACCAAGTTCCATGTCAAATGCTTTTAGAGGATTGGTCCTCAAACACCATTTTCCTCAAAGGAAGTACACGATGAGTGCACTGCCCTGTTTTCTCACCTCCAAAGGCTAATGAGGCCATGACTTTGCCTGAATCACAGATGCTCCAGGTCACTCTTAGTAAAAGCATCTAAACTTGGTCCACATTCACACCCTTCTTCCTAGCAAGATGAATTTGCCGACCAGAAAATATAGTCAGAACCTGATAGAGTTATTTTATTTGGTGGGAATGCTTAGGACTCTAAGCCCTGAAGACAGCATCTCAGTAGCTCTGAGAAAACTGCTCCAAGGAGGCAGGAGGCGAAGTCAGCCTATTTACAAGTTTGCAACAAAGGGAGCAGGCAGTCTGAACATCAGAGATGAGGTACCAAGTTAAGGAATGTAGCGTTCTATGTATGGGAAGATGCAAGCCTCTGGACTCACTGGATTCAGTCCTTCCATATGCAGCTCAGCTATCTGGGGCAACCCTGTTTCCCTCTCCACCTGTTCACCTTAAGGAGCGGCAGACGGCTGCTTCTTGCCTTTCCCCAGCTCCTCAGCCATCACCATGGGGGGTGGCAGCATCCCCAGGATCAAAGTTTCGGGAGTCCTCATTCACATTTGGAGGCCAGAAATCACTGATGGCTGTGACATTTCTTGTTTATTTATACAGCAGGAGATATTTTCATTCCACAAACTCATGGGAAAAACCCAATCCTGAACATTCCTGTATGTTCTCCTTGAGATGTCACATCACCTGTTTTAACCTGTTCTTGGTCACTAGATTTGGATGTGAGTTTCAAAGTTGGACTTTGCTGTTGGGAGACCAGGGATACAGTTTTCCTTATCCTGCCTAATTAAAACTTATCCAGGCCAATTAAAACTCTAACTCTACCTACTTACCTCTCCCTTTTTCATCTCTCATTCCCTCAGTTCAGTTCAGTCCAGTTCAGTCGCTCAGTCGTGTCCAACTCTTTGCGACCCCATGAATCGCAGCACGCCAGGCCTCCCTATCCATCACCATCTCCCGGAGTTCACTCAGACTCAGGTCCATCGAGTCCGTGATGCCATCCA
>SJYX01017025.1:0-101200 GCA_006410675.1 Oreotragus oreotragus
CCACTTTATAAAACTGGTTTATTTTCATGGGTTCTTTGGGGAAGTTCTTGATAGAACACCTCACTTGAAACCGCATGGCCCCCCTCCAAAAAGGGGCTGGCTTTGACAGATCCTTTCATATAAGGAAAGATGTAAACCATCTTAGGTGGAATTCATTGCAATTTAAGAACTAGATGATCAATGTGAGACCCATTTTCTCTCCAGGATTTCAAAATGCATTAACGTTTTCATTACTCAACACAAATGCCAAATGTTGACCTTTCAGATGTCTCTTTCAGAAAAACATGCCATAGCTTTCAACGTCCAGTCTTTTATCCTTTAGCAGTCATCTATATTATGCCATCAAGTTTATTTTAAAAACGTTCCTTAAATAACTACCAGGTTCATAAGAAGTTCAGGGAAGGCATCAAGAAATGTGAGCCAACACAGCTACAGACCAAATGCTGCCCCTAAGAAAACTAGGGGGACAGCAGCATTGTGAATATCATTAAAAGTTATGAAATTTGCCATTGAACTTTGAAAAAAAATAAGCATCTGATCAGGTATAAACCCTGTGAGCCGGAGCAGGGTGGGGGGCTTTGTAAGGCAAGGAGATTTTTCAATCAAATGCCGCTTTGGGAAATGTTGGGGAAAAAAGTTTATGTAAGGAAAATGCAGCCAAGATACACCCCATTTTAGGAGACTTTATATATAAAGTTATGAACTGTGAGGAGCAGGCCCTCCTCTACCTAGTCAAAAGAAACAAGGTCCCAATCAGCAGCTACACAATTAGTGAATATATAGAGTGCTGCATGCAAAATCTTGCTACAGGCACAGTAATATCCTCTTCCAAAGGAGAGCTGTGGGGTTATTAGACTTTAAAACCTACCCTTTGTACTTTGGGAAATCAGTTTTTGTTACAGAATGTGCCTGGTTTTCACCAAAGTTCTTTAAGTACAAAGAAGAAAGACTTCAACATCAGCCTGTGAAATTGAAGTAGGTGAAAAAAACTAAAGAAACTGATTTAAAACAGCACAGTTCTCCACAGTCCCTTGTTACTCAAGGAACATGTTCCCAGACTTATTTACAGCTTAACAACCTAAGGCACTGAAATAAGGTCCTTAACTAAATTTCCAATTGCCCTAATTACTAAAAATCCCAGCCTGCCCTTGGTGTAGCTTCCTTCAGAGTTTTGGGTTGGGTTTTTTTTTTTTTTTTTTTTTTGATACTACAAAGGCAGGATGTGAGCTTTTGAAATGTATCAGATGACTGAACAGATCCTCCTACAAAATCCTGGCAACAACAAATGCAATCTGATTTCCAGATATTCAAACAAGCTGGATATTGTTTTCCTTCAGAGCTTTTACACACCATACACCAGGGAATATGAAGTTTTTAAAGATATACAAAATGAAGCTTAATAAATTGTGACTTAATAGTAAGAACTTTGAAGTAAAATTTCCACTTCTATTCAAAAATATTAGAACATGTAAAATAAATTTTTTTAGAATCAACTTTTTAAACTTTTGGAGGTATTAATGCTTTAAAAAAGCTATCCATACTCCAAAATTAAGTTTTCTGGAAACTACTTCAACAAATTCAGAGCTTAAATGCTACATCTTTTAAGACTTTATTTTCTGAAAAACATATTTCATACAATCTTTGCCATGTTAATGCAAATATGCACAAAGTAGGCCATGTACTTTTGTTTTCCAAAAGATGCACTATGAGCATTTTCAGGAAGCTGGTGTGATTTATTCAACTTTTAATCTTAAATACAATCACAAAATTATATCCATCAGGAGGCATTACAACCTTTTGTACAGAGAAGCCACTTTATTTATACAATGTTACTGGAACAAGGAAGATTCAGTTCAACTCAATTTGCTCTTATATAATAAGGGTAAAGTAAATTAACAAGTGAAGTATGATGTTGCTGTTGACATTACAGGTGGAAATACAACAAAAATTTAAACCTGAAAATAAAAGAACTTTAAACAGGAGCTGAAACTTGGACTGTCAAGGAAAAAAAAAAAAGCCTGTTTTGAAAGACATACATTCTGCAAGTCTGCATTTCAGAACATTCAGTTAAGTTTATCATCTTCCAAAGTCAGGCTAATTTTATGACATTTTTACAATAGCACAACAAACAGCTTTTTTCCCTAGTAAGCCCAAATTCCCATGGAAAGCAAGAGGCTAAATGGTTCATGTTGTACAACTAACCACTGAACCTATAAAGCTTCTCTCAATTACAGTTCATTTGCCCTTTGTAAAAAAGAGATGGTGATATTGTTACCCAGGCCTTAAAAAAAGCAGGAAAAGTGCAACAAACCCTTCCGGGTTCATAATACAGTGGATTTCCTTCCTCAGTGTTTGGAAAATTTATAATGCTAGTTTTTCCCCATAGGAGGAATCTTACTAATACAACCCAAATAGTGGGAAAAAAATCTGCCTTCTTTAAGCGATCCTTTATTAACATAGTCTACCTCCTAGAGTTAAGAGGGGAAAGGTCCTAGCTCTAAATTACTGGCATTTTACAAGCTCAAGATACAGAATGGAAGGGCATTGGTTTTCATATATATCTGGTTTTATGTAAAACAAAGGTACTTCAATGTGCTAACAGAAAACATTCATTGATTTTTCTTATGTATATGAACAGAAGCTAACAAGCTAATTGTAGGCGCCTTCTTTAATATGAAAAAAGAACCAGCTCCTTTGATTTTAGTACTGCCAAAACAAGTAAGCCCCCAGAGTAATTACAAATATGTAGAGGAAAATAGGCCAGGAAGACTTTTCAGTTCAAAGTACTGCCTATATCACAACAGATTTAAAAGGACCTAAGATTGCACATCAACTCTAATATTTGGCTGTACTTGCATTGCCCTGCTTGGAATTTTTTAATGGCTCTTTCCTTGAATTTCACACATCAGAATAACCACAATTAAAAACAAAAACAATGCAGATAACACCAAACACTGGACATTAAGAACACTACATACGACAAATAGAGGCAAGTGTTAAGGGCAGAAGTGATGGAAGTTTTTCTTTGTATTACAAACCCTCAACCCTGAACCTGGGGTTTGGGCTCTAAAAGAGCAATTTAGGGGAGCAGATCAAGAGCTTGATTATCAGTTCTCACACAGAAACCTCACATATCTCAAACAACTCACAAGTGTCAGACACAAAAGAATCATCATCTAGCAAACTATGTGAAGAACTCATGACCAGAAATAATGAGGTACTGCAAGACACACCAAAGAAACAAAGAGTAAACGAGAAACACAGACAGCTCCATGGACTACCAAGCCTCCACAGCTTTATAGAGAAATCAACTAAAATGCAGGCAACTCTAGAAAATTAAAGACAGCAAAACACTTAGAATAAACTTCAATTTCCAAGGGTACCTCAAATTGTAGAAGTTGTAAGTTATTCTGTACCCCCTGAATCTTAAGAAGGGTGGGGGGAGCACAAGAGAGTGAGTGCAGAAGTCGGGTGGGGAGGGAGAGGAGGAGGAAGGTGGGAGAGGGGACAGGGGACAGAAGGGAGGGAGGAGCAGATCCCTGGTTTGCCACAGGTATTTCTGTACAATCAAAAACGCATGGCTTCATAGCCATAGCACTCTGAAATTCACATCTTAAAAGATAATCACCAAAATACAGACCTGTCTTCTGGAATCTGCTGTATGACCAAAGCCTTTTACTGCTGATTAAATCTTTTAACTGTTGAGTTCTCTTATAACAGTTTAAAATGACAAGGCTACTTGTCAAATGACTTCCCCAGAAGCAGCCGAAGAGTACAGACTGAGGTCTTACTGTCCAGAATGCAGCAAAAAGCAAGCTTTGAAGTCATCAATCACTCATATCTGCCCTACAACCAAACATGTAGATGTCACACTATTCTCTGAGGGATCATTTTAAAATAAAAGTGATGGATAATTTAGCAGAGGCACATGTTTTTTATGTAAAGCTGTTTTGTTCTCACTAGGATAAGGTGCCAGGTACCTCTGAAGCCTGAAATTCACAGGCAAAAAAATTCACCTATTTCATTTTTCTTCTTTACCAAAGAAGCAACTTCTGATTACTGTCTATAAGGACAAACAAGTGTGAACTGTTTCTATCGTTGTAATAAAAGTTTTTCCTTGTGACAAAGAATGTTGTTGAAAGACTAATCTTGAAACAGTAGAGGTAATCAAGTGATGAGTGCAACAGCCTCTAGGAAATAAAGCAGTGTGCAAAACACAATATGGCATTATTATTCCGATAGGTTGTTTAGATTGTGAAAATAAGGTTCAAAATGAATGAAGAAAATAAAATTTGATGCACTAGTTTCCTAAACTCGCCATTAGACACATGGGTATTCAAAAATATCACCTTTCTTATAATACCTGTCAAAGTATTAAAAGAGCACTGATACTGAAATGCATTCTCCCATGAGTATTTAAAGATTACAGATTAATATGGCAATGAGAACACAGGAAAGGCCAGAACTATGTGAAATTTTTCCTTAATTCCTTTCAAGTTTGTCTGTGAAGACTGGCAACTAGAAAGTGATCATAGCCCTAATCTCTAAATTGCAGGGAAAATGTACTCGATCAAGATTTTAATCCTCTTCTACTCTGTGTTGATATGATGTGATTTTAGGAATCCTAGTCTGGATTTTTATTTTGGATCATCAGTTGAGCTTACACAGTACTGAAATGCAATGCTAAATTTAAGGAAACCTTGATCATGAATTCACTACTGAACTATTAAAACTGTGCAAAAATTAAAGTACTTCACACACTAAAGATGGAACTTAATAAAAGATGTTGGTGGTTCTTAACTTTTTGCTGATGTTTCATGTATATGTCCTAAAAGGCCAGGTAAACTAAAGCACTTTTAATTTACACCTTGTAAATTGTAAATTAAAAGTATCAAATGAGAAAACTGAATTAAAAAAAAACATTTCACTCTACCTCCACCAGAACATCACTTTATTGTTAATCTGTCATCAACAATGTAAAACTCTTAATAGGTACTCTATCCTGGTTTTTAAAAAGGTAAAAGATTACATTGGATTAGCTACTTTCTAAGAAGAAACTACAGCAATCACAGAAGAGGGAAAATTTGAATGACCTCCCAAAAATGTACACTATAAGCAAAGGGGAGTGTACATTAAATCAAATGTCTGATAGATTCATTACTTTTGAATGCACAGTGACAATTCTGGAAACTGTACATGAATCACAGAAATGACTTAAATAACCAGAATTACATTTTATATGTGATCATCAGACCTTTAAACTGTCCTTGCATTTTCCATTTTATCAGTGGTTTTGGAAAATTTTCTGTTTATCGCTCCAAATATAAGTTAACAGCATCGAGATGAAGTATATGAAATATAAGGATTCAAATAAAAGTAAATGCGAAAGATGGCTTATCTACTAGATCAGGCAAAGGGGGAAATGGGCAGATGGAGGGGATGGGGAGGACGACGATGGGGTGGGTTTTTTTCCCTTCATTTCAGAAATAAGTTCTTCCAATGTAGTGTATCTGTTACATAGCTCTCCTCCTTCAGTCCATTTCTGAAATTCATATCTCATAGCCTTTTTTTGTACTTACTGGTCAACCCGACCAGTACTGTTGCTAAGCAACAAGTGTTATGCAAGAATCTGAATGCATCAAATCTTCCTTGGCTGTGATTTCTTCGCGGCCCCAGTTTCCTCTGTTTCTGAGCGGGGTTTTTTTCCTGGATTGTACACACGGGGTCAGGTGGAATGGAGTTCCAAATCACTGTGCTCCGCGGCATCCCGATCTCTCTCTGCAGCTAACCTCCTGACACGTCTGCAGCTGTTCTGTGGCAGAAAGACAATCTCCGTGTTCAGGCGGTGAGTTTGCTTGCTTTCTTTCACCCTTGACCCTGGGGTTGCAGGCCATGGTGTTGGGCGTATCCCTGAGTGCAGCTGTCCTGCAGGATTCACTTCCCTAGCGCACCGAGATTTCCTAGGTTTCCTCAGAGTATGCCCCCAGTTGCATCACCACCGACTGTGGTGTGGCTTTGGATGCCTGAGGCTGAGTTGATTCTGGTGGATGTCTGACCTCGCTTAACCAGACTCATCTACTGTCTTGTCATTCATACCCAGGCTGTCCAACCTTCATACAGCTGAGCCAAGTTATCTAGATTAGTTGCTTCCTTAATGACATAGTCAACCTGTAAAAATGGGCAAGATAGAATTTAAAGCCATTTAAAACTTGAAAGAGCATGATTCATATCTGAGTTACATGAACTGTTTAAGTTTCTAATCACCCAAATTAATTACCCAAAGATGTGTAGTTGTCATGGTGCGAAGAAGTTAAATAATCTGAGCTTCCCTCCTAATTCTGAAACTTACAAATGTGTGTCTTGGGAAAGTCACAATCCCCTTTGAGCCTTACAAATCCTTAGAGAGAGAGAGAGTGCCACTGACCTCACAGGTGTTCTTGGGATTAAACATGTGAACTCACTGGACAAATGCTTAGGTAAACTGAAAAGTGCCCAGAAAATTCTGGAACACAGTTTGATACTCAGTTTGAAACATCTGCTGATTCTGACTCAGCTAAATATTCTTTTATAGTAAGAGATATGATCATTTCTCTATCCAGAGCATCCATCAGGGTCCAATTATATAGTAAATTCTCACTATATGGCTGCTGAATTATAACCTACAACAGTTCTTTGTGTGCAAAGAACTCTATATTTACCCTACTCCTGTGAACCACTTAACATTTTTTTATATAAAATTTAACTATCAGAATAAAAAGCACAATAGCTAAGCATCCTTCAAAAAAAAAACGGACAGAGACGTAAGATGCAGTCATGAAAGCACACAACCCATTAACCTACCAGAAAATTTCTGAAGCAAAGATACCCCTAGACCCAGAACACTGTCCAGGGTTTTTGACAAATTTGACACATCCTCTCTAAAGAATGACTCTTAACCAAGAAGAGCTTAAGCTCAGATCCAATATAGAGATCTAACAGTGTTTAAAATTAAAAAAAAAAAAAAAAACTTCTTGCCAATGTGAATTGTGGATGCCAAACCATTAGAAAATAAGGTATTCACAAGTCTCAGATTTTTACCCTACCCCACAGAAGAAAAGGCAAATGTGTAATGGAGAACTCAGGAGAACATTACCCTTGACTAAGTGCTCTACCTTAATAACAAAGATGGCACAGACAGACACACATTCAATGATGTAAAAGTCTAAGAACACATCGCTGGCAAAGTAGTCTTGCCAAAATTGCTATGATATAAAGAAAATATCAGACAAATATAAACTGAGGCACATTCTGCAAATCAAGTGGTCTGGACACATCAAAAATTTAAATGTCATAAAAGAAAAGGCTCAGAAACTGTTCTAGACATTAAAAGGAAATTAAAACTGGAACAAGTATATAAACTTCAGGATAAACTTTGACTAAATTCTGTATGGTTGGGGGTGGCTAAGTAAAAAAGGATATTTGAAGATATCTGAAGAAACCTAAATATGGACTCAATGGTGGACGGCAGTCAACGTTAACACCAGTGTTAAGTTTTCTGAAGTTGATAATTTTGTAATTGTATTGTAGCTATACATCATTACCATGTTTTGTTTGGGACACAAAGTACTTAGGCAAGAAATGTTACACAGGAAGATTAGGCAAATATAAGAATATTAATAATTCTGTATGGTTGGGGGTGGCTAAGTAAAAAAGGATATTTGAAGATATCTGAAGAAACCTAAATATGGACTCAATGGTGGACGGCAGTCAACGTTAACACCAGTGTTAAGTTTTCTGAAGTTGATAATTTTGTAATTGTATTGTAGCTATACATCATTACCATGTTTTGTTTGGGACACAAAGTACTTAGGCAAGAAATGTTACACAGGAAGATTAGGCAAATATAAGAATATTAATAACAACTGATTTGCCAATTCTAGGCAAGGAATTTATAATATGTGAGCATTCCTATAACATTTCTGAAGGTTTGAAACTTTTCAAAATAAACAGCTGTGGGCAAAAGAATTCATTCCTGAATTTATATATATAATTTTAATAATATTAATGGTAAAATTTCAGAGTAATAACTTCAGACCAACTGACACCCAGCAACACATTACAGATTACTTATTTATAGGTACTATTGACACCTAAAGTGTCCCCCTCATATCATTAGAAACCTTCACATAGCTCTCTCTAACATGCAAACTAACAGTCTTCTGTTGGAAGAGAAAGGGTCAAGCAACACCTCAATTTTGGTTAAAAGAGGACTTGGTTGAAAGCAAAGTGTTAACAGGCTAAAGTGAGAGTTGACAATCTAGGAGCTGTGTTATTCAAAATCTTCTGAGGCCTGAAAATAGATTTAAATTCCTTATTTCTCGATATGCCACCAAAGATATGGATGAGGGAATCTTTAAACCTATACTGCTTCAGCAGCGTTAAAACGTGTAGCTCAAGTTTAAAAGATGGTCACCTGTTCAGCAACTGACATCCTCCTATTCGGATCAACATCTCGGCCCTCTAGCTTGGCTTTCACTCTCTTCCACACGCTCACTGCATACGAGTTTCTCTCCTGCACAGCTATGAAGCAATGGAGACATGTATAAGTCAAGGCACCACTTTGTATTAATATTTAATATTTAAGGTGTCCTTATTTTAACTAATTACCTTTTCCAGTCTTAGGGTCTCTGACGGCCTTTTTAGGACTACAAGCAACACTCTTGCCAGTTCCCGGAACAGTGCTTGGTGGAGTATCTGCTGATGTAGCTAGATTTTTCTGAATCAGCTTTCTAGCATTCTGTGACGCGACATCAGGCTGAGTCTTCTGGCCAGTGTTGCTTCGGACTGCTACAGAGAGAAAGTTGGTAGCTCAATATACACGTAAACAGAAAACGGGTGAGCAGGGCAGTTCTGTTTCAATCATCAACTGCAAATGGACAACCCTGATACTAGATGTGATATTACAACCTTAAAGTCCTTATCCCTTAAAATAAAAGCTCTTCACCTAAAAAGACAGTTCAAACAGCTAGATGTGGCAAAAGGCAAGGAAAGCTACAGTCACAGAACGATACCATTTGTTTATATGTGTGCATGCACACGGAGAAGTCAACAAATACACAGTGGTTTTATCTCTAGTTGGACTGGAACTACACGTTTCTATTAATTAATTTCCCATATTTCCCTAACAGACATATATTTTATAATCACAGACAGTATTTGAACACACAGTATTTTTAACTCTCTAATCTCTAACATAAATACTTTTAAAATTAAGGCAAAATTTGTTCAAAGAAATTAGGGAAACCCTTTATTTACTTGAATAATTAATTTTCTATGGAGTATAGCTGACTTACAGCGTTGTGTTAGTTTCTGCTGTACAGCAAAGTGCGTCAGTTACACCCCCTCTTCTTTAGGCTCTATTCCCATATAGGTCATTGCACAGTACTGAACAGAGGTCCCTGCGCCATACAGTAGGTTCTTATTGTCTAGTTTATGTATAGTAGTGTGCATATGTCAGCCCCGATTTCCCAATTTACCCCCAGCTTAGTAACTTTAAGTTTGTTTTTTACATCTGTGACATAATTTCTGTTTTTGTAAATAGGTTTATTAGGGAAAACCTTTCAAAAGATGATAACTATAAACATGTTTGTTGTTTATTTTCTAAGTCCCGTCTGACTCTTTTGCGACTCCACAGTCTAAAGCCTGTCAGAGGCCTCTGTCCATGGGATTTCCCAGGCAAGAATACTGGAGTGCACTTCCATTCCCTTCTCCAAGGGATTTTCCTGACCCAGAGATAGAATCCATGTCTCCAGCTTCTCCTGCATTGGCAGGTGGATTCTTCACTGCCTGAGCCAACAGGGAAGCCCAATAAACATATTAGACACTCTTTAACGTCTTAGCATCTATGTGTAGATTATTAACAGGTCAAGATACAGGTTGTTTTGAATCGAGGAGTCTTACCTGCAGCAAAGGATGGTTGATAAGTAGCAGACGATGTTGGACTCGAACATTCATTTGTTGCATCGGTGACTAAGGGTGATGCAAAACTCACTAAATTATTATAGACACTGAAATACAAAATAAAATGACTCATTTTTGAAATGCTTCAGCAAATAGCTACTTGTAAGTATGAACAAAACTGAAAAAAATATTAAATTAAATAAACAAAACTTACTTTACCAGATGTTTTGCTTACATTTTAAATTCAGGCCTGAAGGCATTCTTACCTCTGACTTTGCGTTTTCAGTTCTTTCAAGGTGGGAGTTATTTCCTGGAGCATTTCAACATGTTCTTGACTTCGAACCTGACCCATGGCTTGGACTAATGTAAACAGCACTGTCTGAATGTTGTCTTGCCATGATTTATATTCACCCAAGAACTGCCTAACACTGTTCTCATAGGGAACATCTTCCCCATCTGCCAGAGCAGCTTCTTCATCCTAGAATCAATGTTAATGATTAAGAAAAATGTTATTTGTTTTACTATTACTCTTCAGACAGTCACCTTTTGGATAACAGGTAATAACTGGCTTTTTAATATCAATGTATTTAATCTGCTTATTACAATTTATTAATAACTTCTTTTCAATAGGAATCTTGTTTCCAGCACAAATAAAAACTCCAACTAAAAAGAAATCCAGGGACTTCCCCGGCAGTCCAGTGATTAGGACTCCATGCTTCCTGCACGGGGGGCACGGGTTTGATCCCTGGTTGAGGAGGTCCCACAAGCCACATGATGCAACCAAAAACAAAAAAATTCAAAAAGTAAATGATCTACTGTTTTGTAATAATAAAGCCTTTTCTGAGGACTGTTTCCTTACTGTCTAGATTCTATACAATACTGGAGAGAAGAGGTAATATTTCATTTATTTTGGAAGCAAACTATATGATTTGAGTTGGGAGGCAGAACAGAAGTTAGAGATCTAAATACTCTGTGAGACTAAGTTCAAGTTTCAGCTTTTCTATAAGTTATGTGACTTTGTATACATCAATTTCTCTAAGCCCCAGTTTCTCTGTGTACAGAATCAGAAAACTACTTACTACCTGCTTAAAAACAAAAAACCAGTTGACAGTTGATGAAAACACAAATAAACTCAGTGACAAACCAGAAATATGACCTTGGAGAAATTAGGGTTTTTTTCTCATGAATGAAACTGTTTTGTAATTTTATAAAAGTGGGGAGTGTGTCAGTGGTATTAATCTTACCTTGGCCATTGCTTTCAGGAGATGTTTGACATCTCCAAGCTGCCGGTTATGGCCAGTGAGCACAGTCTTTATATTATCAACCAGATTCTGAATTGTTTCACAGACTGTTTCTATTTGTTGCTCTTTCTCTGTCTGAATTGCTCTCTGAGTAGACATATCCTGGGTCAGTTGTTTGTGTGCTGACAAAAGCCACTCAGAGCTGCCAATAGGATGTTCAAGAGTCGTGTCCTAAACAGAATAAGGGTTTGATTTTAAGAATCAGCCAGAAAAATATAAGATTCTTTTCCTCAACATCACATCAAAAGATACTCAACTCAAGCTGATACAAAGAACCTCAGTTGCTGAGTCATGGATTAATTCACTAGAAAGCAGAGTGTTTTCTTAAAAATTTAAATAAATTTTTATAAATACTTGATAATGTAAACAATCTAGGAAATACAAACTAAGGTTTTTACTTTTCTGCATAATTATACAGGGAACAAATGCTTAAAGTTTAAAACCTAAGAAAATATATTTGGAGTAACAAAGATGACACACAGCTAGGATCCTGGACACTATAAATAACTCTTTAAAATAAAACCAGAGCCTCCTAATATATAGTCTAAAGCCTTCCCACAAAGTAGAAATGCTGAATTTATTAATTTGATCTTCCAGCATTCATCCTCCACTAGCCTTCTGTCTGCTATCCTACTTTCAAAAGTGCATCTGAGTCATTTGCTACACATTATCTCTCTCCTTCCCTAGGAACCCCTAGAGTGATTCTACTTAGAGCTCTACTTATAGCTCCGAGAGTTCTTTTCACTTTTTCATTTCATTCACTGTATTATTTGTATAAATAAGTTCCTTTGGGGATAAAAGAAAGATTTAGTCATCCTTGAATTCTTCATAACATCTCATATACAGTACATGCTCAATAAATGTAGACTAGTGAATACATTGATTTTGAGAGCACATAGTTGGTCTTATTTAAATTACCCCATCTCTTCAGTCCCAAGAATCAATACTTACCACCCTCTGTAATAAACGAAGCTCTAACTCAGAGACTGAACTGTTAAACTGTGATGCAAATGAACACATTTGTTGACATCGTTTGATTAGTTCAAATAATGCAGCATCCAGGTTTAAGGCTTCTGCAGTTCTAGTTCGTAAACTTTCAAAATGAATGATATTGCTGCAGAGGAAAGTGACCTGTGAAGAGGAAAAAGAGTGGAACCATCACAATGAGGGAAAAAATTGCAATTAATGAAAGAAAAATAATACTACCTATTCATTTCAAGAATTCAGGATCAGGTCCTGAAAATATATGAATGTATGACTCTCATGGGAAACAGACCTACTTCCTATAAAAGCTGTAAATAAATTAACACTTTTAGATTGATGCTGTCGTCTGAGAAGGCCAAAAAGCACCTAAATAGAGTTAGGTAAACACATCTTCTGCATGATTCTTTTTTAATACAGAAATTTTACTCCATAAAAAAAGTTATCATATTCAGCTTAAATTTATTTGTGCTATATCCAAATTCCGATCTGAAATGCTCCCTCCTTCTGCTTCTACTCCTGATTTTACCATTTAGATCAGAAAACACTAACTGGTTATTTGACAATATTAAGGACATCTTTCAAAGTACAGTAATAGTATTGTGATTATGTCACTAACTAGTTCTCATCTTTATATATACATACTGAAATATTTACAGATAAAATAATATTTGAGATTACCATTAAATTTAGGATAGGGAGTAGGGAGTATACAGAAAATAAAATAGGACTTGAGTTGACAATTATTAAATTCTGGTAATGGATATATGGGATATCAATGTTGTGCCTGATTATATAATCAGTTATATAATCCCGTAACTGAAAACACTATGGCACACACATGTGTCCATACCTGACTTGCTCGTTGGCTCTCCTTAAGGACAAGATTTCTTCTTTCAGCTATTGTTGCTTCAAAATCCTGTAGTACAGGTGCCAGTGCAGGGTTGGCACCACCTGCCCATTTGAGTCGCTGTTCAATACTTGCTTCAAGTGCTGCCAGTTTCTCCTATAAAAGGCAGCAGAATCTCAGTGAATAGGACTCCACTTCCTATCTGTTGAGCATTTTATATGAATAAGAGAGATTCAAAAAAAATAGGATGGCATAAGTAACTTAGAAAACATCTTTAACAGACTGTCACCTTTTGGAATTAATCTTGACTTCATATTGAGTATTTAAGACTAAACACATCTCAGAAGGCAAGGACTGGCTTTCAATTTATTTTGCAAAAAGAAGTTTCATTTTCATTTCTAAACAGTCTTAAAAAAAAAACACAAAACCCCTGTTATACCAAATTCCCACTGCACTATATATGCCATCTATGAGAAGTCCATTTGTATCTTTGATTGTAAAAGATGAAAATCAGATTCCCACAAATGTAAGCATTTATGAATAATGGTAAAAAAAAATCCAGCCAGATTATCACAATACAAAAGTTTTACATAACAAAGTTGTTTCATTATGTACTCAACATTTCAAGTGGCGGAGTTCCCATTCATACTCTTCGCCCCCCACCCACTCACACACAGACACCTCTAGAATCAGAAAGGGCATGAGTTCAATCCCTAAAGTGAAAACTAGGGCTAATATGCTATAGAGAAAAGGTATTTCAATCTTCAAAGAAGCTCAAGAAAAGTTCTATTAAAAATTTAAAAAATATTACTACAGTGATTGTAATTATACTAATATTAAACTATAAAAACAGGAAAATGTCAGTTACTACTGAATATATAAGAATACCAGAGATGTATATAAAACCATCATCAAGACCAGTTTCTCTTATTTAAAAAAAGAAAGTGAGATTAAATATTTTGCTGATGTAACCCCAAAAAAGTCAAAAATAATGGTTTAGAAAAATGTTCTGCTGCTTTTGGTATCGCAAAATTCCATTAACTACACAATAGAAGGAAGATAGGCCTAAGCTTCATCGATCTTAATAACATGCCAAACTTTCAGAAAACAAATTTGGTAATCGTTTTTACCATTACCAAGGTTAATGTATAATGGCACAGTAATAGCCATTAAAAATTCTTAAATAGTTCATTAAAAATTTGAAATATTTAGTATGTCTCTATCCTTGGTTCAAAATATACTGCTGATTCAGTTACTTTGGAAGATAAGAAAAAAAAAAGACACAAATTAAAAGTGAAAAAGGTATTAAAGTTCCTGTGACTTAAAAGCCAAGGACAGACTGAACAGAAGTCATTTCTAAAAGTAAGATGTGCCAGAAGGAGGGGATGACAAAACGTACCTGAACTGTTGCAATTGAAGTTTCAATCTGGCTCAGAGTATGGAGTTTCTTTTTCATGCTGGTTAATATGGCAGAACGAGGGGGAGGTGTGACGGACATGGCTTGTGGTCTATTGATAAGGAGATCTTCATGCTGCCACTGTTCAAAGAAGAAGAAATGTAATAAAGTAAGCAGGGGAAAAAACCAAGAGAGGGGAAGTGACGTTAGGGGGAGGACTTCGGGAAGGACTGAGAGAAGGACTGGGGGAGGAGGTAAAAAGTCCAGTTGCAGCAGAGTGGGCAGGGAAGAGTAATAACAGGAACACAATCAAAGAATTAACCAGATGGAAAATTTCCTGAGGTAGAAAACGGCTGATAAATTTCTTGGATCACTGATATGCAGTATTTAAATAGCAATTCTGAAGGCATTTCCTAGTCTAAGTAAAAGTTTCCTACACAATCCCCCCAAAACATAATCTCCAGTTTAGAGGCTGGAACAAGCACAGTAGGTAGAAGAGTTGCCCAGCATGGGAGCTAAGCAAGTAACTGAGAGAAACAATGGCAGCAGTCAGAGAAGAAAGAATTCTCTAGTGAATCTACAAGAGACAGAACGACAGAAAGGTGCAGGCAACTGCTGAGAGGATCAAGCCGTCTTATGCGTGCATCTTGTATGCTGTAAGGTGGCGCCAGAAGGCCAAGGGACATCTGAGCTGAAATTTTAAAGTTATATATTGTGCTAGCTTAGAATGTGTTTAGATGAACAAAACTGGAAGGACTTTTATAATATTTTCCATATAACTATATGGAGGAGTTTTTAATGAATAAACTCTAAAATGTATTAAATAAACCTTTTCAACACTATTTTTTTGAAGTAAAATAAATGCCAAGAAAAGCCCAATGTGGGGCTTTCCCTGGTGGTCTAGTGGGTAAGAATCCACTTGGCAATGCAAGGGACACTGGTCTGGGAAGATCCCACATGCTGTGGAGCAACTAAGGCTGTGTGCCCCAACCACTGAGCCTGTGCAGCATAGCTGCTGAAGCCTGTGTGCCTACAGCCTGTACTCTGCAACAAGGGAAGCACTACAAACGCAGAGCAGTCCCTGCTCTTCACAACTAGCACATAGCCAACAAAGGCCCAAAACAGCCAATAAATAAACAAAAGACTTTTTAAATAGATGTTATTAAAAAAAAAACCCAATGTGCTAGATGGACTGCTAACCTATAATAAATGCAACTTCAGAATCTGAATAAATTACTTTTCTTAACTTATGAGCTAAGAAACCAGCTAACTGATAAAACTGCAAAGAGAAAAATACACTGGTTCCATGCCCCACCAACTCCACTCTTGGCAAGTGGCTTCAATATAAATGATACAAAGTAACCAATGTTTGGGCCAAACCAGAACCCCTGATACTACAGCCCCAGTGCTACTTCATGAGTCCACCTGACTGAAGCTACTGACAATACTGAAGTAAAGAAATAAGAAAAAAACCTATAATTTATACTGTGCTTATTATCTTACACAGATCACCAATTTTTTTTTTCTTTTTTTAAAAAGTACTATTTTTGGCAGTGCTGGGTCTTTGCTGCTGTGCAGGCTTTCTCTAGCTGCTGAGAGGGGGGCTGCTCTCCTGTTGCAGTGCATGGGCTGCTTCTCACTGCAGTGGCTCCCTTGTTGCAGAGCACAGGTTCCAGTGCACACGCGCCTCAGAAGTTGCAGCACGTGGGCTCAGTACTTGTGGCGCACAGTACTTAGTTGCTCAGTAGTTACTCACTCCAAGGCACCTGGAATCTTCCCAGACCAGGAATCAAATCCGTGTTCCCTGCATTAGCAGGTGTGTTCTTATCACTGTGTCACCAGGGAAGTCCCAGGTCATCATTTTTAATCCACACAGTCATCAACCTTTTAGAGAGTACTGTCCCCATTCTACAGGTAAGGAAATCATATCTTAAGGGAGGTTAAAGGTAAGTTCATATACCCAAATCCAAATCTATCTCACTCCCAAAGCCTGTACAGCCCCGAAACAAACAAGGACAAAAACGGGCTTCTTAAAAACAGTTCCCAAATGATGACAGGATGTATGCAGAGAGCTTAGAGATTCAGGGAAACAGATGTCACTTTGGAAATAATTAAATTAGCCAGTACACAAGGAATATGATTAAATTGCCAACATCCGCTGGATAGCTCGCCCCCGGGAGCCCCACGCTCGTCCCCCCGCAGCCCGCCCCTGCCGTGTCCTGGGTGGAGCCTCGAGCCGCCTGCCCTCCCGCAGGCTCCACACCTGCCCCGCGGCGGGCAGTCGCGCCGGGAGCACAGGACCGCGGAGACGCAGCCCCTCGCGGGAGTCGGGCGGGAAGGTCGCCGCGCCCTCCTCACGCCCGCCTCCTTGGTCCCGCAGACCCGGACCCTCAGCCCGGCCTATCGAGCCGCCTGCCCTCCCGCAGGCTCCACACCTGCCCCGCGGCGGGCAGTCGCGCCGGGAGCACAGGACCGCGGAGACGCAGCCCCTCGCGGGAGTCGGGCGGGAAGGTCGCCGCGCCCTCCTCACGCCCGCCTCCTTGGTCCCGCAGACCCGGACCCTCAGCCCGGCCTCGAGGGAACTGCGCCTTCTGGGACGACGGCAGCCTCCTTTCTCGTGTTTGTAAATCCCGAGTCCTCGGCCAGCGGCCCCGGGACAGCCGCGTGGGGCCCCGAGCCGTCGGGGGGCCAGTGGGCAGTGGAGCGCCGGCCCTCGCTTCCCCGCGGGAGGCTGCCTGCTCTGGTTCCAGCCTGAGCCTGCTCCCCGACGCGCTCCTCGGTGACACTGGCTTTTTGCCCCTCACTGGCAGCCCAGCGGAACCTCGTCCAGAAGGCACGCAGTTCCTGTGAGCTGCACTCTGTGAAGGCCCCCGGGACGGGGGTCTCCAGGCGGGCTGCGGAGCCCGGGGGGCGGCCACAACCCCCAAGGATGCCCCGCTGCTCGGTCTGAGAGCAGAGTTCCCAGCTCCTCCATCGCAGCCCTTCCGGTTGCTGGAAGCCAAAATCTACCTCCAGTGAACACGGGGTTACTTGTGAGGCTATCGTGTTGTTCTATGCAGGTCAGGAAGCAACAGTTAGAACTGGACATGGAACAACAGACTGGTTCCAAATAGGAAAAGGAGTCCGTCAAGGCTGTATATTGTCTCCCTGCTTATTTAACTTCTATGCAGAGCACATCATGAGAAACGCTGAGCTGGAAGAAGCACAAGCTGGAATCAAGATTGCCAGGAGAAATATCAATAACTTCAGATATGCAGATGACACCACCCTTATGGCAGAAAGTGAAGAGGAACTAAAGAGCCTCTTGATGAAAGTGAAAGAGGAGAGTGAANGCTGGAATCAAGATTGCTGGGAGAAATATCAATAACCTCAGATATGCAGATGACACCACCCTTATGGCAGAAAGTGAAGAGGAACTAAAGAGCCTCTTGATGAAAGTGAAAGAGGAGAGTGGAAAAGTTGGCTTAAAGCTCAGCATTCAGAAAACGAAGATCATGGCATCCGGTCCCATCACTTCATGGGAAATAGATGGGGAAACAGTGGAAACAGTTGTCAGACTTTATTTTTGGGGGCTCCAAAATCACTGCAGATGGTGACTGCAGCCATGAAATTAGAAGACGCTTACTCCTTGGAAGGAAAGTTATGACCAACCTAGGTAGCATATTCAAAAGCAGAGACATTACTTTGCCAATAAAGGTCCATCTAGTCAAGGCTATGGTTTTTCCAGTGGTCATGTATGGATGTGAGAGTTGGACTGTGAAGAAAGCTGAGTGCCGAAGAATTGATGCTTTTGAACTGTGGTGTTGGAGAAGGCTCTTAAGAATCCCTTGGACTGCAAGGAGATCCAACCAGTCCATTCTGAAGGAGATCAGTCCTGGGTATTCTTTGGAAGGAATGATGCTAAAGCTGAAACTCCAATACTTGGCCACCTCATGTGAAGAGTTGACTCATTGGAAAAGACTCTGATGCTGGGAGGGATTGGGGGCAGGAGGAGAAGGGGACGACAGAGGATGAGACGGCTGGATGGCATCACCGACTTGATGGGCATGAGTTTAAGTGAACTCCGGGAGTTGGTGATGGACAGGAAGGCCTGGCGTGCTGCGATTCATAGGGTTGCAAAGAGTCAGACACGACTGAGCAACTGAACTGAACAAATATATTCAACTGTTAGAAATTACACATACATGGTGGGGGACAGGGAGGCTCAATAGGGAGGGGATATATTTATATGCACAGCTAATTTACTCTGTTGTACAGCAAAACTGAACACAACGCTGTAAAGCAATTATACTCCAATTGAAAAGAAATTACATTTACAAATAATATTTAATGATAACACTAACATAACCATACAACACTGATGGAAACTAATTAAAAGGACACAAAGTATAAACATAAAATGATCACAACTCCGTAAACGAGAAATGTTACAGCAATGTTGAAGCTGTGTTTGTTCCGGGTTGTCACAATTTGAGAAGTTTAAAATGTTCTCTTCTTTATATTGCTCTATAGTAATCTCTCGGCTTACCCCTTTATGAAGGGAAATACTTACCTGAAACATGGCGATGTGCAGCTGGACGCGCTGCAGGCTTGTCTTGCAGGAGGCGATGCTGGTTTCCAGCCTGCGCACCAAGTCGTGCTTCTTCCAGGCAGTGTCGTAGGAGCTCGCCAGCACAGTTGCCCTGTTCATGACCAGCTGAGAGAACTTCCCGATCTGGATGTTGTGCTCCACTGCCTTCTTACACAGATCATCAACAGAAACTTTGCTTTCAGCACCAAAATCCTTCGCCTCCACCTGTGCAATGATGTCTACCCCTAGAGCACTGATGAAGCTGCACAGTGTGAGGCCCAGGGCTTGGTTCGGGAGTCCAATCAGGAGCTGCCGCACAAAGTCAGCTGTGAATGCCTTTATTGGTTTGGCCATCTGGTCTTCACTGAAACAAGAGTTTCTAAAAAGGGTTTTCACATTGACAATCTGTACAGGCCCATTTACAGTATTCTGATCTTCAAGTGAACTTGATCCTAAAAAAGGAAATTTTTCTTTAAGTATTTCATACAATACTAAAATAAGGTGATAATGCTAACTTAAGAATTTGAAGACTTGTATGAACTTAAGATTTTAATTTACAGTTAAATTAAGCCTACTCTATCCCATTTCCCTCCAAAGTACAAATCCGGCTTAAGTGTGAAATATTACCTGACAAAGTTTTAGAAAAGGTACCACAGAGCCGAAAGAACTCCTTAATTGTCTGTAGTCGTTTTAGAAAGAAGATCTCTTCCAGCACCTGTCGGTGATTATCATCATCAAAAAAATTGACCTGAGTGCTCCTGGCTTCCCGTATAATGTCAATCTTTCGCCAAGCTATAGGAATTTCCATCTTATTTAGCTATATAAATGAAAGAAAAGAAAGTTCATTTCTCCACTCTTCAAACACGGAACAACTACTTTACTACACATGCATTATTCATCAAACCAAGTCAATTATTTACCTTTTCAACCAATAAGCCAAAAGCAGTCTCAACTTGGGCAAACATGCCATCAAATGCTACCAAAAGCATCTGGCCAGCTGACATTTTTGGTGTTTCATCAACTGAACCATTTCTTGGTTGGATTAATTCACCATACTGAGCATGAAGCATTCTAGAGGAAAAGAAAAAGGAGTTAAAACCATTCCTAAACAGTAATATATTTGGGGGAAACGTTAAGATCAACAAGTCTTACAGCTAGTATGCAGAGGCTAGGAAAAAGTCTTTTTATGAAGGAAGGAGTGTTATTAGCGATTGTTCGTGTGATTAAATTTTATGCAAACTGAAGTTATGACAATTTTAAAAGAACTATATAAAATATTACAGTATCTCTTTATATACAGAATATAAAATAATCTACACTTCCAATATTAAAAAAAAATCAAGAGGCACACAATTCTAAAGTTGGTGGACCTAGCAAAAGTTGTCAAGTATCTTCAGGCTACTGTCACATGACAGAGTCAGCTACAGACAGTGAATGGAAATAGCCATCCTTTCTGGCATGCTGAGTTTTGAACAATGCACAGTTTGAAGGTAGGTCTTGAGAAATTTGCTCTCACATTATAATTAACTTAAGACTTGCATAGTGTTAATGCAAGTTTATGCAAGCACCATGTTAAACATTTTAAGTTTAGACTATCAGAGAAATTTATAATAGAAAAAGAGCTATAGGATGGTAAAAAATTTTCATTTAGATTACCAAAAAGTTTCTCTAACACAAGATACATTCAGGCTGTAGCAGAATCAAACATGAAGTCTGTCACCCAGTACATACATGGAAGTAAACATCCCTCCCTTTGAGAGTAAAGGGATCTAGATTAGATACCAAGGGAGAGTAAGGGCTGAACTTCTGTGACAAAGAAACGGTACAGACCTAGCATCTAACTTTAAAAATAATGCTAGGAACTTTATGATAAAACTCTTGCACAAATAATTTCATTATTTAGCTGACAAATGTTTATGCTATACTAATTATATTAATTGTTTTTTAAATTTTATGATAAAACTAAAAGAAACATAAGATAATAGGAAAATTTTGAATGCAGGATAAAATAAATCATTAAGGAGTTGTTACTGTTTATGAAATAAGGGCCTCTTAAGAAAATAAGTCTACATTTTAGATATACATTTCTCCTGCAGTTTAAGAATGAAAAGGTATTTGCTTCAAAGTAACCAGAGCAGTACAATTTAAACAAGATTAACCAGAAGAAAAAAAAAAAAAAAAAGGGCGGGGGGTGCAGGATTAATCACAGTGCAGATAATTACTGAAGGTGGTGAAATGGGGGTTCATTATACTGTTCTCTCTGCTTTCTTATATCTTATAATTTTCCCATGAGAGGAAGTATGGTGGGTCAATTCATTGCGACTCTCTCAATTATATTTTCTGACAGTAACTGGACAGAATGCCAAAAAAAGAGACCCTGAATCACAAGGGACAAAGGGGTTTAGGGTTTAGCTTTGGGTACACTGCATGGCTGAAGAAACTGTTCAAGCTCTACATGTATCAAAGTCAAATTGTTTTCCTAGATTTAAGAGCTGAGAAATACAAAGTTCAATACCTAAAACAAACTTATAAAACTTAAGCTAACAAGTGTTCACCTGAAGTGACGTGTATACTCCATTAGCAAACTAAACTGGCACAGAAGCTCCCACTGAATTCCATGTGCTGGCTTAAAAAATACCACATTCCACCTTGTGTGTGAGCACAAGTATGGTAAAAACTACAGCCCTTAAAGAATACGTATGTGTATGTAATAAAGCCACACACACACACACAAGTACACATGTAACTGGTGAAACCTGAATAAGCTCTGTGGACTACACCAAAGTCAATTTCATGGTGTTGCTACTGTACCACAGGTATGCAACATGCTACACTGAAGGAGGGGTGAAGGCTACATAAGACATCCCTGAACAATGTTTTTTAAAAAAATACAATGAATCTGTAATTATTTCCTAAGAATCTGTAATTATTTCCAAATAAAAGGAATTTTTTGGGGGGGTGGTGGGGGTGGGGACGGGAAATGTTTTGGTTTTGTTTTAGCCATGCCATACAGCTTGTAGAATCTACCAGGGACTGAACCTGCACCCTTTCCAAGTGCAGAATCCTAACCACTAGATTACCAAGGAATTCCCCTAAATGAAAGTTTTTTTAAAAAGATATTACTGAGGCTTCCCCAGTGGCTCAGTGGTAAGAAGTCCACTGCTAATAAAGGAGATGTGAGCTGCATGCCTAATCTGGGAAGATTCCACACGCCTTGGAGCAACTATGCCTGTGCACCATAACTACTGAGCCTGTGCTCCAGGCCCAGGAACTGCAACTACTGAGCCTACAAGCCACAGCTAGGGAAGCCCATGTGCCCTAGAGCCCACGCTCCACAACAAGGGAAGCCACTGCAACGAAAAGTTGGGGCCGCTGCAACTACACAACAGCCACTGCGCGCCACAACTAGAGAAAAGCTGAGCAGCAATGAAGACCCAGCACAGCCAAAGACAGATAAAACTTAAAACGCATCTGCCTTCCCAACTCTTTCAAAAGAAAACTGCACAGCTTAGCATTCACTTGCCTGGCAACATCGATGTAATGAGCATGTGCTTCTTCCTCAAGTCCCATAGCTGCATTTCTTAAATAGGCTTGAAGAGATTCGACTAGAGTCTGCAGAGGAACACCATCAGTTGTCTGCTCAATAAGACTGTCCAGCTCATGAAGCATACTTTCTAACGTGTATTCTCCTTTCATTAGACATCGCAGTGCTTCTGGAAATATGATTTGCCGGAAATTTGAATTTAATTCCTGTAAATATGTGAGAAACCCAACATTAAAGCTTGAGGAAGTCAAACTGCTTTTCAGAACCAGAGGTGAAAAATACAACACTCAACATTTAAAACAAACTTACAAAATTTAAGCTAATTTAGAAGTGCTCACCTGAAGTGAGGTGTATACACCATTAGCCAAATGAACGGCCTCAGATGCTTCCATGGGGTTAGGAATGTCTAAGTCTTGTGGCACTAAATGACACTGCTTCAGAAGCTGAACCAGGCATGTGACATTTCCGCTCATACTGCAGAGCTCCTCCAAGAACCAGGCTCCATCCCGAGAAGTCAGATCAACCAGCTGCTCTCCAGCACTCGATGCTGCACCTTCCATCATTAGGTTACGCCTGAATGAGATAAATATTTGTACAGTGAAACTGACTTAGTGGAACCCACACAAATAGGATACCTCAAAATCTGGGAGAAAACAAAAATAAAGCAGTCTTACACTGGGCAAGACTAATAGAAAGTACAAGGATACCTTAATTTGGGGATCAAACAAAAAACACATGAACTCTCTGTAAGCACCAATGTTTGCAAAACAATGAAACAGTCACAGTTGATATGTCAGCTAACTCACCTTGTGAGAGTACAAAGGGCAGAAATAATAACACTTGCTAGACTCAAAGATCCTTCCTCTCCATTCTCGTGAAGGAAAACTTTGATACAACGTTCAATTTCTTTCAACTGATCTTCACAAACAGGTACAGTGACAGCTTCCTGTTTCAAGCGTTCCACCTGTCTAATAAGTCGGCTGTTGATGTCTGCTGCGTACCGCTGCAGGGTCATCTCAGTGGCCGTGATGAACTGACACACTGTTGGGGGTGGCTGGGGCGCATACTGAATTTCATATCTTTAAAAAAGAGAAAGAGGTGCTTGAAAAGAGAGTTCACACCTTACAAAATACTAAAAAAGAAAGATGAACTACTGTATTTGATACTCAAACTTTGAAGAGCAGAAACCATTATTTCCATTTTACAGAGACAGTCTCAAGATCAAAAGTAACTTCTAAAAATGATTTGAGTGACAGAATCAACATGTGATTTCAGCTCTCTTTACCTGATCCAACCACTCTTAGATACATTTTATCTAAGAGTGAGATACATTTTAACTAATTACAGAAAACACTGTCTTATAAAGGAAAACAAGAGTTTGCTGCTGCTGTTAAGTCGCTTCAGTCGTGTCCAACTCTGCGACCCCATAGACGGCAGCCCACCAGGCTCCCCCGTCCCTGGGATTCTCCAGGCAAGAATACTGGAGTGGGTTGCCATTTCCTTCTCCAATGCATGAAAGTGAAAAGTCAAAGTGAAGTCGCTCAGTCATCTCTGACTCTTCGTGACCCCATGGACTTGGACTACAGCCTACCAGGTTCCTCCATCCATGGGATTTTCCAGGCAAGAGTACTGGAGTGGGGTGCCATTGCCTTCTCCGAAACAAGAGTTTAAACCCTCGTAAAACCATAAGAAAGTGACTCCATTCAAATTCCATCTATCATTTCTTTCAGAAAATGAAATACTATGCAATTGAAAATGTGAACACAACTTTGCTTCCAGTCCCAATGAGAAGTAAAGAAATCGAGAGTGATCAACTTACTTCCTGTAGAGTTCCTGACAGCGTTCTACTGTGGTATTACAGATGAGCTCTTCCATCCAGGTCTTCCACTGCTCAATTCGATGTTTCTGAAATATGGCCTTTGGATACTGCAGAGCAACAGTTGCGTAGTGATGTAGCTGCTCCAGACAGCCTCGCAGCACCGAGCGTCTCTGCTGCAGGAGGGCACCGACCTCCCCCTCTAGCTGCTCACACTGGCTAATCAAGTGGGCCTGGCCAGCATTCTGCAGAAAGGCTGTTGCTGGCACGTAGCTGGGAGGACCTTTTGGTAAAAGATAATTATCCATTACAGTGAAGCCATTTCAAATCAGCAGTCATTGAAAGGAGTACAAACCAGAACTCTACACACAAACACATAACAATAAAACTCATATGCTCACATGTACATCTAACATACCAAGGTCCATCTGTGTGCTTATCTCTTGAAGCAAACTGGCCAGCTGTGTCGCTTCCAAATTACTGAACGCAGCCTGATAGTGTGTTATCCACTGTTCAAATTCATTCAGCTTCACCTGGATTGCTTCCTGAACAGCTCTCTGCTGAGTCTGTAGTTGAGTGTGTTCAGAATACCTAATGGAAGGAAGAAACACAAGCTGGAATCAAGATTGCCGGAAGAAATATCAATAACCTCAGATATGCTGATGACACCACCCTGATGGCAGAAAGTGAGGAGGAGCTAAAAAGCCTCTTGATGAAAGTAAAGGAGGAGAGCGAAAAAGTTGGCTTAAAGCTCAACATTCAGAAAATGAAGATCATGGCATCCAGTCCCATCACTTCATGGGAAATAGATGGGGAAACAGTGAAACAGTGTCAGACTTTATTTTTTTGGGCTCCAAAATCACTGCAGATGGTGANAATTAATTAATTGATCCAAACATCTAAAACGAGAGAAACAATGCCTATCTCACAGGGTTGAATAATGAGAAAAATGAGGTCATGGAGGGAAAGGGGCTTATAAACCATGAGATGCCTTACTCATTTAAGGAATCATGATGACATTGACCAATGTCATCAGCCCTTTGGGAGCCAGAGAGGCGCTCTGCCCAGGGTCTTGGGGCAGCAGGAGATTCGAGGGTAGAAGCAATAAAGGACCTTTTAGAAGAAGAGTTTCTGTAGGAGCTCTGCTGGGTAGGATAAGATTACATGGACACTCCATTCCCCTGCTTTAGACTTGCAGCTCCTAACTTATCATCCTCTGGGATCAAAAGAAAATGCCAGTCTCCTCAGGTGTAAAGATTGCCCTGAGCCACCCCGGGCATCGAGGGTTTTAATCATCTTCCTTTAAAGCATCTGCTCCAGGTGCGGGCTGAGGGGAGGGTGACAGCCTCCCAGGCTGGGTCCATCTCCGCTTGTGCTTTCCACGAGGTGATCCATCAACCTTGGCACTGGCTTCAGGCGCTGCCCAGCTGACAAATGACTTTGAAGCGTGCCTCTGGGCTTTTCATTCTTTCCCTTCCTTGCCTTCTTGGCTTTCACTGCCAACAGGCGGGGAGGGGATCACCTCCTTCCTCCTGCTCCTCTGGCACGTCCATCTAGAAGGCATCCCTTCTAGAGGCCTGACATTCCAGTTCTTCAGTGTCTTGCATTTGATTTCCCCAGACCCTGTCAAGTCATAATCTCCTTTCCTGCAGGGAAGGGACACTTCCACCTCTTCCTCCATATCCTCTCAGCTCCCTGCATTTGGGTCAAGAGACCTAAAAAGGCCATTTCTCATTTCCACCTTGTCTTCCATTGTTTTTTCCCCTGGGATGTCTATGCATTCATGGTTCTGAGATGCCTCACTGGTCTGGAATGTCCATGACGAGCCAATCCTCTGAATCATAGACTTAAAGAAGTTGGAAAGAGCAGAGCTCATTAGGCTGTCGTTTCCCCAGTTTCCTCCTCTGACCTGAACGTTTTCCCACTGCCTGGAGGGTGTGCTTCCCTACTCCATCGTTCAAGTGGGCTTTGGAGCTCTGTCTACACAGTCCAAAAAGTAAAGAACAAGGCCTGTTTCTGAATAATTCAAACAAAATCTTGTTTAATCTCAATTATTTGGGCATCCTATTACAAAGCACTATTTCTGTGCAAGGCTTTGGAATAATCCCCTCTAATAGCTATCACAGAATCAGAGCTGGAAAGGACCTGGCAGTTCATCTGTTCAAAAACCTGCTTCTGGGACTTCCCTGGTGGTCCCATGGCTAAGACTCCAAGCTCCCAATACAGGGGGCCTGGGTTCAATCTCTGGTCAGGGAACTAGATCCCACATGCCACAACTATGAGTTCACATGCCGCAACTCAAAATCCCACAAGGAAGATCAAAGATCTCCCCTGCTGCAACTAAGACCCAGCATGGTCAAATAAAAAAATAAACAAACCTGCTCCTTTTAAAATTTTGTATTATAGTTTTACTTGAGAAATAATCAACATACAGTAACCTTCACATTTGCCTGCTGTACAAAATGTGTACAATTTGCTAAGTTTTGACATATGTGTATCTCCATGAAGCCATCACCACCATCGCATTTCCATCACTCTCTAAAGTTGCCTTCTGCCCTTTTGTAATCCTTCACTTCATCCCCTCTGCAGTCCCCCGTCCTCAGGCAACCACTGATCTTCTTTCTGTTACTGTATAGTTTGCATTTTCCAGAATTTTATATAAATGGAATAGCACACTATGCATTTTTTGAGCTGGTTTCTTTCCCTCGGCAGAATTATTTTGAGATTCCTTTATGTTGTCTGTATTAATAGTGTCATATGGATCAGTAAGTTGTTTCTGCTTTTTGACTGTTGTGATAAATGCTTCTATGAACATTCATGTACTAATTTTTGTATATATGTGTATCTTCAGCTCTCTTAGGTATGTGCCTATGAGATTTTACCTTCATATGGTAACTATATTTAACCTTTTGAGGAACTACCAAACTATTTTCCAGTGCAGCTGCCCATTTTACAATCCCACCAGCAAAGCATGAGGTTGCTATTTTTACTCATCTTACTATCTTATTGTTCTACTTTTTTTTATTCGAGACATCCTAGCAATATAAACTGATATCTCACTGTGGTTTTGATTTGATTTTCCTAATGACCACTGATGAAAGTGAAAGAGGAGAGTGAAACAGTTGGCTTAAAGCTCAACATTCAGAAAACGAAGATCATGGCATCCAGTCCCATCACTTCATGGGAAATAGATGGGGAAACAGTGGAAACAGTGTCAGACTTTATTTTTTTGAGCTCCAAAATCATTGCAGATGGTGACTGCAGCCATGAAATTAAGACGCTTACTCCCTGGAAGAAAAGTTATGACCAAGCTAGATAGCATATTCAAAAGCAAAGACATTACTTTGCTGACTAAGGTCCATCTAGTCAAGGCTATGGTTTTTCCAGTAGTCATGTATGGATGTGAGAGTGGACTGTGAAGAAGGCTGAGCGCCAAAGAATTGATGCTTTTGAACTGTGGTGTTGGAGAAGACTCTTGAGAGTCCCTTGGACTGCAAGGAGATCCAACCAGTCCATCCTAAAGGAGATCAGTCCTGGGTGTTCATTGGAAGGACTGAGGTTGAAGCTGAAACTCCAGTACTTTAGCCACCTGATGCGAAGAGTTGACTCATTTGAAAAGACCCTGATGCTGGGAAAGATTGAGGGCAGGAGGAAACAGGGATGACAGAGGATGAGATGGTTGGATTTGTGAAGGAGATCAGCCCTGGGATTTCTTTGGAAGGAATGATGCTAAAGCTGAAACTCCAGTACTTTGACACCTCATGAGAAGAGCTGATTCATTGGAAAAGACTCTGATGCTGGGAGGGATTGGGGGCAGGAGGAGAAGGGGACGACCGAGGATGAGATGACTGGATGGCATCACTGACTCGATGGATGTGAGTCTGAGTGAATTCCGGGAGTTGGTGATGGACAGGGAGGCCTGGCGTGCTGCGATTCACGGGGTTGCAAAGAGTTGGACGCGACTGAGCGACTGAACTGAACTGATAGTCTCCTAACTATACTCACAACATTTTAAACAAAATTCTACCACATTTTCTAGAGTTATTTGAAGTGTGGAAGACTGAGACCAGAAGACAGATCTCTGTTATCTCAGCATCTCCTGTAGTGTCTGGCACTTGCACACTGAACCACCCTTCACTGAGCCAGGCACCCACTCTGTGCGAGGCTCACTCACTTAGATCAAAGCTCAAAAAAACTTGGCCATGTGGACAAAATCCACCACACAAATGAATAAGGATTCAGACATAAACTGCAGAGGAAAAAAACCAAACCCTAGGTTTTCTGAATCCAAGTTCACGCTTCTAACCACTCTGTCCACCATCTGCCATAGTAACTCAAACATCTAAATACAATGAAGCTGAAAATTTGAGTGAATTCTATTAATACTTGAAAAACTGCAGTTCTTGCAAGAGCATTGATTATTCATGTGAGTTGCTGCAACAATTCTAATTCAAGGTGATAATGTTCACACAAATACAAAAGTTCTCCTTAATGGAATAAAGATAAATTAAGAGTTCAACACTTGTTTTAAACCTGTGTTGCAGAGTATGAGAAGGATGATCCACTCCTTCAGCTCCTTCTAGAAACTCAATTTCTTCCAGCAGTTTGCCCTGCAGTTTCTCCACATCTGTTAGTTGCTCTTGCAAGCTCAGGTATTCATCTAAGCTGCTATCCAGCTTGGGAAGTACAACCAGCATCTCATCTCTGTTTTTAAACCAGTTCACCTGTAAAAAGACATAATTAGGAAGATTCTTATAAGGCTGACTGTGAGGTATGAGCATGTATGCCAAAAGGATCATGTTAGAAGGACGTTCTGCACATGCTATTATATTTATATCTCAACAAAGCCAGTGTGGATCACGCGCATTTTTATAAAGATAACTAGTGCAATCAATTCACATGGCCATAAATGAGACTCAGTTCCACAATACACAATAGCATGCAGTTACCACCATGCCACACAAAGCAAGGTCAGCACCACTGGCTACCATGGAGGAGGAGACTATCCAGCCAAAATCAAGGAGACAATCCAGTTAAAGAGCACTTAAAACAGTTACTGGCAAACACATTCAGTCTACTAAAAAAGGTATAATATTTTTCAAATCATTAACCCACCTCCCATGTGGGAGTGTGACTGTGTCTTTTCATGTGAGCATTTCTTAGCAAACGATCACAGCAAACTGCCATACTTGGTGGCCATTTCAGTATTACACATGACAGTCTTACTTTTTTTATGGACCTGTTAACCTTTTTCTTTTTTTGGTGGCACTACACAGCTTGCAGGACCTTAGCTCCCTGAGGAGGGCTGGAACCCAGGCCCTGGCAGTGAAAGTACCAGGTCCTAACCACTGGACCACCAAGGAATTCCCTGGTCTTGTTAACTATTAACAAAAAAGGGAAAATGACTTATTATTACTGGCCTCACCTTAATTTCAGCTACTCTTGAAGAAAAAAGGCTGCGAGTGATCTCTCGTTCCATCTCTCTCTTGCTCTGCTTGCTCTCAGCCTGCTGGCCCCCTCCACCATAGACAGCACCAGCAAACCCAGCCTCGCCCCCAGCTGTCCAGTCCACCAGGGGGTCATATACAAAGGCCTCTAGAAGTGTCAGCAGAGTCTCCCTGCCACGCCGCATAATGTGTAGAACCTGTTTTCAGAAAACTTTTAATTAAGTTTTGCCACAAGCTCCCTCATTAAAATGTAGTTTTTCATTCCAAAGGACTTGTTAATTTAACAGGTACACTAAGAGGTGTAAGAGAAAACCACATACCTGTTCACATGAAAGCCTAAAAACACCTTCTACTCCAGTTACACCCAGTGCTGTTTCAATGTTCTGTGTCATTCGAAAAGGTACTTTCTCAGGAACTCTAAGGCTTTTACCTTGAAAAGACAAATCATTATATTTTTGTCCTTTCACCAAAATATATTCTACCCTTACATAAAAAGTCCACTTTAATTTTACCTTTTTCAAAGCAAACATTGTAATCTATGTGAACAACCTCTCCAGTCGTCATATCTATGAGAACATTATCCAGATGTCTATCTCCAAGGCCAATTATGTATCCGACCATAGACATGACTGCAGTAGATCTGGCATAAGACTAAAGAAGAGGGGGTGGGGGGGAGCAGGTTAGGCATTATTAGCAAATTTCCTTCCAACATGGTCTTGATTCTCTACAATTTACAAGCCTCCACAATCCTACTCCCTTATTTCTAAATAAATAGCTGGCGCTCTTCAGGGATTCTGCATGTGATCACAGACTGCAGTGAGCAGCAGCATGCAACACTGAGGTCCTTGTTGGTTCCACTTAATCATCAACAGAATGCAGGACTTAAAAAAACAACTATTCTTCAGTCTCTCTAGTTTTTCCCTTTCTAAAGTTTTTATTCAACTTTTCATTTCATCCATAATCCCCTTCATTCCGCCTTCATACAGTCATGGCCATGCCTCATAAAAATAAATGTAATAGAAGATTCAAATGCAGGTCTCAAACTACCAATTCTAGAGGGGCTGCAGGAAGAGGGTGAACAAGACAAGACAGGACGCAGGCCAAGAATAAAACTGATGACAGCCCAGAACAAAACACATACCTGTGTGACTCTCCACCACTCATCAGGGGTCGCGCATGATGACCAAAGCTCTTTAGCAAGGAGATTTGGGGGCGTGGCCTCCATCAGCTCTTCTAACACTGCCTTCATCACATGAAGCGGCCAATCCCGGCGGGACACATCCAGACTAAGCCCAACTGCTTTCAAAGCAGGACCAATTTTACTATAATAAAGTTCACTAGGACGGGGTACAATTCCAGGATTCTGAGGAGTTTGGTAGGAATCTTGGGCCTTTGAAAAAAATTTCAAGGCAAGATTAACTTTGCTTAAACAAGGATAAAGATTACCTTGAATATAAAGTAGTATTTTAAAAACTGGTTTTTCAACAGCATTCTCTACCTAGCTAGGTAAATCTCACACATCAAATAGCCAATTCTTCTGGACTGCAATCTATGTTATCTTTTTCTTAATTAGGTATTATCACTTTATTGAAAACTTGGTTTACTGTTCTATTTTCTTGAGGTTCAATTCAAGCTCAACATCCAAGTTTCACTTTTCTTTATAACATATAATTCTGTTTTAAAAATTTATCATTCATTTATGTACATATTTCATTCTTCACCAATATGACTTAATCATAATACAAAATTAACAACACATATTCAAGAAGACCTTAGACAAAAATTTAGATGACCCTTTCCTAATTCCAGAGATCTAACCTTCAGCAATTGTTCTACTGTCTCCTTTGTTCAAATTCTTGCTCCTTACCATTCCTATCCTACTTAGAATCATTTTATTTGTCTAGATGTTGGAACTTAAAATTGTGACTGTAGTTTACCATTTTTATATGAAGTACTTAGTACTATTTCCTTCATATACTAAGCACTCATATACTCAGCTAAAATGAATTCTAAAAAAGCGTTCTAAACCAAAGTATAAATTTCACAGGTACAAAACAGGATGCCATAGTGATTAACTCCAAATTTAAAGTTATGTTTATTCCTTCTTTAACTCTCATAAAGCTGAAAAAATGCTCAAGGGCAGTGAGCCTAGACTATTTCACATGTTAAATACATATACTTGTTTATCAGCATTCAAATAAAAGTACGTATTTTAATTTGAATCAACCTTTTGCGCTTGCAAGGCAGCTTCCCGTTGTTGCCATCGTTTGTAAAGACCAAATAAGGGCGTGGCTCCGTCCACCCACTGGATTAGGCCTGACCGAGTGCCCAGTGGTGTTACAGAATAGTGGCGAGCGTGGAAACGAGGTGTTTCCTGGCGATTGATTGTTGCAAACATGGTATTTACAATAGACAGAAACTGCATTATTCTCTCATCCAGATGTAAATCCTCCAATCCTGCGGAAACAAAACTAAAGTAGTTAGGACAGATAACCAAACAGGGTGAAGTGCAATGGAATGGGACTGGAAACATACCACTTTTTCGTGTCCCTCTCAATTAGCAATAGCAGTCAAGAACTGACAGTCAAAAGGGCATAATGACAGCATTAAAGAACATTCTATTCAGTCACAAGGTATTAGATACAGCATTATTAGCTGGATCTCAGTTGCCCAGCTTGTATACATTCATAAGCAAGAACAGAGGAAACACAGAAAATCACACTACACAGCTTCCAACAACTTCCATCAAAATACATGATACTCCAGGCTATTCATGACATACAGAAATTCACCTAAACAGCTCACACAGCATTAAAACATTAATAATCAGATTAATGCTCTTTTAAATCCCACCTTTGAAAAGATAAGGATAGCTCTTCCCATCTGATCCTAGAAAGAGAAGTTTCTTTGGCTTGGTTTTAGTAGGTAAGATGGTGATGGTTCCACCAACACTGTGGATTGTGACGGTGTCTCTGGCTGAGACTTCTCCGGGAAGAGCAATTTCAGTGTTAGTCATGGCAGCCAGCCACGGGCTGATTTCTTCAAGACGCAAGATGTAACTTGCACGTTTCTGTGCTCTCTGTTGCAAACTCAGCATTATCTATATTTAAGATAGGAAAAGTTCACATAATCATTACCACACTTAATTTCCTCTACATTTAATCTGGCTTAAAGATAAAACTTAAAATACAAACACCTCTTGCCTAGTTCATTTAATTTGCTGTTACATATTTGGGCCTTCCTGGGAAGGGAAACACTGATGTGCTGATATGCTCTCGGTGATTTCTACTTTCTTTGTTCAGACCTCTCCCAAATAAGCAATGAAATCACAGCAGATGAAAAAACAATCACTGCTGTGATCAAAAAATTCAAGGCTTGTAGCAAACTAATTCCCCAATGTTAAGCTATGTCCAATCAACACCCAAACAGATCAATTCAGTCCTAGCAACAGAACAAAAGATATAGCGAGTTATTGGCAGGTAACTTAAAGGTGGCACACACCTTTAAGAAAGCCATCTGAAAATTTAGTAATAATTTAGAGCTTGGACTATTTGAAGTATGAAGAAAACACACAATCTTTCTAATAACTCAGAGAAAGAGGATCATGTATAGCTGTATCCCTACTTAGCTAACTCAATAATCTACACCAGAATGCATGAACTCTGGGCTCTGCTTTCATGTGAAAAATTTTAATCAATCCTTAGCCACATTTGTTCGTAAAAGGAAAAAGGTAACTGGAAACACCTCAAGTATTCACTGACGGGACAAAAGATAAACTGTGGTACTGTTCAATAATCTATTCATGTTCAGCTATATACAAAATATGGATGAATTACTTTAAAAAACAAAAGCAAAAACCTAATGCTGATGTATCATTTATGGAAGTGGTAAAACACATATGTACACATAAAATATAATCTCATTTATATGAAATTCAAAAACAGGAGAGGCTAAACTATACCATTTAGAAATGTATCCAAAAAAACTATTTTCTTTAATAAGGATTAATTCAAAATTCAGAGCAGTGGTTGTGGAGAGGAAGATACAATTATGGAGGGACACAGTACTTCAAAAATTTTTCTTTATGACTTATTTCACACACACACATACACACACACACAGAGGGTTTTTTAAAAAAATATTCCCTATAGGAGGAGTGCAGGAGAGGGAAGGATCAGGATTAGCAGATGCAAACTGGCATATATAGGATGGCTAAACAAGGAACTACTGTATAGCACAAGGAATTATACTCAATAACCTGTGATAAACCACAATGGAAAAGAATATGAAAATAAATATATATTTTAAAAGTCACTTTGCTATACAGCTGAAGTTAATACAACATTGTAAATCAACTATATATCAATTTTTAAAAAGTGGGACTTCCTGGGAGGTCCAATGGTTAAGACTCCACTGCAGGGGGCACAGGCAGGACCCCTGATTGGGGAACTGAGATCCCACAAGCCAAGCAGTGTGACCAAATAAAAAAAGAGTATTCTTCCCGTCTCCTCTGGGTTTCTTGGTTGATTTACTGAGAAGAACGCAAAGCAAGAAATTACTGCTGGAACATGAGGAAAACAAGTTTTGGCCAGGCCACACAAATAAACTTCATCCTTCATGTTAGTGCTCTTGTCTTGAGCTCCTAAAACATTTCCTCTGAATGAAGCATTTCCTCTTGCTTCACACTTTCTCCTTAAAGTCAGGTGTACTTTGCCTCTACACTGTAGCTTTTAACAGTTTTTTCATTAGTGAAGTAAAGAAATCAGTTAAGATCAATATAGGAATGGGACAGAGAAAGAAGGGATAAGAAAAAGATACAAGGTAATAAATAGGATCCCCCAACTAATGGTGCTATTGCTAAAACAGATGCAAACCAAATACAGAATTAAGTGGATCAAATCATGAAAGATAAGAATTCTCAAATACTTAAACATACTAATCATTCTTCAAACAGCCTATGCAGAACTGCTGTCAAAAAAATTACTTATAAAAATTGATGCTATTATATGTGAATATTTTGTCTGTTAGAAATACTGAATACCCCTCCATTAAGAAAAACTACATAGGTACAAGATTAAATTTGTTAATCTTTTATGAGAAGAATACAGCAGGCAGTCAAGCCCCTTCCCTGTCTAACACCTTACAGTATATTCTTCCTTGATGGAACCCTCAGCAGATGCCACCCTAGGACCATTCAACCTCAAATTCTCAAAAATGAAGAAAACACCTTTCTCTATATTCTTTATAGCAACTGAACACTGGCTGTATTCCATGGGCTTAGAAAGTCTTCTCTCTGTGTTCTAAGTAAAAGTGAAGTGAAGTGAAGTCGCTCAGTCGTGTCCGACTCTTTGTGGCCCCATAGACTGTAGCCTACAAGGCTCCTCTGTCCATGGGATTTTCCAGGCAATACTACTGGAGTGGACTGCCATTTCCTTCTCCAGGGGATCTTCCCAACCCAGGGCTCGAACCCAAAGAGACCGCTTAATTTTTTTTTCTCTCGGAATTTCCCATTTCAGTAGCATTCTTGAGATTTTTCTATACCTCTTTAAACGGAATCCAGCTGCTTCCAGGCTTTGCGGGGTTTGATGGTGTTTTCAGCTTTTCTAGAGCATTTTCAATTGCATCACCATAGTTATCCTGAAACCACTTTTCATGAGGTGTTTCTGCAGGGGCCGCTGTGATGCTCCTAACGTGCTCCAAAGCAAACACGATGGGCTTCATCAAAGCTGTGTGCTTCTCACGCATGATCGCAATTTTCTCTTCTCTGACCAGAAAGACATAAGAGTTCAATACAAACAGGGAATAATTTAAATTGTCAAGTATAACTAAACAGCATAAAAGAATAATCAAAATAAATTCCTAAAATGTTTGCAAAGTAACTGACTACAACAGCACTCTATAAAATCCAGCATATAAAAGACACAGCTTCTCCTTTTAACAAATGGTGCTAGGAAAGCTGGATACTTGCTTACAAAAGAATACAGCTGGAGAGTTATCTGATACTAACATGCAAAAAAAAGTTAAATGGATCAAAGACCTTAACATAAAAGCTAAGACTTCATTTAAAACTCTTAGAAGAAAACAAATGAAAAAACAGATAAACTGGGTTACATCAAAACTAAAAACTTTTGTGCATCAAAAGACATGTTCATTCGAGTGAAAAGTACACAAAATAGGAAAAAATATTTGCAAATCAATAAATTCTGATAAAGGGATTAAAATCCAGAATATTTAGAGAGCTCCTAAAATTCCAACAACAATAAAACAACCCAATTCAAAAATGGGCAAAAGATTCAGACAAAGGAGATATACAAACAGTCAATAAGCACATGAAAAGATACCATTCCACACCCATTAGGATGTCACTATCAGTAAGACAGAAAACAATAAATGTTGGTGAGGATATGGAGAAACTGAAATCCTGGTGCACAGTTTACCAGTTCCTCTACAAGTTAAACATAGAATTACCATAAGACACAGCAAATTCACTGGCTCACACCAAAATAATTAAAAGCAGGGATTCAGATACTTGTAAACCAATGCTGATAGAAGCACTGGTTACAAGAGCTGAAAGACAGAAGCAACTCAAGTGTCCACTGACAGAAGAGTACATGAATAAAATGGGATCAAGAAGCCCCCTGCCAATGCAGAAGACACAAGAGATGCAGGCTTGATCCGTGGGTCATTAAGATCCTCTGGAAGAGGGCATGGCAACCCATTCCAGTATTTTTGCCTAAAGAATCCCACGGACAGAAGAGCCTGATGGGCTCCAGTCCACAGGGTCGCAGAGTTATCAGGACTGAAACGACTTAGTGCAGGCGCACACACACCCACATCCATACAATGGAATGTGATTCGGCAATAAAAAGGAAGGAAATTCTGACACATGCTACAACATGGAATGAACCTTGAAAACATGGTAAGTGAAATAAACCAGATACAAAATGACAAATACTGTATGTTTCCAGTCACACAAGGTACTCAGAATAGTCAAATTCATACAGAGAGAAAGTAGACAAGTGGTGAGCAGGGGCTGAGGTTAGGGGAGGATGCGGAAGTACTATTAAATGGGTACAGAGCTGCTGTTTGGGAGGATGGATAAGTTCTGGAACTGGACACAACACTGTAAATGTACTTGCTGCAACTGAATTGTACACTTAAAACTGGTTAAAATGGCAAACTTTCTATGTATTTTACATTAATAAAAGGGGCAGCCATGTTTTTGAAGTATCAGTTGAGAAAAACATACTTGCGTAAGGTGTTGTTGTTCTGGACTCTCTTCACCTCGTCTTCCAACTGCTGAATTCGTCTCAGGACATACATGTGCTGCTGTAACAGAACTCCCAACCAGAGCTCATCCCAGAGAACAGTGACCCTGCGCAGCTCGGCCACCAGCATCTGAACCTGCACACACGGCACATGCAGACATGCTCGTCTGTAAGTCTGCACAGCACAGTTCTGCTACCCCGCAAATCTCAAGTGAAATGGGTACACCTTCTGTTCATTACCTAATCACAGAGCCTCTATCAGTACAGGTTTATGAAACTGATTTTGATTATTTTAAAAGCTGTGCTCCTTAACTATAATTTCCATAACAACTTTAGGGGTTTTGTTTTTAGGTGGGTTTTTCTGGGAGGAGAGGGGAGTGGTTAAAATAAAAACATATTTTAAAACACACGAGCTGTTCTGTACCTGTAACACCATAGTTGGGTTTGCTGAGGACAACTTCTCTACGATTTTGCTGTAGCAGTCCTGCATCATGGCTTGGTCCTCATTCAGCCCACTTTTAGGCGCATCCTTATTGCTATCTTGAGAAGCAGGACTTCCTCCCTCACATTCAGAAACCAGCAGTTCTTCTCCTTGAATATTGCCAAGTAAAGTTGGAATTGCAGAGGAAAATTTATTTCCTACAATGAAATGGGAGAAAGGTACACATTGGCTGTTTCTCTCATGTGCATACGCTGAGTTAGGAAAACATCTCTAATGTATTTGATTCCAGAGCACTCGTTTAACTCATCTTGCACGTGTATACGAAGTTGACCAAGGATCATGGATATTACACCTTTTTACAAGTTGAGCTTCCATACTTATTACTATTATAAGCTAATAAAAGATAAATGGGGGGAATGATAATAGATGAGTCTCAACAAATAAAGTGTTTGCCTAGCTAGAGTTCAGAACTTGGTTTCAATCCTTATCTGCCACTTAATTCAGCTCAGTGAACTGAGAGTGACTCAGTTTCTCCAAGCCCTGGCAAGTTGAGACTGAAGATATAGTGTAAAGCACACATCCTACTGTCAGACATGGTAGCTACTCACTCAATAAATGATATTACCATTGGTACTATTATTATTATTGTTGGAAAAAAAAAAATCACAAATTCTTATCAACTATGGAACATAAAGCTCAAAAAATTTTACCTAATAAACAGTGTTTGCAAACTAATTTAAAGTAGCAGTATTTTAACCTTCCTTACCTGAAGCCTGTGACTCACTACTAAGCGATATGGTGCCCACTATTGCAGGATACAGTATGAGATGTGGAGAATCCTGAGCCACACGGCAGAGGAGGTTACAAATACTCTGGCGCACATACACTTCAGGGTGGTTTAAGCGTGAGAAAAGCTGTGGAATAATTCCTTCAGGATAAGAAGAAAAATGCTTTAAAGTTATTTAAAAAGACAGTAACATGGTGGAGGCAAAAGGATAAAACTTGATATACGTCAGCCATTAGTTCTAGGAGCCTCAAATTTCTCCCTGGGATAACAAAGAACTATATACACAATAGCTCTTGATTTGCAGGTTTAGTAAGGGTGAGTGAGTGAAGTCGCTTAGTTGTGTCCAACTCTTTGTGACCCTGTAAACTGTAGCCTACCAGTCTCCTCTGTCCACGGAATTCTCCAGGCAAGGATACTGGAGTGGGTTGCCATTTCCTTCTCCAGGGATCTTCCCGACCCAGGGATCGAACCCGGGTCTCCCGCATTGCAGGCAGACACTTTACCATCTGAGCCACTAGCGAAGTCTTAGTAAGGATACAGAGCTATGATAAAAATCCTGATTCAAAACTTTATACAGAAATATATTTTTTGTGAATGCCTGTAAAAGAAGGCAGACATAGACAATTTTTTCAAAGGGATATGAAATTTTCTGAAACATTCTTATCACTCTCTCCAAAATTCCTTTTGTATATTAAAAGCTTTTTGCCTCTCAGCCTTCCATTTCTCTGAAAGGTGGGAGGGAAGTGGTATAACAAGCAGTCCACAGTGTCATCTGAACTAATTTAGCTATTTCATAACACATTCAAACAGTACACATACAGGAACTTTTTTTTTTTGGCCACACCATGAAGCACGTGGGATCTCAGTTCCCCAACCAGGAATCTAACCCACACCTCCTGCAGTGAAAGTAAGAGAGTCTCAACCACTGGACTGCCAGGGAAATCCAGGGAACTATTATGTTTCAACTGTCTTATTACATCCTACCCAGAAGTACTTTTCCCTGAAACATTTTATTTAGATCATCACCTCTCCATGGCGCAGTAGGTGTTGTTTCCAAGCCATGTTCCAGATACTGCCGAAGCTCCCCAGCGTGCTTCACAAGCAATCTGAGCAACCGCAACGTGGCCATCACGATCATGTCATCCGTGCTCTGCTCCACTCTGTGACTTAAATGGAGCCGAGGGTCATCTTCATCTAAAGGAATCTAAGGATGAGAGATAAGAGGAAAAAATTAAACAATTTCGAATACTGTTTTCATCTACTAGAAAAGAAATTTCAAATTAACTTTCATAACAGAATACTGTGCTACCTACCTGCCCAGCATTGAGTTTAAGGAAAGTAAAATATGCACTGCAGGACAGTTTATACAGGCTGAAGATTCTATCCACAACTTTCCTCCACACTTTAATAACTCCTTCTGTGGCACTTTCATCAAGTTCTGAAAGCCATGGGCAACTTGATATTAATTGACGCCAGATAACATCAACCATGTCATCTTCCTCATTATCTTCACTTTCTGTGATCTGAAGCGTTATATCTTCATCCTAAAGAAAAACAGGGCAAAAAATGCTATTTGGGGACACAAATTTTAAAAAGGAGAAAGGTACATGACTTCCCTAATATATGCAAGCATTTTCTCATTATGAAAGATCAAAATACTCCACTCTTAGTGCTATACATGCTAAACAAACGTTACTATGCTTCTCTTTAAGATATATTTACTAATGTAGCTACTGAAGAAGAATATAGGCATTTAGCAAAGATTAAAGATTTTGATTTGGGGAATTTAAATGCTTCAGTTACAATATAATATTCTGCCTGCAGAGAATTACCTGACCCTCTCTACAGTACTGCACACGTACCTAACACCAGCTTTAGCAGACACTGATATGTGTCAAAGTCTAGAACAAGAAGTCAACAGTTTTAGCTCAGCAAATAGAATTCACATGTCTAAAGTCTACAACTAAATTAGACTTATAACATTTTAGAACTAGTAGAATTTTGAGACAGAAGGGAATAAATCATACAGACTATCTAGTTGGCTGGTTTTCAGCTATGGCTGTATATTAAAGTATCACCCAGTAAACTTACATAAACCCTCCAATGCCCAACACATACACAAACATTCCATTCAGAATATGTGGGGTGGTGCTTAGACATGGGCATATTTTAAAAAGCTTCTAAGCTAGTGATAAGAACCTAATATCAGAAGAGCAGTGAAAAGAGAAATCTATTTTACATAAAAAGAACTTTACCTTTTTTAACAGAACCCTAAGGAAATGACTTGATTTCCCAAGAAATCACATTCTTCTTAGAAAAATATTTTAACTCACTTTCACCTTATCAAAGTTTCATCTGAAATATTTAATCAAGTATATGCTATTTAGAACACTATTTCCCCCAAAATACTGTATCAGGTTTTTCTTGCCTGAATCCCCGCTGGGCGGCACACAGCCTGACCAAGAATACCATATATTCTCTCTTTTTCTTCTTCGGTTATAGCGTCCGGGAGCAGATTCTGAACTTCAGACTTTTCTCTAGGCAACAGACGAACACCTTCTCCCTGACTATAAAAATAAAACAAATCATCAGTATTTCAGCTACCAAAGCTTTGCCACATCAGCAGACATTCTAAATCTCTATTTTGTAATGCATTAAATAAATTAAACATTTTAACATACATACCTGGCATTGTCAACCACCTTTCTGCCCCACCTGTAAGCCCAACTAGCCAATGCGGCCCAAGATTTGGCTACTTCAGGTGCCTGTACTGAAGATAGATGATACAGCTGTCCCAAGATAAAGTCAGGTTCCCCAACTCCAATATGTACTGCCATGATGGGGAAAAAAACAATGTCACATTCATAAATTTCTAACAGCATTTTCATTTACATTTTAGGAATTTGCTATCAGCCAGTAAATCCTATAACATTATAATGGTACATAATTTGATAAAACACACATTTGTATTATGCTTTTCTGAAAGGCTAATATGTTGAAATCAATCACTCAGCTTCTCAAGGAAGCCTGTAAAAACACATCAATGTTTTTCATGACACTGAACTTTACAAAGAGTTCAGGTGTCAGATATGTAAAAGAGTGTCTTGTATTTTGGATATGACTGGTCATTTTCTCACATTTAGATTCAGCTTAAAAATTCTGGCAAAAATAATATGTAATAAGTAGACAGTTTCATCCAATGAGAGATTCATTAAGTAATATCTATCTCCAATTTAGAAATGAAGAAATCTCCTGCTACAGTGCCACTTGCCAATATGAAGGTTTACAATGGTAACAAGCCATATGCCTTACAAATCTGTGTACACCTAGAGTACACAGATTAGGCTAAGTACCTACAGCTCTAGGATTCACATCATCAAAATGAACAACGTGAACAAAATTCTAATAAAGACACCTAGAGTACACAGATTAGTCTAAGTACCTACAGTTCTAGGATTCGCAACATCAAAATGAACAACATGAACAAAATTCTAATGTTTTAGCAAAACGTTTAGCTCTCTCTCAATCTGTGAAACCTGGATGATGGCGCCTACCATAACGGGCACTCAAACACTGAATGGATTCTGCTCTACCTGTCGAGTGCCCTTCTGTAAGTAACATCGTGTCAGGATGTGAAACCTGAGCCTTTCTGTAGTTTTTGTGCTTCACCAGTCAACAGGATCAGAGGCCACTATCCTACATCTGTGTTAAGTTCTTCCCAGTATGAGCAAGAATTTTAAATATCACAGGTAGGACCTTTCTGCCAGCAAAAACATCGAAGTCCATAAAAGCACCATGAACTAGAGAGTTGGGAAGTATGGCCTGGGAGCCTTGAGTTCAGTGACTTCCACATGGTGTCAGATACTGAAGAAATGTGCTTGAGTCACTTCTGGGCAATATAATATACTAAATTTTCACAGAGACAGTTTTTGTGGCAAATTATAGTCAGCCTATAATCCATTTGCCAATGCAGGACACACAAGGGATGCACGTTCAATCCCTGGTTTGGGAAGATCCCCTGGAGTAAGAAATGGCAACCCACTCCACTATTCGTGCATGAGAAATTCCATGGACAGAGAAGCCGGGTGGGTTACAGTTCACGGGGTCACAAAGAGTCAGACACAACTGAGCACACACGCAACATTGTAAACTTTAAAACAGGGAAAATAACTTCTAAAATCAACATTTTAAAGCTATTAAAACAAATTCTACCTGTAGATTCACTCTCTATCCGAGGATACTCTTCCTCCATCGTATTAACAGATGGTAGTTCAATTAGAGTGAGAATGTTTTTAGACAAAGTAGAAAGACCCGTGAAATTCTGCTGCTGCTGGGCTCTGTAAACCTGTTTCAGCTGCCCTGAGATTTCTTTCCATTCTGCCTGGATCCATTTAGCCAATGTCAAAATTGACTTGGCAACAGCATGCTCAGCTTTGGCAGACTTGCAGAAAGAGATGGCGCAGGAACTCAACATCTCCATTGCATGTGTTGACTGGCCTATAAAAAGATCAAAACACCAGCTCTTAGCAGTAAACAAATGATATTCTTTCAGGGTAAAGTAATATTGTAAATTCAGTGATAATCAATGATTTCGGGAAACATTTCTTACTATAGTAACAAAATCAAAAGCACCAAACTATATAGATAATTCAATTACACAAAACTTATTCAGGATGCAAATGTTCTGCAAAAGTTGAAAACAAATCAACTTTTCTATTACCATATACAGTAACATTCATACACATGATTTTCAGTATATAGTCATGTATTATTTCACTAACCTGCTGTATATAGCAGTTTCGTTTTTTCAATGTCAAGTTCAGGCCCCCATTTTTCATCAACTTGACCTTGAGTTGATAGTTTTTTAAAGTGCTGGACTAAATCCTGTGCAGTGGTAGTCTTTCCCAGCTGAACCTCACTACACTGTGCCAGCAATCTTGTTGCAAGTGACACATTCCCCCGTTTTCTAGCAAATTTTGCTGCTGTTAGACCTAATTCCATGAGATGGCTTCTAATTGGAACTGTTTGTTCTGCAGAGAAGAAAATGTTTTATTAGTCCCAGACTGGTTTAATTCCAGACAGCAAAAAACATGGCCAAAAATTCCTTCCCCAACTATTCTCTTTCCCACTGCCTCCCTAAATAAACTCATTTTTCATCATCTTCAAATCCCTAGGAGTTAGCACAGTGCTTGGCACATAATGAAAAATAAATGTTTGTTAAAATGAATGTATACAATGGAGTAGATGAAAGTAAAAATCGTCCAGTCTAAGAAATTAACTTTTAGTTTCTGCACCTAGTGAAGAGCCTAGGGCAATGGGTGGGGGATGAGGATAAGGCTAGACCATCCCCCTTCTCAAGTAAGTACCCTCTGCCCTTCTACCATACCGTTTTCTCCTAGCTTACTCCTACCTTTCTGAAGAATCAGCTTCTCAGTCTCCTCGTCCACTACCCATCCACTATAATTGGGGCTCCTGGGGTCGAGCCTAGGCTCTCTACGCTTCTCACTCTGCATACTCTCCCTGGACAATATCATCTGCTCCTGCAGCTTCAACATACAAATGCTGATGACGCTTGAATCTTATCTTTAGCGCAGACCTGACACGAGTCCCACCTGCCTACCAGTCTAGTTACCTACACTCGAGTATTTCAAAGGCACTTTAACCTGTGTCACATGGAATCCATTTCCCACCACCCTCCAAATCTCTTACTTCTTTCTGTTTTCCTTCTTGGGTAAAGGCACATGATCAACCTGGCTACCTGAGAAGGAATCTGGCAGTCATCTTAGACTTTACTGTCAACCCTCACGTCACATCAGCTTTTTTCTGTCCCTACTGTCACTATTTTGGTTACCTTTCACAGGGACTTCTGCTGCTCTGCCTCAGCCTCTAATTCGCTCTTCAACCTGCAACTGAACTGATCTTATATAAAGGGAAATCTGAATACTTAATTTCCCTTTCATCCCTTCCCTAACTCGTAAATTTGGTTTGTAAGGCACTGATGCTTGCGTTCCACTCTAATCTCAATCTCATCCAGCTTCATCTCTTCCCATTCTCCCTTAGATGAGAACTGAGTCCTCTAAGAATTTTTTATTACTGTTGGTGGCCTTCATACATGGTGTTTTCTCTAACTAAATCGGTCTGCCTTCTTTCTCAGTTTAAATGTTACTTCCTCCCCAAGTACTTTTCTGATTCCTAGGATTAAATTAGTGGCCCTGTTGCGTTATTTTAAGCACCATGTACATGCACCTCCAGTCAGCACACCATGTTGCTGTTCCTAGCTTGATGACAATTTTCCCTGCTAGACTTCAGAATCCCTTTGGTCCTAGGAATGCAGAAAACAGACTTGTCTTGTTCACCATTACATCCCAACTTACAGCATAGTACCTGGCACAAAGCACATTATTTTGATAAAGGTTTGCTAAATAAAAAAAGAAATGTGAGGAAGAGTGAAGTTCTGGGTTAGATTACTGACATTTCCTTCTCAATTTTAAAACTTATTCAGTATAGGAAGGATGAGAAAGGAGATGATACTTGTAGTCCTACTATATGTCATGCTCTGTGCTAAGGCTTTTATATACCTTGTCAATCCTCTCAAGAATCTGAGCAGGGCAATCCCCGTAACTGATAAGCAAAGTGATTCAGAAGTGTATGACTTGCCATGAGGTTCCTCGATTTGCAAGTGCTGGGCAAATGATCCCAAACTTGGTCTATCTGGCACTGAGGGTCCTGGTGAATCAGAGTTGCCCGTAATCACCTTGCAGTACAAGTCCATATCTCAGCATTAGCTGACTTGCAATTTAATAGCAAATTTACTCAGTAACTCTGACGACCACATTTTTGACAAAGTTTACAGAATTCTGGCAACTTTTCTGTTTTACAGCAAAAGGAAATTTCTAATATCCATTCAACATGACTTTTTTTCTTAATAATGAGACATAAATATTTATACAAATGTTAATTCTGTATTCATTTGAATTATTTAAAGCATTCACGGTATAATACAGCTGGTAAAGAATTTGAATATCCAGAACATATAAGTCTTCATTAAAAATAGGCAAGAGTTGAATACTTATACAGTGGCCACTATACAAATGAAAAGATGCTCAATATCATTAATCATCTGGAAAATGCAAATAAAACCACAATGAGATACTATTATAGATTCACTCCACTGACTAAAACTAAAGACCCACTACTGCAAGTACATAGATGTCAGAAGTAACATAAAATATACGACCACTTTATAAGAACCTGCTGAACTATTTCAGAAGTTAAACCATATGACCCAACAACTCCAATCCTAGGTATTTATTTAAGAGAAAGGCAAATGTATACCCAACCAAAGACCTGTACATGAATATCATAGCAACTTTATACATAATAGCCTGAATTTGAAAACAACTCAAGTATTTGTTAAAGGATCAACAGATAAACTATGGTGAACTCATACAATGGATATACTCAACTGTAGGAAGGATGGCAACACTGACACATACGACACAGGGAACCTTAAAAAATAAAATGCTGAGCAAGAGAAACCAGACACATAACATACTGTACAATTTATTTAAAAATTTAGTAAAGACAAGTCTAATCTACAATGATGGGAAACAAATAAGCAGTTGCCCGAGACAGGACAGACAGGAGAAACACCTGGGAAGAAGCATGAGGAAACCTTTGAGGGTGACATGAATGTTCTGCATCTTGACTGTATTGGTGGCTACACAAGTGAAGAAACCTCAAAACTGATGAACTACACATTCAAAATGTATAACAATATCTCAAAAAAGCTATTAAAAAAAAAAAAAAAAAACTAGTTACCTTTTATTTTCTCCAACAACTGACTCTGGTACATCGTGTATCTTAACGCCTGCATCCATGGCCTGACGTCATGCTGTTTACATGAACGCAAAGCTTCACTGAAGAGCGGAATGAGGCAGTCCTGCCAGAGAAAAGCCCAAGCCACTGAATGTGAAAAGAATTCTTATACGACCCCACAGGTCAGCTACTTCAGATTTATTCTAAACTTTCCTCTACCTTCACTGTATCTTCTAATCACAAGGGAAAAAGACAAAAACCTTTGTTTTTCCAAAAGCAAAAATATTTTTTTCAGAATATTAAGTCCAATTTATCAATGCATTTACAATAAAGTGGTCATATTTTAATTTAAAAAGCGTTATTTTCTATAAAGCAAAAGCTAAGTTACAGAATAAAACAACCACTTCATAAAAAGATTCTCAAGGATTATTTCCCTTGGGAAGGGTTCACTTTTGGTTAAACTTTATCCTGTTTGAAGAAGGAGGCACTGCATCTTCTTTTCAGTCAAATCTGAAATTTATACAATCTGGTATATATTTTCATAATCAACTCCTCGTGCAAAAAAAGGAAGAAGGGAAGGAGGAAAGGAGGGAAGAAAAAAATTAAGCAACTAACTAGCCATTCTTATGTTCCTTCTTCCTCACATAGTTCCCCAACAAAAATTTGCCTGAAAATGGCATTTTAGATTTCTGGATTTAATATTAATAGCTTGTCCAAAACTGCTACAAATGTTATTTTTAAAACTTTTTTCAAAAACTTGAAAAACAGCTTTTGTCCACACTAATGCCTGTTAATGGTCAGAAGAATATCCTGGTTGAAAATGCACACATACGCACCTCTGTGCAAAGTCTGTTGGAAACTGTGTTCTCCAAAGCAGAAGAGCAATAGAGTTGTAACGTGCTTAGGACTGGCAGAGACTGGGAGACCGTGAGCGTAGAAAGTCTCAGGGGCCCCACGGCTATGCGGGAGGTTTGCTTCAGGTACTTCACTACATTTCTGAAACAGAATATTTGCTGCTAATTAACAAAAAAGATTTTCCAACTTGTAACCACTGAAGGGATAAAACAGTGTGATAAGATGCCACCACACTGGCATCCAAAGTGGGGAAAGAAAAAGGAACTGCTTGCTTTTAAGTAAAATGACATAAGTAAGTCAAGATATTTGTGTTTGGGGATATGAAATTTTTGATGTTCTTTAGTTTCAACCTCTGTATATTTGCAAGCAGCATTTACACAACCTATAACTTCTACAAATAAAACGAAGCTATGATGACTACCACTGCAGTGATCCGGTGACTGCTTCATCCCCACCAAACTACACACATTTACCATAAGGTACACGTAATACATATTTACCTCCTTAGGATTAAACTTACTCAGTAATGGACTGCCACTTCTGATCTTGTTCTATGTGGTTTAAAGCAGTTGCCAAACAAACAGAACTTCTTAACAACTGAACTTCAATGGATTTCTGAAGTTCTCTTGGATCTGGACTTAACATGTTAGGCAGCAGTTTTTTCATATCTACAGAAATCAAACAGGTTCCACTCAGTTAATTCATTTTTAATGTGTAAGAATGACAAGATACCTTGATAGTATTAAAAAAACAATCACCAATGAATACCTCCTTTCATGTTTAAGTTCATATTTAAGTTCAGACACTATGATCAAGCATTTCTGATAGCATTTTGGGAGGTCTGAGGTATTACTTTATGTGAAGCATAAAAACAGCATAAAAAAAAGTATTTTAAAAAGTATAAAAATACTTCACATAAAATAATACCTCAGACCTCCCAAAATGAGTTCATTTTCAAAGACTCAAAAATCAGTAAATCAACCTACTACTTAATGGGGTAAACAATGAATTCAGGAGATCAATGTTGACACATAAAATATTCACAATATTTAACTTCAGTACTACACTTTTTAAAATGTTCTAGTTATAATAAAGAATTTAATTAATCGACCATATTAAGATGTGAAGCAAGAAAAATATTTAAACTACTTGCACTTTTTCAAAGAAAATGGCTAGATAGATCTCTAAGTACTACAACAGCCTATTTTTTTGCTTAATTTGAATTAAACTATTTTATATTTGCCAGATGTAAAGAGAACAGCCCTAATTTATTGCTTCACACTCTGCCCTAATAAATGTACAAAAACTTTCAGATTTTCCACTAAAGTATACTAAGCCAAACATTTTAAACAATTTATTCATTAAAATACTTAATTTTAAAATTATCTCAAATACCTATTTTTTCTTTTGATCCTCCAGCAAGTAGACTGATATTTTCTCCTGGTAACAATTCTAATTGTTCAGTGCATTCAATAAATTCTCCAGATTCAAAACTGCTTAGTGATCTGTAATTGAAATATTGGGTTAGCTTGTATTACACTCTCTCCAGGCTGTGGAGCCATTCAAAAAAATAGAACAAATTATAGGAAAAGGGAGCAGTTACACAGAATTCCTGTGATGAAGTTCCTTCCACATAGGTCACCACTGAAGATGCAACTACCATCTTAATTAGAGTGCAAACCACAAACTCACAGCTACAGATACTCAGTTTAGCATACTCAACACTCCACATTTCCTTCCTCTTTTTCCAGCATGTTATCTTTGAGGGCCCGACCAAAACACTAATAGCAGAGCTCTGCAGGGGCAACTTCAACGTCCAGTTCTTCCCAAGCTACCACTAAATCCACTACCTGACTTCACCGCTCATCTAAAGCATAAGCCCCAGTAGGCCTACTGTCTTACTGCCTCAATCTGATATCCTAGTTCTACCTTCTTTCTCTGCTGGCCTCCCTTCTTTTCTCACTTTTCCACTGTTTTACAGAACCTGTTCCTCTTCTTTCAAAGAATTTTTCCTTCCCTTCTCCCCACCTGACCTGAACATGGTATACCCCTGAACTCTTTCCAATAGTCTATCTGTAGCTTCAAGGCCAGGATGAGGGCCTTATCATCCTAGCAATCCACTACCACTTTCAGATCTATTTTCACCCCATTCCCATTCCTATTACAGCTGCTATCTAACCAACAAGAGGACTTCAGTTCAGTTCAGTTGCTCAGTTGTGTCCGACTCTTTGCGACCCCATGAATCACAGCACACCAGGCCTCCCTGTCCATCACCAACTCCCGGAGTTCACTCATACTCACGTCCATCGAGTCGGTGATGCCATCCAGCCATCTCATCGTCTTTCATCCCCTTCTCCTCCTGCCCCCAATTACTCCCAGCATCAGGGTTACAGTTTCTCAATTCTCTCTTCTCCACTGATCTCTCTTCTTTTCCTGCCCCTCTCACTGTATCACTTCCCTCACAACTCAGCCTGAATACAGCACTAGAAATGATTGTGCCTGCTTCTACCTTAACAAATCCCAGCTTCTCAGGTGAGCTGCAATCACCTGGCATTAATGAACTGTCTTGGTGTCCTGACCAACACAGATTATTTCTGCTGCCAGAGTCGGAGTCCTCTCCAAAGGCAGGTTTGCTGTGTCCCCACTATGCCTTGCACTTTCAGCTAATAACTGACACCTCAGAAAAAATTTCATTATCTTCTGTGTTCTTACTTCAATTAATAGCATCTTTTTCCTCTTTGTACCTTCACTCCACAGTTCAATGGCCAAATGTTCCCACCCTAGCCCTTCACCTCCAGCCTGCTGACAACCTAGCAGAGAAAGCCAGTAGGTTAGATAATTCTTCAAATCCCACCTAAGATTTTCTATCTTACTGGGAGTCACAATCTTACTTCTCTACCCTTATGGCCTATTAATTCACTCAGCTCCAACCATAGTGGCCTCCCAGGCATTTCCAGAACACTCCAAGTCTATCATCTTTGCAAGAGATCTGCTTCCTCAAGTCTGTGCTCAAATGACATCCTGATGGTTTTTTCCAACCTAGTCTGCCTGTGTCTACCCCTCACTAGAAGGTCAGCTCCTCAAGGGTTAGAATGTGTGTCTGTTGTACACAGTGTTACATCCCACTGGCTGGCACTCAGTACATGTTCAATGGAGAAATTACCCACTAGCTCATTTACTCACTAGAGAGCTCCCTGACAGCAAGACTAATGACCCTTATCATCCCAGCTCAGGGTCTGGGACACAGCTTGTACTCAAAATATTAATAAATGCTCAAAGGAATAAAAGGAAGAAGAAGAAAAATAAGAAAAGGAGTTTAATTTACAAATGTCATAAACTCTGCCCTCTTTAAAAAAATGTTTTTGATATAGTCACACCTAATTTAAAAATGGGGCTTCCCTGGTGGCTCAGACAGTAAAGCGTCTGCCTGCAATGCGGGAGACCCGGGTTCAGTTCCTGGGCTGGGAAGATCCCCTGGAGAAGGAAATGGCAATCCACTCCAGCACTCTTGCCTGGAAAATCCCATGGACGGAGGAGCCTGACAGGCTACAGTCGCAAAGAGTCGGATACGACTGAGCGACTTCACTTTCACTTTCAATTTAGAAATAATGCCATCAAGTATTATCCTTTCTAAAGCAGTGACAAATTTATTTCATTACAATTTTAGAACAGGTTCTGAGAATCAATCCCAAATGACTGTTTCAACATACATTTTCCCGTTGCATGAATATCCTCCTCACCTCTAATGTTGGTTTCTCATTATAGTCATTTTAAGAATGGCAATATTATTAGAACTACAAGCATCTTGTCATAATAAATATAAACAATTTTAATATTCTTCTGCCATAAAATAAGACTTTAAATAAAGTTACTGAAAATTTTTTAATGGTTAAGTATAATTTGTAACTGAAAAGAAATCCTTACTTTATGTAGTTAAAATCAGCCTTTAGGTTGAGAGAAGTACTACTGGTACTCTTTTTCAACTCATGGATAGCATTCTGCCACTCCTGTACAGCAGCCCAATCAGCAACTGAAATGTAGCACTCACATGCTTTATTTCCCAAATAATTTATAACCTCAGGAGAACAATCAGTTGGTTTGGACAGCACAGTTTTTCTGGATTCACCTAAGGGAAAACATTTCATAAAATAAAGAGACAGCAAGAGAGATCCAAAGCAGTTATAAATATTTCAAAGAGCAGCGATATCTAAAAATGTCTAGTAAGATCACGAGGACAAATTATTTGACTACAATTGTTTGTTTAAACTTGGAATGCTCACCATTCAAAGAATGCTTGGGGCTGGCACTATTACGCCCAGTATTAGCCAATGTGAGAACGGATTTGTCGAAGCTGGAGATGCAGCAATCGACACCTGTCATGGCACACAGGTGCTCCTGGTACTCCACAGAGGCCTTTTCAAACCTTCAACACAAGTTCAAACAGTCTTATTTTTTAATTATCCACATATTTCATTTCTAAAAACACTGGAAAGAATGAGTTATTCAATAAATTGAGTGGAGACAATAAGTTGATTATTTTGTGTGGGCCTGAGCAGGTACAAAATTAGACTTCTCACAAAAAAATGAAAATAAATCCAAAGATCATTAAGTGTTTAATAAAAAAGAAGGTATAAACTAACAGAAAATATCGGTAAGCATCTGCTCTCAATGTATGCAGAGACTCAACAGAAAAATAAACACTAAAACACATGAAAGTTAACAGATCTAAGGACACCATAATTTGAAACTTCTGGGCATAAAAACAAAACAAAACAAAAAACCCAAAATGAATATTAAAAACAAATTACTGATCAAGAAAATAGACAGCATCAATAATCCTGGTGTACAATAAAATCTCACAGATCAGTAACCAAAAAACCAAGAGGCCATAAAGACATCATCTATGTTTTCAATAATCACAAATGGCAACCCACTCCAGTACTCTTGCCTGGAAAATCCCATGGATGGAGGAGCCCAGTTAGGCTACAGTCCATGGGGTCACAAAGAGTCGGACACGACTGAGCAACTTCAGTTCAGTTCACAATAAAATCTCACAGATCAGTAACCAAAAAACCAAGAGGCCATAAAGACATCATCTATGTTTTCAATAATCACAAATGGTCAGTAACATACGGGGAAACCTCTACTATTAACTAGTAATAAATTTATATTAAAACAAGCATTTTCATTAATATGATGGCAGAGTTCTTGTTTCTCAGTGGCCCTCTATATACACAAAGGAGAAGGGAAAAGGTTATTTTTATTGTTAGGGACACAAGTTGGAACCATCTTTTACATAGGGTAAATTAGAAATAGTATGTATCATAAGGCTAATGGTCTGTAGCCTTTCTTCTATTAACAGTAAATCAACTTTCAGGAATGCATTCAAAGAAAACAATCACAAACATGAGCAAAGAATTAAGTTCCGTGGTGCATTAAGATTAGTAAAAAGAAAATCCCAAATAATTTTGCTGTCCAACAATAAGAAATGTTAAATTATGGTGCTCTCAAAAAAAAATATGTTTTGTTAAAAATCACACTGTAGAAAATTTAATAGGGCAAAAAAATTTTTTAAAATACTGCTGAGTAGAAAAAGCAAAATCATGTGACCAGCAGAAACACTGCTATTTCTGTGAAAAGAGGATAGAAAACTGGATATAAAAGAAAAATGAAATAGAAAGGCATGTACAACAGAAGAGTTACCACTCAGAGATGGAATTGTGAACCCTTCTTTTATTTTCCCTACATTTTCCATATTTGATAAAACTGACTTAAACATATACAGAGGAATCCAAGGTATGCAGAGAGTTTACCTACAGGAATCAAGTAAGTTTAGAGCTAATGAGTGAGAACTCTGGCCATAAAGGGGAATTTGTATCAGATTCTGACATGAAAAGTTATCAATTAAGAATCAACATTAAATGTAATTAACATTTAATTACAGAGTCAGCCAGTAACACAAAAAAGCTTACTCCTATCACCCATTTCCTTCCAACTTACCTCCCTTCAGCCTGTTGGGCCACTGAATTAATCCAGAGAAGATTTTTTCCAACAATTGAAGATGACCAGACAGCAATTCCCTGTATAGCTTCAGGACAATGAAGTTCACACAGTGCTTCTACCACCATCATGATAGTTACTTCCAATTCATTTCCCTGAAAGTGGCCATTCAAAAATGATCAGAGACGTCAATATCTTCAAAATTCAAATCTCTACTAAATTTACAACTACTGATCACAATCTAAAGCCTATTTAAAGTCAAATGTATTTAACAATTCCTTTTACAATGATGAAATTACATTTTTGGAATTTCCTAAAATGTTATGTATACTGTAGATACAAGGGGGAGGCGGTGCTGATGGACTGTAATAAATAGCACTTGGGTGTTAATCTTTACCAAAAAAAAAAAACTTTTACCATTTCAGCTGTGGCATCTTTAGGAGTAATATAAGAAGTAAATACAAAGCAAAAATTTAAATAGCCATGAATCAAAGAATGCCTAATTTTATGTTTTTGCATATTGCCTATTGATATTAACTAGTAAACATTTGCAATTTTTGGATTCTATTTATTTAGTAACCCCACCTACAAGTCAGCACTTTTTCCACATATTATAATGTTATCAATATATTTTTACATATATTATAAATTACACTTTCCTATACACTATATAATCATTACAAGTGATTATAAAAGTTTTCTTATATACATGAATTTCTTAGAAGTTCCAATCTTTAAACATAAGTAATGAATATTTTCACATATTCTAAGTAAAAAACATAAAAAGGCAACTTTGGAAGTTACTGCTTGTATAAAAATATTGGATGAAAAGCTTTAAAAATCAGTGGAACCTTTAACTTATTTTATCCACAAACTGTGTGCTCAGTCGCATCTGACTCTTTGCAGCCCCATGGACTGGAGCCCCCGACTCCTCTGTCCATGGGATTTCCCAGGCAAGAATACTGGAGTGGGTTGCCACTTCCTACTCCAGAGGATCTTCCCAACCCAGGGATCGAACCCCAGTCTCTTGCATCTCCTGCACTGGCAGGCAGATTCTTTACCTCCAGTACCACCTGGGAAGCCCCTATCCATAGATTAGATCACAGCAAAGGAATTACCCCAAGTTTCTCTAATTAACAGATTTAACTAACTCCACACACACCACTTTACCTGAGACGGATTTGTCTTCATTTCTGTAAGCAAATCGAAGCCATGTCTCACTGTCACAGCAGGCTGGCCTGCCAACAATCCAACCCTCATGATGGAGAGTCGGATCCGAGTCAGCCAGTCTTGACAAGTTTGGCGATTGGTATAGAAAAAAGTCCTAATGACCTTTAGAAGAGAAAGAAGAGCTCAGGACTGGTTCAAATTACAGGCAGAAATGTCTGAAATACACATAAAGCATATACACAAGTCTACTGTGATTTCAGCTCTGCCCACACTGCCAGGTTTGACCACAAGACTGCTGTCAATCAACATCCAGCCCACTGAAACCAACCTTAGGAGGCGATGTTAATGCGTTGGCACATCCTTCATACGCATTATACATTAACTTCTCCAGGTTTTCCAGATACTGCAGAAGCAGCACAAGTCTAAGCTGGTTGCTACTGTGGCCTTCGTCATTGTCTGCAGTTGTCCACTGACTAACATCTTGATCGGGGTTTAATGTGTGAGCGGCAAGACTTCTAATGATACCTACAACCAAAGACAACATTCCACACTTAAAAGGAGTCTTCAAAGATTCTAGAAGTTCTTGGAGATAATTTCACAAATTTTCATTCAGCAAGTATCCTCTGCATATCCATCACTTAAAAACAAAACTCCCAACAAAATCTTTTCATTTTTAGAAGAAAAAAATGTCTTCTCCACACAAATCCCCTAAGTTTGTGAACAAACACATACGATACAATTGTTTCAGTTCAGCTCAGTCACTCAGTTGTGTCCAACTCTTTGTGAACCCATGGAACTGCAGCACACCAGGCCTCCCTGTCCATACCAACTCTGAGTTTACTCAAACTCATATCCATTGAGGCGGTGATGCCATCCAACCATCTCATCCTCTGTCACCCCCTTCTCCTCCCGCCTTCAATCTTTCCCATCATCAGGGTCTTTTCAAATTAGTCAGTTCTCTGCATCAGGTAGCCAAAGTATTAAGAGTTTCAGCTTCAACATCAGTCTTTCCAATGAATATTCAGGACTGATTTCCTTTAGGATAGACAGGTTGGATCTCCTTGTTGACCAAAGAGCAAGCGTCTTTTAATTTCATGGCTGCGGTCACCATCTGCAGTGATTTTGGAGTCCCAAAAATAAAGTCTGTCACTGCTTCCACTGTTTCCCGATCTATTTGCCACGAAGTGATGGGACCAGATGCCATGATCTTAGTTTTCTGAATGTTGAGCTTTAAGCCAACTTTTTCACTCTCCTCTTTCACTTTCATCAAGAGGCTCTTTAGTTCTTCCTCACTTTCTGCCATTACAGTGGTGTCATCTGTGTATCTGAGGTTATTGATATTTTTCCTGGCAATCTTGATTCCAGCTTGTGCTTCATTAAGTCCAGCATTTCTCAGGATGTACTCTGCATATAAGTTAAATAAGCAGGGGACAATATACAGCCTGGACGTACTCCTTTCCCGATTTGGAACCAGTCTGTTGTTCCATGTCCAGTTCTAACTGTTGCTTCCTGATCTGCATACAGATTTCTCAGGAGGCAGGGCAGGTGGTCTGGTATTTCCATCTCTTGAAGAATTTCCACTGTTTGTTGCGATCCACACAGTCAAAGGCTTTGGCATAGTCAATGAAGTAGAAATACATGTCTTTCTGGAACTCTCTTGCTTTTTCAGTGATCCAACAGACACTGGCAATTTGATTTCTGGTTCCTCTGCCTTTTCTAAATCCAGTCTGAACATCTAGAAGTTCACAGTTCACGTACTGTTGAAGCCTGGCTTGCCGAATTTTGAGCATCAGTTTGCTAGCGTGTGAGATGAGTGCAATTGTGCGGTAGTTTGAGCATTCTTTGGCATTGCCTTTCTTTGGAATTGGAATAAAAACTGACCTTTTCCAGTCCTGTGGCCACTGCTGAGTTTTCCAAATTTGCTAGCAACTTTGTGAACAAACACACACAACACAATTATTTAATAAAAGCTTATTCTAACAAACATATCTAGATTAACTGATAAAGTACTAAAGGAAAAAATAAAAAGATAATAAAAAGATTAAAAAATCCATTATTTCTTAACGCAAGCTTGAAAGTATTTACACTGCAGAGTCTGAAACAGTGCAGAGTCAATTACCTTCAATTGTTTGGAACGTATCCTGAGCTCTGCCGAGTGGGGTCCTCAGCTTAGAAAGAACAGTGAACTGTGCTGCTTCCCAAATAGCCCACTGCCAGAGGACAGCATCTGTCTTTAGAAGATTGCGGGGAATCGTTGATTGGTCACGTTTATCCAGTCTCTGGCAGCTATAGAACAATCTTTCTAACCAATTGTCCTTCCTGGAAAAAGTAGTTTCATATTTAATGACAATTTCATTTGAAGAAAAAACAGACAATAACAAAAAACAAATTCCAAGGGAAATGGGAATATGGGACTTTCCCCCTACTTCAAAAAGGCAAACCTATAAAACTGGGAAGTATTATATCCCCACCTCTCATTTTAAGGTCTTTTACGGCTGAAATAGAATAGGGTATAGTGTAGACAGATTATTAGAGTAAAAAGCTCATGACAGTTTGGCCATTAGGATAAAATATTCACAGCAAATAAAAGTCTCCAGAATGTCTACACCCTCAGGCCCCTCCCCAAAGCACTGATGACTAGGACACATCAGTTACATGTCAACCACATTTCACCTTTACTATCAATTGTAAAGCTCATGTTTATCTCTTCAGGTGCCATCTTCAAAGCAAGTCCTCCTACTATTGAAAACTTAAAACAACTCAATTGAAAAGAATATTACTTTCTATTCTGCCACCCCTGATGTATTTTCTCCTCTAAACTGGGCACAGGGTTAAGATATTCAAATACATTTAAAGTACTTTTCCCAGATGAAAGAGTCAAAGAAAGGTCTTACCCTATTCTATGAGAGTTTCCATACAAAATAAAACTAATAACATCAGAGAAATCTTGTGGGTGGAATGTGTTACTTGGTGCTTTACTCATGTGACTTCTTAATGCTAAAGAAATTTCTTGAATTTCTGTGTGATTGTTATTGCTGTAGACAGAAAATAGTCACTGTTATAAAAAATCCTTTAGTTAAAAGGTTACCTCCTGCTGTAAATGAAATACTTCCTTGTTAACTAAATCTGACAGTAAAAACGGATAAAATTAAGACATTAAAAATAAAGGTTACTACAACTTTGAAATTTAAAGTTCTTAAATCACCAAAATTAACCCAATTAAAAACTATAAAAGAATGCAATTAAGTTTTACAAATAATAACTACTGAGAAACACATTTTGGCACTTTAAGTATTATTCTGTAGCAATCACCATAAGCTTTATAAAAACTGCAAATTTTTGTTATTTTCTTCTAGACCTGCATGATTTGATCCTTTGCCATCTCTTCAATCATTGAGAAGTACAACAAAAGATGTGATATTAATTCACTAAGAGACAATTTGTCTTTTCCTAAACTAAACATTGTGGGATGTCTTTGTATGGATACAATTGTTATACCTCAAGACAACATCTAAAGGGATTGACTTCAATAGCTTTCCAAATGCTTGTCGGATACGAGTTCCACTATGGACTAGCTGAACACGGCAAACATCAACACACCTACAAAAAAAATGAAATAGATGATACCAGTGTGGCAATATTTCTAAGTTATTAGGGCCAGGGTCAAAAGAGTGGATCTAATTTAATCCATACCTCTGTAAAAGATCATCTGGTAAGGAAGAGGACAGTGCATGTAGACTGCTGCATGCTTGCAGACAGATATTCACATCTTTGACAAGAGCTGTTAAAAATTTAAAGACACTTTCAGCTTGCCAAAAGAAATTAGATGCCATTACATCATAAATTTCTGAACACATGCACTTCAATAAACAGTGAGTGACTATGGATGAGGGGTTGTTCCTGCCTGGAACCCTCTCTCACTGGCAGTAGTAACATTTTGGAAAATGGTAACACTCAACAAAAATCTATTTAGGGTGACTAGTCTTCACCCAAACCTGTCTCTGAAGGAAATTTTTAAAGTACATGGAATGTATAAACAATCACATAAGCTTAAAAATGTTAACAATCACTTTAAAACAACTTTTCACATATTAAGACTGGCAAAAAAAATTAAGACAGATTACACCTTTGTCATTAAAATGAGGATGAGACATTTCCACTCATGAAAGGCACTCAAGTGACTATCTTTCTCTCATTATCAAAGATTTCTTTTAAGCACTGATTAACAAAAATTAAATAATCACAGAATCTTACTGTTGGCTAAAAGGCCTTTGCAAAATTTATGGAAAGATGGAAGAGAGAATAAAGGTGCATATGTTTCAGACTTCTTCATTAAAACAGCCACTTCCAAAGCCCAGGTCATTAACAGTTTCCTGAAACATAAAATACACAGTTGATTTCACATTAATAAAAACTAAAAACAGAAAAACAACTTGGAAAATCTATTCTTTTTACATTTTCTTTTTTTTTAATACTTCAAGAAATAAGAAACAAATATTAAAACTATAGAAATTCCTCTGACAAAACTGTCTTTTAAGAAAATCTCCCCAAACTAGCATAAATTGTAGCAAAAAAAATTCTGAAATCTCTATAAATACATTCATCTATAAAATATTGCAGGAAGGAAAGGTTTCATGTAATTGTTTCAGGAAACAAGAAATGCTAGACTAAATAATGAAGCAAAATTTAAAGCGTTTCATAATGAAGAAGCTGCTGCTCTATCCCAAATGATAGTCTTCATTTCTTTTTCTCAAACTAACTAAAAGCTAGAAACATTATAAAATATTAGTTACCTTGTGTCCTGGTTAAGATTATCTTTCTTAAGCAATATTCCCAGGAGATTTAAGATAATTGAGAAATGTTTTTTTGTAGCTGTAGTTACAGTACTAATAACGGCACCATCAAACAAGGACGGGGATGATGAACTAAGACTACTAGATATAAAGTGGTCATGCCTAGAAGACAAAATTTGGATCACCTTGTCATCTCTCATTTAAAAAAAAAGCAACTCCAAAGTTAAATCGACACTTTTTTTTTTTCACATTGTATACTCTAAAGGGTCCATCTTTCCTTTAAAAAACAAACTTTTTTTTTTAAACAGACAATTCTTAAGAAGTTTATATAAATACATTACCTGGTACAATGAGAATACAATGTGTAGAGCACTGCATACTGAATGGCAGGGAAATGAACAGCCAGGTCGCCATGCACAATCATCAGATTCTTACTCAGAAGTGCAAACACAGTTGGAGACAGGGCCCACATCTGATGATATACCAAAGAAAGTAAATGTTTGGCTCCTCCAGGACATACATGACCATACAAAATGTTTATCTTTCAAAATATGTCTGCACATTTTTAAAAATTAAAATAACAGATTTAAATTTGGAAATAAGCTAGTACACTAAACCTGGGATCAGCAAATACTTCTTGAGAAGATAAGAGAGTAAATACCTCAGCCTCTGCAGGTTATGTGACATCTCTGATACAATGTCCAACTCCTCAACTTTGCCACTGCAGTGAGAAAAGTTACAGACAAAAAATAGGAATCAAAGTGGCTATGTTCCAATAAAAAGTCTTTACAAAAAGAGGTGATGTTTGGTGATGGTTGCACAATTCTGTGAACATACTAAAAATCACTGAATTGTACACTTTAAATGGTACTGTACAGTATGTGAATTATATCTCAATAATTAAAAGGAAAAAAAAGAAAGAAGAAAAAAAGCAGTAGGCAGCGAGATTTGGTCCGTGAACCGTAATTTGCTGATCCCTGGTCTAAGCAAAAGCCCCTGCACCCTTCAGTGTAGTAGATCGTGTTACCTCAGTTTTTCATACACCATAAATGGCAAGTTGCCTTCTCCAGTGGGAAAAAAGGGCAAACTCTGCCACTCTAAGCCTTTACCATTCTTCCCTTTCTTTCCATTGCTAAGATACTCCTTTCACCTGACCACTCTGTCCCCACTTCCTCTCACTTTCAGAGTATAGAATATAAACCTCAAATCTGAACACAATGTGAATTTCTCAACAATCAAATTTCAGATTGCAAAAGAGGAGTCGGCTGCAGCCCAGCAGTGAGGGAAAGAGCAGTCACTGCAGGGAACACAGGCCACCTGATCTAATATGGACAGCATGCAAATACAAACATCAAATCTTGAGTTTTCCCTCCCTTCTCTCTTAGAAACACTAACCCCTTAATTATATTCCATTACTTTTCATTGTAAACAATGCTTTTCAATTCTGCTAAGTACCACAGGAGGGAGAAATATATCCTGACAGCTCAGTTGGTAAAGAATCCACCCGCAATGCAGGAGACCCTGGTTCGATTTCTGGGTTGGGAATATCCGCTGGAGAAGGGATAGGCTACCCACTCCAGTATTCTTGAGCTTCCCTTGTGGCTCAGCTGGTAAAGAATCCGCCTGCAATGCAGTAAACCTGGGTTCGATACCTGGGTTGGGAAAATCCCCTGGAGAAGGGAAAGGCTACCCACCCCAGTATTCTGGCCTGGAGAATTCCATGGACTGTATAGTCCGTGGGGTTGCAAAGAGTCGGACACCTGAGTGACTTTCACTTCACTCATGCACAGCAATTATTATAAATCAAAAGCAGTCACTTCAGATTTCTTAAAAGGAATAAATCTTTCTTCTTCTTCCAAAATAATATGTGAATGTTCCCAAAGAAAAGAGGGTAGTCAAAAACTAAGGGACATATGGAAGCACTAACTCTAGTGGGAAAAGGAAAAGAGTACCAGGGGAAGAAAGGGTTGCATTTTATAACTACACAATCTTGTCCTATGGAAAATGTTGCCAAGTTTACTAAAAGCATGCTAGAGTAAATGGGAGACAGCATTAAAATACAATTTCAGAAAATAAAAAGGATATAAAAAACTTATCAAGGAAGGCAAGAGCTAAACAAAATAGTATGAAAATATTCCTGTCAATTTTAATTATCCAAGCATGTCCAAAATATGGCTGTTTGTTCTGTGTGATGCTGTAGACACACCGCCTTGATAGTTAATGACACATGCTAACATGCAATGAGGAGAGGCTCAAATGTGGATAAAACAAAGCCATTACAAGTAAATACTCACCCCAATTAGTGAGTTTTTAGCATTTCCAATTGTAGTCAGAGCACTAAGGTCAAATATAACTACAAATTTTGCATTGTCTACACTGAAAACATGATTCTTAAAAGCCTCATGTTTTATTTCAGAACAGGCATCAGGAAGTTGTAGACTATGTAGCAGATTGTTTAGGGCACAAGTCATTTCTCCCAAAATTAATTTATAGGCAGTCTCTAAAACAGGAATATTCTTCAGACTGAGCACTGCTTGATAAACAGCATGGGCTACAGCAACAACCTTCAAAAGAGAATTCGGGAAAGTAATAATTAAATGGAGAGTATATTACTATCTGCAAAACAATGATACAAATCAGTTTAAGATTGATAAATTCACTGTCTAAAACACCAAAGACTTTAATTTTTCAAAAAGAAATTTAGGAAACCTACACAGTATCAGTAAGCTATTTAAAAATCTATAAAACTTTATTATCAAAAAAGTATTCTCTAAAAATGACAATGTGAAATTTCTTAAAAGCCCTTCTGTTTTTTAAGCCAGTATCAGAACAAATACAAGCAGCAATTTATAGAGACAGGTTTTCCTACATCTACTTGGAAAGTCTATATTGCCTTTGACTGGGNAAAAAAATTAAGACAGATTACACCTTTGTCATTAAAATGAGGATGAGACATTTCCACTCATGAAAGGCACTCAAGTGACTATCTTTCTCTCATTATCAAAGATTTCTTTTAAGCACTGATTAACAAAAATTAAATAATCACAGAATCTTACTGTTGGCTAAAAGGCCTTTGCAAAATTTATGGAAAGATGGAAGAGAGAATAAAGGTGCATATGTTTCAGACTTCTTCATTAAAACAGCCACTTCCAAAGCCCAGGTCATTAACAGTTTCCTGAAACATAAAATACACAGTTGATTTCACATTAATAAAAACTAAAAACAGAAAAACAACTTGGAAAATCTATTCTTTTTACATTTTCTTTTTTTTTAATACTTCAAGAAATAAGAAACAAATATTAAAACTATAGAAATTCCTCTGACAAAACTGTCTTTTAAGAAAATCTCCCCAAACTAGCATAAATTGTAGCAAAAAAAATTCTGAAATCTCTATAAATACATTCATCTATAAAATATTGCAGGAAGGAAAGGTTTCATGTAATTGTTTCAGGAAACAAGAAATGCTAGACTAAATAATGAAGCAAAATTTAAAGCGTTTCATAATGAAGAAGCTGCTGCTCTATCCCAAATGATAGTCTTCATTTCTTTTTCTCAAACTAACCAAAAGCTAGAAACATTATAAAATATTAGTTACCTTGTGTCCTGGTTAAGATTATCTTTCTTAAGCAATATTCCCAGGAGATTTAAGATAATTGAGAAATGTTTTTTTGTAGCTGTAGTTACAGTACTAATAACGGCACCATCAAACAAGGACGGGGATGATGAACTAAGACTACTAGATATAAAGTGGTCATGCCTAGAAGACAAAATTTGGATCACCTTGTCATCTCTCATTTAAAAAAAAAGCAACTCCAAAGTTAAATCGACACTTTTTTTTTTTCACATTGTATACTCTAAAGGGTCCATCTTTCCTTTAAAAAACAAACTTTTTTTTTTAAACAGACAATTCTTAAGAAGTTTATATAAATACATTACCTGGTACAATGAGAATACAATGTGTAGAGCACTGCATACTGAATGGCAGGGAAATGAACAGCCAGGTCGCCATGCACAATCATCAGATTCTTACTCAGAAGTGCAAACACAGTTGGAGACAGGGCCCACATCTGATGATATACCAAAGAAAGTAAATGTTTGGCTCCTCCAGGACATACATGACCATACAAAATGTTTATCTTTCAAAATATGTCTGCACATTTTTAAAAATTAAAATAACAGATTTAAATTTGGAAATAAGCTAGTACACTAAACCTGGGATCAGCAAATACTTCTTGAGAAGATAAGAGAGTAAATACCTCAGCCTCTGCAGGTTATGTGACATCTCTGATACAATGTCCAACTCCTCAACTTTGCCACTGCAGTGAGAAAAGTTACAGACAAAAAATAGGAATCAAAGTGGCTATGTTCCAATAAAAAGTCTTTACAAAAAGAGGTGATGTTTGGTGATGGTTGCACAATTCTGTGAACATACTAAAAATCACTGAATTGTACACTTTAAATGGTACTGTACAGTATGTGAATTATATCTCAATAATTAAAAGGAAAAAAAAGAAAGAAGAAAAAAAGCAGTAGGCAGCGAGATTTGGTCCGTGAACCGTAATTTGCTGATCCCTGGTCTAAGCAAAAGCCCCTGCACCCTTCAGTGTAGTAGATCGTGTTACCTCAGTTTTTCATACACCATAAATGGCAAGTTGCCTTCTCCAGTGGGAAAAAAGGGCAAACTCTGCCACTCTAAGCCTTTACCATTCTTCCCTTTCTTTCCATTGCTAAGATACTCCTTTCACCTGACCACTCTGTCCCCACTTCCTCTCACTTTCAGAGTATAGAATATAAACCTCAAATCTGAACACAATGTGAATTTCTCAACAATCAAATTTCAGATTGCAAAAGAGGAGTCGGCTGCAGCCCAGCAGTGAGGGAAAGAGCAGTCACTGCAGGGAACACAGGCCACCTGATCTAATATGGACAGCATGCAAATACAAACATCAAATCTTGAGTTTTCCCTCCCTTCTCTCTTAGAAACACTAACCCCTTAATTATATTCCATTACTTTTCATTGTAAACAATGCTTTTCAATTCTGCTAAGTACCACAGGAGGGAGAAATATATCCTGACAGCTCAGTTGGTAAAGAATCCACCCGCAATGCAGGAGACCCTGGTTCGATTTCTGGGTTGGGAATATCCGCTGGAGAAGGGATAGGCTACCCACTCCAGTATTCTTGAGCTTCCCTTGTGGCTCAGCTGGTAAAGAATCCGCCTGCAATGCAGTAAACCTGGGTTCGATACCTGGGTTGGGAAAATCCCCTGGAGAAGGGAAAGGCTACCCACCCCAGTATTCTGGCCTGGAGAATTCCATGGACTGTATAGTCCGTGGGGTTGCAAAGAGTCGGACACCTGAGTGACTTTCACTTCACTCATGCACAGCAATTATTATAAATCAAAAGCAGTCACTTCAGATTTCTTAAAAGGAATAAATCTTTCTTCTTCTTCCAAAATAATATGTGAATGTTCCCAAAGAAAAGAGGGTAGTCAAAAACTAAGGGACATATGGAAGCACTAACTCTAGTGGGAAAAGGAAAAGAGTACCAGGGGAAGAAAGGGTTGCATTTTATAACTACACAATCTTGTCCTATGGAAAATGTTGCCAAGTTTACTAAAAGCATGCTAGAGTAAATGGGAGACAGCATTAAAATACAATTTCAGAAAATAAAAAGGATATAAAAAACTTATCAAGGAAGGCAAGAGCTAAACAAAATAGCATGAAAATATTCCTGTCAATTTTAATTATCCAAGCATGTCCAAAATATGGCTGTTTGTTCTGTGTGATGCTGTAGACACACCGCCTTGATAGTTAATGACACATGCTAACATGCAATGAGGAGAGGCTCAAATGTGGATAAAACAAAGCCATTACAAGTAAATACTCACCCCAATTAGTGAGTTTTTAGCATTTCCAATTGTAGTCAGAGCACTAAGGTCAAATATAACTACAAATTTTGCATTGTCTACACTGAAAACATGATTCTTAAAAGCCTCATGTTTTATTTCAGAACAGGCATCAGGAAGTTGTAGACTATGTAGCAGATTGTTTAGGGCACAAGTCATTTCTCCCAAAATTAATTTATAGGCAGTCTCTAAAACAGGAATATTCTTCAGACTGAGCACTGCTTGATAAACAGCATGGGCTACAGCAACAACCTTCAAAAGAGAATTCGGGAAAGTAATAATTAAATGGAGAGTATATTACTATCTGCAAAACAATGATACAAATCAGTTTAAGATTGATAAATTCACTGTCTAAAACACCAAAGACTTTAATTTTTCAAAAAGAAATTTAGGAAACCTACACAGTATCAGTAAGCTATTTAAAAATCTATAAAACTTTATTATCAAAAAAGTATTCTCTAAAAATGACAATGTGAAATTTCTTAAAAGCCCTTCTGTTTTTTAAGCCAGTATCAGAACAAATACAAGCAGCAATTTATAGAGACAGGTTTTCCTACATCTACTTGGAAAGTCTATATTGCCTTTGACTGGGAGTCAGTTAGGAAGCTAACAATAAACTTTTATTTATGACATATACATGAAATTTTAATAAAACAAATTTAATGGAAACAAATGATGGAAATCTGAGAAAACTATCATTCATCAAGCTATACAGTATGAAAATCAACAAATATTAAGTGAATTATTATAATCTATAATATTCTAAATCAAATATTTATCATTTTAATTCCATTTATGTACCTATTAAGTAATGAACATGAGTCAAACTTTTCAGTGACCTAAGTTAGCAAAAGCCTAATCAGTGAATCACTTACCTCTTTTTCTTTATGATAACGCAAAAATAGTAGTTTAGATGATGGTATGAACAGTTTTTCTACAAATGATGATGGCAGTTTTGTATTTATCTGTTCAACAATCTAAAAGAATAAAGTAAGAAATGAGCTATCAATTCACAAAAGAACATAGAGGAACCTTAAATACATACTCCTAAGGGAGAAAAATCAATATGAAAAGGCTATATGTTATACAATTCTGACACTCTGGAAAAGGCAAAACTATGGAGACAGTAAAAGGATCAGTGGTTGCCAGGTAGTAGAGGGGAGAAAACAGGTGGAACAGGAGGGATTTTCAGGGCAGTAAAACCCTCCTGTATGATACTCCAATGGTGAACAAATGGCATTACACATGTGTCAAAAACCACAGAATGGACAATACAGAGACTGAACTCTATGGACTTTAGTTAATCATAATGTGTCAGTCTGGCTCATCAGTTGTAATAAAAGTACCACACTAAAAGAAGGTATTAATAATAACAAGAGGGAACTATTGGGGAAAGAGGCTACAGAAGAACTCTGTACATTCTGCTTTTCTGTTAACCTAAAAACTGCTCTGAAAAGTAATCTATGAAAGAAAAAAGTAATATATCTAAGCTATATTTTTAGTCCTTAATATTGTGACATTAAATGTTTAGCTATCTAAACAGGACACATGTATTTACACTTAAGGATAAATTTTTACATTGGCAAAGGGAAGTACAACTATGGCAGCAATGTTCAGCAGAATGTCATCTAGAATTTGTTCTGAAATAATCCAATTGGGGATGGAGGGATGGCAAGGAGGAGGCAGAGAGTAGGAGGCCTAGATGGAACCAGATGGGCCATGTGTTTCTAATTACAGAAACCGAGTATTAAGTATGCAGAGATTCATTATAATATTCTGCTTTTTAAAAATATGCTTCAAAATTTCATAACAAAAGGTGAAGAAAGGGGGAATATTTATGATTAAGAAAAGAAAAACTATCAAAGAAGCTTTCACATGTTTCAGAAACAAAACATAACAGGGTCTTTCAAAATAAGTATCAAGTACCTCCTCTACACAAAATTTATCAGGAGTGCTAGATAAGTCTCATGTGAAGCATGCTATTTCATCAAAAACAAGAAAAAAAGAGTGAAGCTACACTAAGATAAGATCTCAAACACTAAAAGTAAACAGATATAAGAGCAAAAGCAAACTAGATTTTAAAAGACTAATACAAAAAAAATTTTTAAAGCCCCACAGGCAAACAAGGGCTTAATTTCTTCCACATCAATTTACACTTAACAACCTGAATAAACATATTAAAAAGCAACAAAAAAGAATTCACATACCAATGTGAGTAAATTCAAGACTGAGATGATATAATCTGTACCACAAGTCTGGCAATTCTCCAGTTGATCTAATCCATATGTAATAACCATGTCACAATGTATAGTCATGCTAGGATCCAAGCTGCCGAGCAAAACACCAACACACTCATTAGCAGCTGTCAACACAGCCTCAGAAAAAAACACTTGGTTTGCAGCCGTCACACATCTCATTACTCTGTACAGAACCTGCAAATGGGGAAAACAAGCAGCTTTTTAAAAAAATTCATATTCTTCCACAAAGAGAATATTTTCTTTCTAATGCAGTTTCAATGGAAAATTAACTGCCTGCCTTGTTAGCAGTCTCAATATTCCAGTTCTCAATGGTTGAATAATAATAAGGGTATCTCTGGTACAATACACAGAAAGGATCTTGCCTAAGTACTACTGTGACAGGAAATGGAATTTGCCATCCTCTATTTCCCTTATACCCAATTCCTACTCTCCAACAAAAGTCACTAAATAGCTGATGTTCAAAATCTTTTTAATAATCATAAAACACACCAGAACCTAGTAACAGTATTAAGAACATGGGAATAACCTACCATGAGAATAACTTTCCATAATCTAGCACTTGGACTTTTTTATAAAACTATATATCCAAGATAGTTTAGCTTATGAAAGTTCATGTATCAGCGTCCTCTTTGTAAAGATATTCTCATTCATAACATATAATACCTATCTAAGTATTATGAAAATCATATCATTTCCAAACAAAAAACTCCACTAAACTATAGTAGTCAATATTAATGTACTAAATTTCTAATAAAAATAACTTAGGATAAAACAGATATAGAGAAAATTGATACAGAATATTTCTCAAATTTTTCTGTAATATTCAACAACTACTACATACAGGGTTTTTTTTTTTAAACCAACAATAGGTTTAAAAGGCCTCAAACACCATTTTTGGCATAGACCTAAAAGACTCTTATTAAAGAGTACATTAATATAGAACTATCCTGGAAAATGATATGTGCTTGTCCTTTGTTTTATATCTGAGTTAACTGCTTTTATTTCAACACTGACAAAGTCATCAACTACCCTCCTTTTAGACAATTAAAAAAAAATTAAACTACTTTGCTCAGTTTTAAAATATTAACACGCTGGTTGTAATTATCTTCAGGAGCTGACATGTCTGCTCAAATGCACAATTAACTTACTAAGAATTAAATATGTAATTAATGTCCTATTTTACCTAGCAATGTGTTCAACAAAAGTAAATGCTAATAAAAGACAGAAATTTATACCAACAGTAAAGTTTTAATCATTTAGGTTAGATCTTTTATGACTTTATCACACAAGTTTCTCCCTTCTTGTTCAAGCAGAGTACAATGATAGGGGTTCACTTCTCACATCCATTACACTGAACCACTCACTGGACTGTAACACAATGCAGCTGATGTCTGGGGCCGAAATGTAGCAATCTAGCTACCTTTTTAAATTGGTCTCAGGCTATTACATATTTTAGATTCTATGTCTTTATATCCTTTGATGTCAAGCTATCAAACTGTTTCATCCTGTCATGCTTAGCGAAAATTACTTTTCAAAGCCTTATTTATAAGTGAGAAGTATGTTGAAAAACTTCTTAGTCTGTTGAAAAACTAAAAGGAGACACAATAATTTTAAATCAAAAATTATTAAAAAACTACAGAATGTTTTTAAAGTTATATATGAGAAACAAGAATAAACGGACCTACAGAGAATCTCCTAAAAGTTCACAGCATTTAAAAATACAGTCAACCTTTCATCATGGGGTGAGGGGGAATGAAATATAGAATTCCCTACCTTTCTGGCTATTTAAGAAAGTAGTCAGACACATAGATACATGCTAAACAAATGAGAGATTAATAACATATTTCACTAGGTAAAGAGAACCATTTAAAATAAAAAGCAATTATTATTGAATGATACTTAAGACTACTAAAACTTACATCTGTTACATATGCCTCAGTAATTGGAGGACCTCGAATTGGGCTGAAACGTTCCCCAATGCTCCTCACCACAGTACTGAACACCCGGAGAAGTGCTGCCAGCTTTGGTAAGGACACTGATGGAGGAGGAACGTCTTCATCCACTGACTCCCCAGAGGCTACATGGCTGAGGTCCTGGATATGAATTCACAGCATTCTTATTTAAGGACATTGTTTTTAAAAACAAACAAAAAGCAACTCCCAATTTTTAAATCAGTTAACTTTATAACAGATCTTTACAAATGAAGAGGAATTTTGGCCTATGAGAGAAAAGGAAACATGAATCTAAATATAAAAGTAGACTTTACTTCTCCAACTATTTAAAAAGCAAATATTAACCTCAATAGATTATTTGAGGAACTCCAACAGTAAGATGAGAAGATGAGCCAATATCATGCACATGAAGAAGAAGGGGGATGGGGGAGTTTAGAGGAGGCTGGTTCAAAAAATTATAATAACTTGTAATACCTAATCTACAGATTTAAAAGTCAGTTGAGGACATTAGATATACTTGAAGGAAAAGATTAGCAAAAAATGGAGTTTTAGAACCATTATACCCACATATAATTAAGCACCAAAATAACTGAAGAAAACCTGATCTCTAGGGATAGAAAAGGAAGTCTCTACAAAAAAGAATGGGTGGCTTATAAGAAGCAGATCAGCTTTAAAGCTGTGCTAGGAAGCAAGACATCCTAGCTGTGGGGGTAAAGAAACATATGGAAGCAAAATATTCTCTCATTTTTCTCTGAAACGGAAAAAACACATCGGTACAGTTACAAGTAGTGAATTAACCGTTTGCCAGAAAGAGCAAAGGTATAAAGAAAAGATGAAGTTAAATCTTTATGGAAGCCTTGACCACCAAGTAAGAATCATGGTAATTACCAACTGAGCAGGAAAGAAACACTGAGAGACAAATTCAAAGACGGCAGGTTTAAATCATGACAGTGGCCAGGAAATTCGAGAACCAGAAATGGACACTTGACTTAAAAGTGTCATACTCAAAAGGTGACTGAAACCAAGCCTTGTCCTCTGAAGCACAAGCCAAGATTGCCAATACAAGTTAAGAGGAAAGCCGTTTTCATCATCAATTCACAATATCAATTTACCTTTTTCGTAACAAAAAATAAAAGTAAACTACAACTGAAGAAAATGTTTTTGGAAAATCACTAGCCACCAAAATTATTTCAAGCTTTAGGAAATTAGGCCTGCAATCTTTCCAGTAATTCTGCTGGCAACCTAAAAGCATCTGAAGCAATGATCTCATAATTTTTGCTTAAATGTCAGGTGATCAGAATTATTTTAAAATAAATCTAGCATTGCTTTAGATTTTTGTTTTTGCTTTTTTTCTTAACTGAAATTTTAGGCAATAACTTAGTTTTTTATATACTCACCTCAGCATATGCCTCCATGTCCTCTAGAAATTGACCAAGAAGAGTGGTAGAAAATGCAAGGTCAGCTACCCAGAATGGCTCCAAACTCTGCAACCACCCTAGGAAGCATATAAGAAATTTTGAAAGAGTAGGAAAAAAATCTAGGTCCAAATTAAAAAATATTTAATAAGACACTTTTAAAAGGCCTTCAAGTTGCTCACTCTTGAAACAAGCCCTGTATCATAAAATTAGTACTATTTTTTTTTTTTTTTTTTTTGCTGTGTCGCATGGCTTGTGGGATCTTAGTTCCCACATCAAGGATCAAACCACTCTCCCATCCCTCTTTGCCCCGTGCAAGTGCAGAGTTCTAACCACTGGACCACCAGGGAAATCCCCATGAACTATTAAATATACTAATGATTAACAGCTATCTCTTTTAATGCTGCAGAAATAAAAATGCTACAGAAATTAAAATCTTTTTTTTTTTTTTAAGTAGATGTAATATCCATACTGTCACTACACACAAGGCTGAGACTATACGGCCCCAATCTAAGACAACACTGGTTTTCTCCCCCAGGGCCACGCCTGTCCACTGAGAGTGTACCTTCTTCTTCGGGGGAGAAATGGGACCACTCGCCAGTGGAACTGCGAGAACTATTCTTACCTGTGTATCTTAGCTTCAGAACTTTATTGTACCAAACAAGCTATGAAAAACTACAGCACCTGCAACAAGTTCAAGTAAGTCCTACTAGTCATTCATTTAACTTGAAAAAAAAAAAGGTGGCTTTTTCCCACAATTTATGACAATCATCCAAATTAATCCATTTGTTTGACTGTTTAATCACTAGAAAAACAAAAAAAAATCATAAGTATCCAGGCTGTTCCTTCCATTCTACCCTTCAGAGTACTGCCACTATGGTATCTCTTCCGACCAAGACATGCAACAAGTGACTTAAGTCCTAGGTGCAACACTGCAATCTGCATTTACTCTCCCTACTTCCTACAAAAGTACACATTTTTCCTTTGAAAAGATAAAGGGAGCAAACAAGTAATCTTCACCAAAATATTCTCTGAAGTAATTATTTATCTTCTATTATCAAAAAAACTAGTATTAACAGCTGGTCTTTGAGGAACCAACACTCCTTCCCGCAATATTTAAATAACTGGTACATCCTGAGTGACTCACCAGACACCTGTTGTGTAAGTGAAGGTTTCTGAGTATGATCTATATGCCATCCAACTAATATATCAACTGTATCCTGGATGGAGACAAAGAAAAGGGGACTAATCATTTTAAGGTCTTATTGCTATTCCACTTGTGGACCATATAAGAGTAAGAGATTCTAGAACATCTTACGTTCTACCTACTTGACATCATACTAACTTAAGAGGGGGGTGGGAGGGACAGGACAGGAGAATAATGGACCTTTGTTTGTGACATTGATGAAATATTTAAGTATCTTAAGGCACTACTGTTGGCAAGTACAGATGGTATTTTTTATAAAACTGCATTACTATATCATTCAATCCTGGCCCTTAAAACTGATTATACTCAAAGGAGCAGAAACTTTGTTTTCTATCTAATTTCTCAAGTCCTCATATACGCACCCAATCCCTCACCCCATCATATGAAAAGAGGGGGTCAGGAACTCACCCTAAAATTGGTGCTGAAAATATGAGGGTAACATCGAGCTACCAAAAGAATGCACTTAACACACTTGCAAAGTAATTCTGGTGTATCCACATTTTCAAGAATGGACTGCAGGCTGGTCATTACAAGCTGAAAAATAAAAGTTACAACCATGAACATTTAATAAAATAGGGAGAAAACAAGCAAATTAGGTTCATTATTTAATAGTGACATAGCCAAAACTGACTATGACATCAGGGAAAATAAACTCTGTAGTTTTAGTTTTCAAAAAATTTGAAAACATTTCAATCCACTAAGATATTAAAAGCTGAAAAAAAATACTGTTTTTCCCTTCTTTAACATCTGTTAACATATTTCTAAGTAACATGTTTACTCTGTTCCTAAGTGCTTTCTTCAATATTATGGGTGTGATTAAAATTTCAAGAACAAAAACTAAGATGTATGATTTAAAAATTTAAAACATAGAGCAAATGTTGTACAGTTTATATTTTAAGATATAAACACTTGCTTCAAACTGGAATGATTTAGAGACGATCAGCATGGCTCCAATACAAGAATGACATATCATGTTACCACTATACATGTGTACATATATATTAAATAAACATATGGCATACAACTTATAGAATATTTTGCAGCTGAATTTTTTGTTAAAACCCATTCTTTCTCCAAAACGAAGGCTCTTCTCTACAAAACAATTGTTATAAATATAGGAAAAAATGCTAGAATGAGCCTGCTAGCGTGACACAAAGCTAAGTATGAACCCATGAAGTATTCATGACCAAACTGTGTGAACTGAATCTAACCAGGAAGGAATAATCAGACAAGCCCAAGACACAGAACATTCTCTACAAAAGAAGGGGGACAAAAAAAGTGGAGCAAATTGTAACGCTTCAGAAAGATTAAAGAGGCACACCACAATCTTCAAGAGATTAAAGATTCATCAAAAACATGAATCTTCATGGAATCCTGGGTAAGACAAAAGACATCTCAGTGGCAACAGCATGATTTGAACATGGATTTTATTATGCAACAGAACTAATTTTCTTAGGTATGATTATGATATTGTTGTTATGCCCTAATCTCTGTAGATGTATATGTATGCTCAAGTATCACAGGGTAAACCATCATGATGTAATTTATTTTCAAATGCTTCAACAAAAAAATGTCTGTGTGAGCATGTGTGTAAAAACAACTGGAGCAAAATATTAATAAGCGACAAATCTAGGTAAAAGATATAAGGGTGTTTACTGTACTAACCAATCTGTTTTCCTGTGGATTTAATTTTTTTCAAAATAAATACCTGGGGAAACATCCACTATATAAACTGTATGCAGAATAAGTTAAATTTGGTGTTATGCTGGTTAGTTACAAATAATTGTCTAAATCTTTCCCCAAATTCTTTTCATAACCTCTACAATTAAGGGAAAATAAAAATTTTAGGACAGAATAGATTTCTCACATTTGTTTTTTTTACTAATTGGCCAAAATAAAACAAAAAATCAACTTTTTAGGAAAAGGAAAAATAAAAATATCAATATTACAAAACCATCAAAATCTAAATTTTTAAACAACAAAAATTTATTTATAACTTGGCTCAAAATTAAATTGGGAATCATCTTTTAATAATTCAGATACACAATTATTTTATATAACTTGGAATAATAATTTTTAACATATTATCAAACCTAAAAGAAACCCAAAGTAAGTTGTGATGTTTAATTTTTATCTCCCTCAAAAAATGTGAAGCCCCCTTTGACCTGGCTTTCCTCATGCAGCTCCAGTGTCTAAATCTATAAATGATTCTAGTACTAGACAAATTCAAAAGCAAGCTTCTAAAAAGTGAAAAGACATAAAATTTTAAGTAACTTATTTTAAATCTACCTATAAAGTGTATTCTTTATATTCTTTACTCAAATTCAGAAAGAGGAATTTTATTTATATTACATGTACTATCAGTAGATAACCCCTACTTTAAGATTCCTTTCAAGCACTCCGCCGAAGATCTGTTAAAGACACCGTTCTTCCCAAGAACATCATCACTCCCCCATCCTCCATATACTTACCTGCATTACAGATGAAAAGGCTTTCTTTTCTCCTACAGTCTCTAGTGCTTTGTAGGTGGCACATAAGTAGAGGAGTTTAACTTCATCTTTTGCAGATGAGCTAAATTTGCTAAAAATCCATTTGAAGATCTTCTCAGCCTCATAGCTCAGAGATGCACAAAGAAGGCCAAGACAACAAGCTCCCTCCTGTCTCAATTCCTGAAGCAATTTGCTACTGTGTTTATTTTAATGCAAACAGAACAAAACAAACAAAATACAAAGAGGCTTAAGCTTTCAAAGATGACAAGAATAACATATCTTACAGTAGAATGTGTTATATGATTTAATTTTTATTCAGACTACACAAAAGGTTTAAGTTTTATCCACTCTAAGTATTCTATCTTCTCTCTCCTATAGTACATTTGTTAAAACTTTAACTTTTCTTTTATTTTAGAATCGATTATTTATAAATAGTAAAGAAAGGTTTAAATATACTAAAATTCAGACTTCAAATTCCATCTCAAACTATACTGATCCATAGGAAAAGGCAGCAACAAATGATCAGACAAAGTGAAGTCACTCAGTCGTGTCCGACTCTTTGCAACTCTGTGGACTGTAGCTCGCCAGGCTCCTCTGTCCATGGGATTTTCCAGGCAAGAATACTGCAGTGGGTTGCCATTGCCTTCTCCGGAGGGTCTTCCCAACCCAGGGATCAGATAAAACTACTATACAAATAATTATATACCTTGTAATATTCAGTATCTGAGGACTATAAAATAGGGAACAGTAATAGTTAAATATAATAAACTTAGATTTACACTGATTTAAGATTAACACTGATTTAAGTCTTATATTAATGAGTAACTACACAAAATAAAACCATCCAAAAGCAGTAAGATTCATGACGTACTGAGATGAGTTTTGGACGCTTTCCAACACTGCAAGTCTTTGGGAATCACCATATGAAGAAATGACTGCACACCTCTGGGGAACCCCAGCAGCCCTGGAGACTAGATGGCTTGAATCCACTATTGCCCAAAGGACACACCCTTTGACCTCTACTCTCTAAGCAGTTTCAAAATGCTCTGGTTTACAAAAGTTAATTGGATGCATTCACGCTTACATTCAGAGTTTATGTCATTCTACAAGTCAGTGCTCAATTATTTAGTCATGCTGACAAATTAAAATAAAGAATGGCTCTCCCTTTCAAGTGGGTTCCATTTGTGTGTGTGTGTGTGCTCATTTGCTAAGTCCTGTCTGACTCTTTGCACCCCCACAGACTGTAACCTACCTGGATTCTATTTCAGTGGTAATTAAGGTTTAAATAATTTAAAGAAAGATGGCAAGAGAACTCAGTGAAACATTAAATATGTTATAAATGAAGTCAATAAGCTTATCTCCCTGTATACTTTTTAAATTTCTCTTAATTACTTACCTTTCATTAAGCACATCATGTACAGCAGCCAAGATATTATCCAACTGCTTAACTAGCACCTTAAAAAAATTAATAAAAACTTCAGATTTCTCTACTTTTAAGAATAACATTATGTACTTTTTCTTACTTCTGGTTCCCTCCAAATTGTAACTGGACCACACCTTACTTTTCTTATTATTCCCAGGTCCCAATTATATCAGGAGGGTCATAAGTTTCCTTTCAGATTCTGAAAGAAATTTACCCATAGGAAATATACAGCCATGATCATCAATGGGAGAAAAACCAACAACTCTTATTTACTCTGAAATGCATTTTTAAAAAGGTGAACTGATGGACAGAAGAAGAGGTAGAGACATATATGATAAAGTCATAAAGTGGTAAAGTGTTAATGACAGAATTTAGATGCCATGATATTCATTGTAAAATTCTTTCAATTTACTGTGTATTTGAAATTTTTCATAATAAAATCAAGCAGAGGGGCCTGGAGGAAACCTGATTTGAACCAAATGTCATTTGACTCACTACACCGTTTTCATTAACTGTCTCCTGTTCTGTATCATGTTCTTAACAGTAGGAGACTTAGTTGTAGGGCAAAGACATTTTAACTGCTCCTATACTTTATTCTTTTTTTCTAGCCAGGCCAAGTAGCTTGCAGAATCTCAGTTCCCTAACCAGGGACTAAACTCAGGTCAAGGCAATGAAAGCCCAGAATCCTAACCATTAGGCCACCGGGGAACACCCTCCTGTACTTTAAAGAGTTTTTCCATTTATTTAGCCCTGGCCAAACTTACCCATGAGCAAATTATGTACCTCCTACTCCAGTTTCACTTATGGAAACAGAGAGATATTCTGTCCCAGAACACAGAATAAAAAAGTTCCAAGGACAACAGAATAAATATGTAAAAGGTCAAAAATACTTTATCACAGAAGGAACCGACACGGATCCAACATTTGTGGCTAAATTACACATTAGGGGCATGAAGTTCAAGATGATCATAATACAGGCCAAATAATCTGGAATTCCCTATTATTTTTCCTTAGAAGCAAACCTTTTCCCTTCTTAAACTACTTCAGATAACGTTACCTAGTGTACTAAAGATATGCAAAACTGATCAATATTTCCAAACATACTATACTGACCAGCTTATTTTCTGGTTGCTGAATAAATTCTTTCAACTGCTTTACAGTAGCCAGTCTTCGGTCTCTGTCATCTTCCCGGGTGATCCTCCGAAGAAGATTGGACAGTCGAGACTCATCAGAATAAGACATTGATCGCTCTGTGAACATAAACATTGAGGATGAATCAGCACAGAAACTTAATAGCCCAAACATTTTAAAGTATATTAATAATCACAGTCCATCAGACAATTAAAACAAAGCTCAATGAATGTAAGTCCTATAACATTTTTTTTTTATAACTATTTATTTTTAGCTGTGCTGGTCTTTGCTGCCACAGGGGCTTTTTCTCTAGTTTCAGAGAGCAGAGGCGACTCTCGAGCTGTGGTGTGTGGGCCTCTCATTACAGTGGCCTCTCCGTGGAGCTTGGGCTCTAGGGGCACAAGTTTCAGTCGCTGTGGCATGTGGGCTCCACATGGGCTCAGTACTTGCGGCTCCCAGGCTCTAGAGCACAGGCTCAGCAGCTGTGGTGCAGGGGCTTAGCTGCCCCGCAGCACGTGGAATCTTCCCAGACCAAGGATCGAATCCACGCCTCCGGCACTAGCAGGTGGATTCTTTACCGCTGAGCCACCAGGGAAGCCCAGCCGTGACACTTCTGTTCATCACTGTAAACCCAGCCCCGGCAGACTGCCAGGCACACAGGAGACCCCCCAGAAAGATAAACCTACACAGACACCTCAATCCAGAGAAACAACTGACAGAGAAAAGAGAAAGGCTTAGGAATTATTCTCTTCAGGTCTGTTCCAAACTGTTTTCAACATCCAGGTAAAGAGCACAGGTAAGAAACTTCAACAGGTTTAGTTAAAGTCACTATCAGCCAGAAAGAGACTACATGCTTCTCTTTCTCACCTAGGTCTCCTACTGGAAGGGAGCCTCTTGTTACATCATCAGTTTCCTAGGACAAAGTTTTGGTGAACTGCAATCACACATTCAGTTCAACAAATGTCTAATTACCATCTACCACGTGAAAGGCATGCCACCATAAGGACGGTGGCAAATCAAAACTTTTCTTCCCTTTTTTAATGACAAGAACAAGCAGGAATGCTCAAACAATGTTGAACACTACTAACCAAGATGGCTTTAAATAAAGTGTTAAATTTTTCTTTTTATATTTTCAATTGTGCAATTCACCATAACTAATGAATGTATGTTAACACAAACCACATTAAACGGTCTGACAGTTCCATTTCTAAGGAATGAAAGGAAAAGTGGTAATAAAAGAAATTGTAACATCTGAGAGAAGGAAGAAGATTTTTTAAAAAGCCTTAGCCTATAGAGTCAGCAAGGATGACTGCTAAAATGTCTTCAGGTTACTAGTCAAGAAATCTAGGCTGTATTTACAATGCTGCCACTAGCAAACTGTAACTCTGAGCCTGCAAGGAGGAGCTAGACTAAATTAGCTTTAGAGTCACTTCCTAACTCTACCATACCTAACTCTTAAGACTTCAAATACTATTGTAAAGTAATTAGCCTCCAATTAAAATAAATAAATTTAAATTTTTTAAAAAATTGAACAATGAAAAATTTTAAAAAAGACTTCAAATACTTTTAAGATATATTTCAGCCTATGACTTAGTCATTCCACTTTAGAAAAATTTACCTAAAAGAATCACTTCTTTTTTTTTTTAAGCTGCATGCAAAATTAAAAAAGCTCTATACAAAAATGTTCACCAAGATACACCACACACACACACTCCTCACTGGGAAAAAATGGTTATAAAGTAAAGGTCCAAACAGTAATTATATCCAACAAAGAGTATAAATCAGAAATCTTGACTTCTTAATCAGCTTTACCAATAAAATAAATCTCTCTTTCAGAAAAAAGGCCACTACCTCTAATCCTATGAATTGATTCAAGACACTTTACCCATTCAGTGAGGCTTGTGTTATAAAGCAAGAAGCAGTAACTGTGTGTTTAACTTTAGTAAAGGGACTGGGCCCTTTTCTAGAGTTAAACAGAACTCTAGGGGCCTACCCTCACCCTAGAGTTGAAGGACTTGCTGCAGAAGAGTCTATTATACACTATATGTTCAATATCTACTGTAACCAGGAAAATCCTTTCTTAAAAATCTTATCCAGTCTAATTTTAAGAGAATTCTTTTTAAAAGTATTAAAAACCTTTCTGGTAGAAATTTATGTTAGGGAACAGTTGAGAGGAAAAAGAATGCAAACAATTATCACCAACACATGTTTCTCAACTCAGTAAGCTGACCAAGTCAGAGATGCACAAGGCACTGGTATGAAACGAGACATTTAGGAGATGTCTCAGTGGAGGCATGTGCGATGGTCCCAGGTCACCCAGTCTTACCCTGTGATTTCCTCATGTCTTTGATGGCTAACGCACGACTGCCATGCTGAATACTGGTAAACTCAGGGCTGGTCACATTGTTAACCCTCAGCTCTTGCCCCAACGACTTCCGACCATAAGTATTTTCCCCAGATCCTCCATTGACACTGTAGCCACCTAAAAAACAGCAACATTTACGTTATTTCAATGGGCTCTTTGTTTCACTCCATCAATTCGACAGTTGGGGTTCTTCTGACTCAATTTGCAGCTCAACCAGCCTTTGCTTCTACTCTTTCTCTGTGATGCATGCCTTGATTTCATTTTGTTATCTTCAGTGGAAGATCAGATTTTGTACTTGAAAACCTTTTAGAAGTCCAGAGGAGAGACAGTAGTCAGGAAAGACTTCAGCCTCAGTGATAATACTATATTTTGGGGGCAAGAAAATTGTACTTATGTATTTTACTGCATGTGTAAAAAGTATATTTAAATTTATAATTAAGGGATAAACTTTCAAAAAAATGTTTTAAGAACAGCACTGTGTTTAATAATTATATTTAAAACATATTAGAAGAAAAGAAGGGGAGAGAGGGAAAGAAAGGGAAGGAGGAGGAAAAGGAGAAGTAGGTAGGTTAAAACACACACACACACAAAAGCATGCCTCTGGCAATAAGGAAATATATAATATATACCCTTTTCGTCATTCTGTATGTCAGCATGGATTCTGGTATCATCATGCCTTTGCCGAGACACCACAGCTGAATTTGAAGGCTGCAGTCCATAAGAGGAAGACCCACCCCTATCTCTGGATGAAGAGTATTTTAAATTATCTGGGTCGGCTGATGCACTATCAGTTCTGCAAAGAGAGAAGGGTATAAAGTTACATCTTTAAAAAAACATTTTGATAACCCAAATCGTAAATCTTTCTTCTACACAAGCCTCTTATCTTCTCATTGCTATTATACAAAAGCACTCCAACATCTAATAAGAAGTCTTTCAACTAGGAAGAGACTGTCAATGGGTCAAACACCAGCTTTTCAGTCCCTTCTACTATCTAAAGATTCATTCAGAAATATGAATAACTTCCAGGAATAGGGTGGCCAATTCAACACCTAAACTGGTTCCAGCAATGAAAGTTTCATGTCCTGTGAACTCCCTTAGTCCCAGGAAAACTGAGGTAGCTGGTCACCTGGCAGTCCGGGGTTCTTCTCACTTATCTTGATAAAAGGAATAGTTGTTTCTAAATCGCCTTCTCTCATAAGAAGGTTAACCAGTGGAAAATTACTCTTTTCAGTCATAAAAATAAAAAACACTGGCAACATATCAGGCAGGAACAAAGTGTTACCAAATTATTTTTAAACTACTGCCTAACGGCAATGTGGCACTCTGTCTCACCTAAATTTGTAACTTGATTATTTGGTGGCAAAACAGATTACAGCACAAAATCTGAAAGCATGCTCAGTCAGGTAATAGGAAAGAACACAGCTGAAAAATAAGATTATTTTAATGTATGATAATACTAAGGACTTCATTATTAATATTCTTTATATAAGCAATATCTATTAATAATAAAGACTGAGTCAATTTAAAAATATCTATTAAAATTATAAAAAGTAAGGAAAATAAAAGCAAGGTATCCAAGGAATCCAGTAAAGTTGAAGGTTGCAGTCCATAATCTATTTAAAATTCAAATGCTACCTAGAATAATCCCAGATATCCAGATATTAATAAACAAGTGGCACAGCCCCAAGGTAAACTCAGTATGCTTATCTAAGGATCATCTCTATGCCACAATGGCCCTATCAGTAAAATAGGAAGCTAAACTCTATAAATTTCTCATGAACCTTATTCTTTCTTCAATCAGCTATCAAGAAATAAGGTATCATGGCAACATATGAAAAATGTGAAGAAAAACGCTCCTCTAATACTGATATTTCTTAGGAGAGGAATGACCTTCTTGGGGGAAAAAAAATCATTCTTATGGTATTTACTAAAACACCTTCTGCACCATAATTTTTTGGTGACATTATCTGGGGACATTAAGGACACTGGCAAGAACAGAAACTTAGCTGTCTCTCAACCCCATTCCCCTCCCCATGTATAAAAAAGGACACAGTGTGTGTGTATTTTATCTAGAGTTTATCATCCTTTCCTTGTCCCCACCCACAAGAATACTAAATATTAAAAAGTTGCATAGGCTCAGACATCCTGATCTGAACCTACTGCAACCACTGTTACTATAGAATGTAGACAAACAGGTTCAATTAAAATTGGACACCTCCATGGCACACAAGTCTAAATTATTCCTAAAGGCTCTGAATCTGAAACTTGATAAAAATTCATAACACTAGCATACTAACTAAACATATGACTAAGGTTCCATAATACAGTATATTCTTCAAACATTCAGAGTTCACTCAACAAAGCTTAGAACTTCCAACATATAAAAAAATAAAATCTATGGAATTTTAAAAAAACGTATGAGGATATTTTCTAAGTGTAGTAAGTCTACAAGCATTTAAATGCCTTTACCATTAAATGAAGCATAAGAACTCCTTAAAACTTACATAATGACCTGCCCCATGCATCTACAAGTAGCAGACTCAATGAGCACCTATAATAAACTATAACATACCATTTCTAAAAGGGAATTGAAAAATAAGAGAATCTATAAGCTTTAATGATTTGGGCAGACTTTAAACTTGTCTGTATGTATGGCACCTAACACAACCTGGAAAAGGAAACTGTTAGCAAATGAATTAATAAAACAATTCTGAAACATCAAGATAATTAAAGTCTTATCAATATTTAAATAAATAGTAAAATACTCTGGATTTCTAGTGTCCGTTAGGCTTAATATAGATTACGTATACTATTCTTACTAGGAAGAGTTAAATATTTGTATCTTTTTCTGGTGATACAGCAGTAAACACAAAGTAATTAGAGAATATGGGTTAAAAAAAGATCTAGGCTCAAATCTCAGCTCCAGCACTGGAAAGGTACATGTGACTTTGCACAAGGAAGTTAACTTCCAAGCCTCTGATGTCTGTTGCATAAAATGGGGATAATATCTATAGATTATGTGATGTTTTTATAAGGCTTATGAAAGATAAGTTCTTAAGAAATACTTAGCTTACGAGGTACACTCAAAGTCAGTAGGTCCACAATACTAAATATACTCAAGATTTCCAGTGTAACAGATAAATATTAATCATTAATGAACATATGAATACAATCAAAACAAGTTTTTATACTCAGTATACAATAAGGTGACTTTAACTTCTTCATTGAAAAAATTAAGCAATCTACTGCTACCAAGAAAAGAAATCCATTTCTACTTAGGAATCACATAAAACTAAACAAACAAAAAAACAGAACAAATCTCCCAATTTGTTAGAAATAAAATCTCATTAGTATATACACAGAGTATATACACAAATAAACACAGAAACTTTTCTCCCCAGAATTTGAGTTTTCGGAAATATAATGAAAAATTCACTAGAGTAGAACTACTGTCTCAGAAATGTCTAAAAACTTCCTGGTTTCCAGGTTCTTTTAATAGAAACCGATCAAACTACTTCTAACCAGAATGCAAGTTATAGATATTCTGAACCCAAAGACACAAAATGGTTCAGCATTTATATGAAATCTTTCTTTTTGTAAGATCTAGACAGCTTAGTTCTCAAGAAGTCAGTACCAGGCAGTTAGCATCAACAAGATCATCCCAGTCCAATAAATAGAAAACTGTTAAGAATGGAAATAAGCACTTAAAATGAGGCAATCAAAGGGCACTAAAAAGAAAATGCAGATTGATCTCAAAGAGGCAGGCATAAGTGTTAAGCTAGTTGTAAGGGCTGAAAAAACTATCATCTGCCAGAATTAGTATCTCAATTTAGTGATAAAAGAAAATGTATTTGTTAAGACTATCCTAGCTAGGACCCAAAAATACCTCCACAGCCCCTTTAATACTCTAAAAATATTATGGAGAGACAGGGAAAAAAAAAAGAAATGCATAAATTCCCCAAAATGATTAAACTGAAGTTAAAGCCTGATGTACATGCCACATGAGAGGTAAGTTTCTAAAGCTCATACCTCAAAAATCGCATACTGTATAATATGGAGCCTTTGTGATGTTTTTGCATCAAGTCAATCTGTAAGACAGTAGTTACAATATTAGTGAGGACACTGGGTTAAAACATTTGTTTTCCAAACATGAAGCAAATATCACTCATGGGTTAGGTGCTTTTAGTTGCACTATGGCCTTCTAGGGTTCATATGCTGAAGCAGAAACAGATGGAATGCCACTCTCTGCCTTAGAGGACAGAGGCTCGAGGTGGCAGCAAAAAAATATTTAGAACCAAAGAGAATTTAAATGTTAACTATAACATACAAATCACATGCAAATACAGTTTCCACTCATTTTAGTTACCTATTATCAATATACAGAAAATGTAATAAATCAGAGAGGTTATTCATTTTCACTGACCCCAGCCCTGAGACTTCACATCAACAACCTACCAAGTGTTCGGGCTAGTATGTCACCCCTAAATGTGGTTTTATAGTCCAGTTCTTGTAAGCATCATGAAAAGCAACTAAGGAGGGGGGGAAATCGGCCTGGAAAGGTGAAGTAAGGGAATTCTCGATCAGAAACCACCTCCATAAAGCACCCCAAAATGACTTGATGCAAACACCACACCTAGTGGTGCCGCCAGAACAAGCATGGCATTGCTTCAAGTTGTTTTTAACTAGGCTCATTAAGGGCTTTCACTCGAATGGTGAGACCTAATTTGTAGTGAGGATCAAGTAGGAAATGAGATCTGCACTAAAGCCAATGAGGTGGGAATGTGTTAATTCTCTGAAGCAGTGGCACTCAAAGACAGAGAGCATTACTATCACAAAGAAGCTGCAGAATATGCTGTTTTTCATACTACCAGTTCATACCACCAAAATTTACCTTTTAAAAATAAATTCAAGGTTATCCCTGTGATGGCTCTTACTCACCTGGATTCAGACATACTTTCAAAAAAGTGTGAGAGAAAAGATGAAACTATGCATAACTCTGAGACTCAAGTACATCACGCTTTCACGTGAGAGACAACGCTCTGAACATGAATCTGTGGCTAAAAAAATGAGGTTGGGAGGCTGAGGGCCTTCATTACATGAAACGCCACAGCAGAAAATGGTAAGTTCAAATTTAGTAAAACAGAATTGAACCACCATACCAAAATTAAAAATTATAAGTGAGTTTACCTCAGTTTTACTATAATCAAGTATTAACAGTTAATATTTCTTGATGAAACGTCCTTACGTACTTAATAAGAATTAAGTATTAAATACCAAATTTTACCTATATATGGGTTCTTTGGTAATCAACTTTTAGTATCAATCAAACCTTAATTAGTTTTTGCAGTCTCAAAATACAAAAATATATTTAATTAACTGTCTTAAAAGCGTAAAGAATTTCACATTGCCCAAAGAGAGGCCTGAGCTTACCCCTCAACTGCTGGAAGAAGCTAAACACTTGGAATATAATGCCTAATAAGAGTGTCCCTGTCCACCTGGAAACTTTGGGTCATATCAGAAAGTAAAACTATGGGATTTATGGTGAGGCCTTTGAATCACATGGATCAACTCAACCTTTAGTAGGGCTGAAAACCTAAGTTCACGCATGTGGGCTCTCATGGGATCACGGACCCCATGAGAACTCTGGACACCAAGGTTGGGCTGGGCTGCCATGTTTGGTAACATTCCATACGTATTATCACAAATCAATACCAGGAAACAGGGAGAAGCTCTGAGTTTGGAAGTAACTGAGACTCTGCCCTATGTACCTTTACCCTCGGTTGATTTTAATCAACCTTTAGCTGCAATAAATTGCAAGCATGAGTATAACAGCTTTCAACGAGTCTTTAAGCCCTTCTAGTGAATTATCCAACCCAAGAGTGGTCTAGAGGACCCCCAAACTTGCAACCGCTATCAGAAGTAAAGGTGGTCTTATGGACATGTTCCTTCTAACTCTGTACCTATACTTAAAATCACTGAATATACTCTAATGCAAAATTTAAAAGGTTGTAAATTTTGTTTTTATGTAATATCTTTAGCAAAACATAGTTTTCAACTTCAATATAGTTTATATCCCTTTCAAGGAATCTCAAACACCATCTATTTGACAGACCTCTAAACCATATTAACCAAAAAGGACAAAGTAAGTAACTACGGGGGTGCCCACTAGAGTTCAGCCTTTGCTTCATGTGCAACTACGCTCTGTCTTCAGTGTAAACATTGTTGAATACCCCACTCCTGTGTACCTCTCTGCCTGCAACTGAGTCTTCAATGCTGCCCATGACTCCCTGGCTGGGGTTCTCTGCTTTTCCAAAACAGCTGCCAAACTTTCTGCACCTTTCTCTTTGCCCCAGTACCATCGCTGATAAAGATTCCATAAGTGACCTAAAGCAGCACAGCTAATTAACTATTCACATTTTCTCTGTACCACTAAAAAGGTTTTTAGTAACTTTAATTCCTGTGACTTTCTCTACTTTTCCCAATCCAAGTACCTTCTTTTGAACTTCCTTCTTTAATCAGTTTAGATTTCATGGTCTTTCATTTCAATAACTCTTCCTTAACTTCCCTTAATAATTCCCTCACACCAACCTGGCAAAATCCTAATCCAATCATCAATTACCCATCATCCATCAGTAAGTACCACATTCCCAGGTTCTTTCATCTTCCACATGCACTATGTTCCCCATTCTCTTCAGATTCCAAACACTCTCCTAAATTCCCTACTCCCTCTCTCCTTCCTTCTCTAACATTCTCTCTACTTGACCAAGAGGAAAAATAAAGATGTGATAACACACATGCACCCAACTCTAGAACTTTATGGGATTCCATCTATTCCTACCTTCTCGTAACTTTTCAAATAATCTTTCTCCTGTGGACTCAACCTTTTCCACCAAACTGAATCTTCTTAAACATGTAAAGTTTTCTAATATCTCCCACTTAAAAATATAAAAACAAATTAAAAACACATACACACACACAAAAAAAAAAAAAAACAGAAAAACTCCATCAATCCCACATCCCTCCAACTAACCAATTTACCTTTGCTCTTTGCAATCAAACAGAATTGTCTCTCCTCCCCATATTATTTCTTTACCTCTATTAGCTCCTCCGTCTACACCATTAAAACTTCTGTTCTATCACTTTTGGCAAAACCAACTAAGACCTCCAGGTTGCTAAAAGCAAGATATATTTCAGGTTGCTCCTTACTCATCCTTTCAAAGCAGGCTTTCACAAGGCTGCTGAGCAGGGCTGATCAGGCTATAGCCTGCACAAAGGTGCCTTACAGAGGAATGAAGTGGGCTGAATAAAAACTTCTTTTTAAAATCCTTACAATAACCCGGGCTCAGATCCTGATAATTCAAAGTAACTAGATTCTTTCCTTCCTTTGGCTTATAGGATGTTATATTCTGTATTTCTTCCTACCTCTCCACTTCTGCTTTTTCAGGCACCTTTGAAGGCTTACTCAGCCTCTTCTACCAAGCCACTAAGCCTTGGAGTTTCTCAAAGCTTGATCACAGGCCTTCTATTCATCTCTTCTGTAAACTATGCTGATGGCAATACTTATCACCTGCATGACATCGATTCCCAAATCTAGGCCTCCATCAAAGATGTGCACGCTGAGATCCAGACCTATATACCCAAGTATTTAACAAAACAAAACAAAAAAAGCACTTTTAATGTTCTAATGCCTCAAACACAACAACTGGCTCGTTTCTTCCCAGAACCCCCACTTTAATAAATGTGGGCATTTTCCAACAAATGGCACTATTTGGTCAGACAGACATATTACGTTGGTGCAAAAGAAACAGCAGTTTCACACTGCTGAACTTGGCCATTTGATATTGGAACACATTCTTAAATGTGGTTATGTTATTCATCATTTTAAAGCACATTTCTCGCTTTAAGATTTTTTGCTAATGACTTATTACTAGCTGTTTCAGCTCAGTTCAATTGTTCAGTCATGTCTGAGTGTTTGTGACCCTGTGGACTGCAGCACACCAGGCTTCCCAGTCCATCAACAACTCCCGGAGCTTGCTCAAACTCATGTCCATCAAGTCAGCGATGCCATACAATCATCTCATCCTCTGTCATCCCCTTCTCCTCCTGCCTTCAATCTTTCCCAGCATCAGGGTCTTTTCCAATGAGTCAGTACTTCGCATCAGGTGGCCAAAGTAGACACAAACTAGCTGTTTATATTTATTTCAGACTAGGGAAATGATGTTAGACAAAAAGCAAACCCAAGTGATTTTTTTATTCGAGTTCAAAATGTGCCATAAAGCAGTGGAGGCATCCCAACATCAACAACACATCTGGCCTAGGAACTGCTAATGAACATACAGTGCAGCAGTGGTTCAAAAACTTTTGCAAAGGAGACCAGAGCCTTGAAGATGAAGAGTGCAGTGGCCCCCACCAGAAGCTGACAAAGAACCACTTAGAAGACCATCAAAGCTGATCCTCTTACAACCACACAAGAAGTTGCCAAAGAACTCAACATGGGCCATTCTACGGCCACTTGGCATTTGAAGCAGAGTGGAAAGGTGAAAAAGCTCAATGAGTGGTGTCGCATGGGCTGACCAAAGATTTTTTTAAACTGTCATTTTGAGTGTCAGGTTGTATTCTACGCACCAATGAACCATTTCTCAATTGGACCGGGACGTGTGATGCAAAGTGGACTCTATATGACAACCAGCAATGACCAGCTTAGTGGCTGAACCTAGAGAAAGCTCCAAAGCACCTTCCAAAGCCAAACGTGAGCCAAAGAATGTCACGGTCACCGCTTGGTGGTCTGCTGCCAGTACGACCCACTGCAGTTTTCTGAATCCCAGCGAAACCATTATATCTGAGAGCACACTCAGCAAATTGATGAGATGCACCAAATACTGCAACGCCTGCAGCCAGCATCGGTCAACAGAAAGGATCCACTTCTCCACTACAACATCTGACCGCATGTTGCACAACCAACACTTCAAAAGTTGAACGAATTAGGCAACGAAGTTTTGCCTCATCCGCCATCTTCACCTAACCTCTCACCAACCAGCTACCACTTTCTTCGAGCACCTCAACAACTTTTTGCAGGGAAAATGTTTCCAAAACCAGCAGGAAGCAGAAAATGCTTTCCAAGAGTTCATCAAATCCCAAATTTTTACACTACAGGAATAAACTTATTTCTCATTGGCAAAAATGTGTTGATTGCAATGGTTATTATTTTGGTGAATAAAGATGTGTCTGAGCCTAGTTATAATGATTTAAAATTCATAGTCTGCAACTGTAATTACATTTACACCTACCTAATAGTATGTTTTCCACCTCTAGCTCTCACCTCTATTTCATTTCTCCCCATACTACAACAAAGACGCTTCTAATAAAACACAAATGTTTTGTCCTCCCACTGCCATTTTCATCTCATGGTCCTTACTTTTCTTTCAGCCAACTCTCCACACTCTTGTAATACTTTTACCTCTGTGCCCCACTCATCCCGTTCTTCCAGTGCTCCAGTCACCCTGCCAAGCCTGTCTGCATGGGATAGCCCTCCTTGGCCCTCATTAGTCTCTCAGTGCCCTTTAAGCTTTAGCTTTCCTGTGCAAAGTTCCTGATTCCCCTGAGACTCACTAGGAATCCCTGTTATGTAAGTACTACATGAGACCTAACAGTTCCTTAACTCTTACACCACTGGAGCAGCTTATTTACCTGTGTTCTGCCAGGAGACTGTAAAGTCCAGAAGCCTGTCAGTGTTGCGTATCACTGGATTCCCATTGCCTAGAGAGCAAAAAATTATTTCCTATGACTGCCTCTTCTCACAATCAAGGTCTTTCTCTTTACTCTAGAGTGCAGTCCCCTAACTTAACCCAACACTAATTTTTCTTCAAGACTCAACCTAGAACCCATACTCCCTCTCCCATATGTTCTATTAAAAATCAACAATGTTTTCTTGGTTATTTTCTACAAGAGCACTAATTAAGAGTAATAACTCCAAAAGATGAACTAAATAAGATAGTTCCAACCCTCTAAGAATTTACAATCTAGAAAGAAAAGAACTGTTAGTATAAATTCCAATTAGGAATATAAAATATTCTTTGATTTGAGGGGAAAAAAACCCTATGATTCAGTACTTTCTCTAAATTCTTAACAGTACTCAGAGTATCACCCTAGCTTGCACTTTAACAGTTCTATACTAGCTTCAATTTGTTCACTAGTTTGAGATGTCAGCACTGAAGGCAGATGTACAATATTATTTAACACCACACACCTTTCATAGGGAAAGGAGAACAGCATGATGCTGCAAGGAGAGTGCAGGGAAACTGGAAGATGACCTTGGATCAAAATCCATCATGATTATTTAAGTAAAAACTTTGTCTTGTAACACAAAAAAGAACCCAGTAATAGAAAGGGATGGATTCAGTAATACATTTAAATGAATTCTGAATTTTTAAAACCTACTTAATATGCATATTACAAGTCTCATTTTTGTGCAAAGCATACTATCAAGTGAAAAGACCACTCACAAAACCAGAGAAAATACTTGCAAATCATGTATCTCTTAAGAGTCTAGTATATAAAGAACTCCTATAACTAAGCAAGAAAACAATCAAATTTAAAAATGGGCAAAAGAACTGAATAGATACATGTCTATACATATGGCCAATTAGCACTGAAAACTTGCTCAACTTCACTGGTAAATGCGTGCTAAATCACTTCGATTGTGCCTGACTCTTTGCAACCCTAGGGGCAGTAGACCACCAGGCTTATCTGTCGAGATTTCCCAGGCCAGAACACTGGAGTGGGTTGCCATTCCCTTCTCCAGGGGATCTTCCTGATCCAGGGATCGAAACCAAGCCTCTTATGTCTCCTGCATTGGAAAGTGGGTTCTTTTAACACTAGCGCCACCTGGAGGAAAATGCAAATCAAAACCACAGAGAGAAAGCACCCATTAGAAGAGTCCAAAAATGTGTTAACGGTAAATAACTAATGTTGTGAGAGGTGGAAAATTTGGAGCCCTCATACATTACTTATGAGAATGTAAAATGCTAGAAACCACTTCAGAAACAGTTTGGCATTTCCTGAAAAAGTTAAACAGAGAAATACCACATGATTCAGCAAGTCGACGCCAACTGACTCCCAAGTATATGCCCCAAAGAACTGAAAAACGTTCAAACAAAAACTTACACATCAATGTCCACCACAACACTATTTACAGTAGCAAAAAGGCAGAAACTCAAATGCATATCGAACAATGAATGGATAAACAAAATGTGTAAATCGATACAACGGAAGATTACTTAGCCATACCTACTACAACATGGATGACCCTTGAAAATGTTATACTAAGTCAAAGAGGTCTGACATAAAAGGCTACACGTTAGATGATTCCATTTATATGACATACCCAGAACAGACAAACCCATAAAGAAAGCAGATTTGCGGCTGCAAGGAGCTGGGAAGAGGGGAAAATTGGGAGTGATTGCTTAACTGGTACTGGGTTTCAATCTGGGATGACAAGAAGCTCTGGAACTAGATGTTGGTCACGGCTGCACACACTGTGAATATGTACTCAATACCTGTGAATTGTAAAATGGTAAATGTTATGTGTATTTTACCACAATTTTTTCAAAACTTATTTATAACATTCTTGAAAAGACAAAATTATAGGGGTGAAAAAAAGACCAGTCGTTATCAAGGACTAGGAGAAGTTGACTACAAAAGGGAACAAGGAAACTTGGGGGTGCGGGGTGGAGGGGATGATGGAACTATTGATAGCTTGACTGTAGTGGTCATTTTTTTTTTCTTTACAGTATTTTCTTTACATATTTCTTTACAGTAAAGATATAAAGATATAAGAGAAGGCAATGGCAACCCACTCCAGTACTCTTGCCTGGAAAATCCCATGGACGGAGGAGCCTGGTAGGCTGCAGTCCACGGGGTCGCACAGTCGGACACGACTGAAGCGACTTAGCAGTAGCAGCAGCAAAGGTATAAAAATAAGTAAAAGACCATCAGGCTTCCCAGGTGGCACAGTGGTAAAGAATCCACCTGTCAATGCAGGAGATAAAAGAGATGTGGGTTTCATCCCTGGGTTGGGAAGATCCCCTGGAGGAGGAAATGGCAACCCACTCCAGTATTCTTGACTGGAAAATTCCATGGCCAGAGGAGCCTGGTAGGCTCCAGTCCATGGGGTCACCCAGAGTCGGACACCACTGAGCAACTGAGCACACGAAAGGCCATTGATTTTTAATAATGTGATGGCAACCCACTCCAGTTCTTGCCTGGAGAATCCCATGGGTGGAGGAGCCGGATGGGCTACAGTCCATGGGGTTGCAAAGAGTCGGACACGACTGAGCAACTTCCTACTACTTCATGTTTTACACTGCCTACCAAATTTAGCAGTCATTTTCAATGGGGCTTCCCCGGTAGCTCAGAGGGTAAAGCATCTGCCTACAATGTGGGAGACCCAGGTTCAATCCCTGGGTCAGGAAGATCCCTTGGAGAACCCGCTCCAGTACTCTTGCCTGGAAAATCCCATGGACTTAAGAGCCTGGTAGGCTACAGTCCATGGGGTTGCAAAGAGTTGGACACAACTGAGAGACTTCACTTCTTCAATGGAAAAGCAAAAATGTAACACTAGATACTCTCCAGTGAAATCAAAGACTGTTAGTGTCTGAATTTACCAAACAGTAAAGAATTTACCAGATTCTTTACCACTGTGTCACCTGGGAAGCCCGATGGTCTCTTACTTATTTTTATACCTTTACTGTAAAGAAATACACTATTTCCTTTATGTTTGATTTACTGAGATACAATTTACATGCCCTAGAGTTCTTTTGAGTTTTGAGGAATGCAGATAGTATTTAGCACTAACTAAACTTCTCTCAGTGTCTGAACTTTAAGCTTGGGAAGGATTAACCTAGGCAGGATACAGAAAGAAACCTACTCATATTGCCTACTCATTTTCAAAAAAATTTTTTAAAGAGTCAAAGCACTCAGTTCAGTCGCTCAGTCGTGTCCGACTCTGTGACCCCATGGACTGCAGCATGCCAGGCTTCCCTGTCCATCACCAACTCCCAGAGCTTGCTCAAACCTATCTCCATCAAGTCGGTGATGCCATCCAACCATCTTATCCTCTGATGTTCCCTTCTCCTCTTGCCTTCAATCTTTCCCAGCACCAGGGTCTTTTCCAACCAGTCAGTTCCTCTCATCAGGTGGCCAAAGTATTGGAGTTTCAGCTTCACCATCAGTCCTTCAGTGAATATTCAGGACTGATTTCCTTTAGGATTGACTGGTTTGATCTCCTTGCAGTTCAAGAGACTCTCAAGAGTCTTCTCCAACACCACAGTTCAAAAGCATCAATGTTTGACACAAGCGTCAAAGCACCATGGCGAGCAAAATCAGAAAAATCACTGCTTGAGAGAGAGGCAGGCAATCCACTTCTAATCTATTTTATGTATGTTAAGTATTATGTACTTCATCTGGCATAAATTCATATCTTACTAGGCATTAAGAATACTGATAGCTATAAAATCTGATGTGCTTTTAATCCTCAATACAAATATGAATTCAATTCTCAGTATTCAACAAAAAAAGTTTTGTTAATGCTAAATAATTGTTCATCTGAAGGCTCCTGAATCTACAGCACCACATTAATTTGACTTACTCTCCTCAAGTTTATTTTCAACATAAGTTGGTTTACAGCCTTAAATAAAACTCTGCTTCAGCTACCATTTTTGAATCGCTTATCTTCCTCTTTTGTCAGCAAGTCCTGGAAGTACTTTAGAAACATCCCATTCAGCCTGGGAAATTGCCAAGATTGAAAGGGAATCTCTTACTCCATGACCTCCCTAGTAGAATAGAACAAAAAGACTGAAAGTCTACAAAGAAACATGTCCCACCCCCTCATTCCCACCCAAACTCAACTAAATGCCAAACATAACCCCTGAGGATAGAGAAGATTAATGATCACTGGAGAAGGAAACGGCAGCCCACTCCAGTATTCTTGCCTGGAGAACTCCTATGGACAGAGGAGCCTGAGAGGCTGCAGTCCACGGGGTGGCAAGAGTCAGACACGATTAAGCGACTACACCACCACCAAGAGATAAACACTAAAGGAATCCTAAAAGGAAAATTCTTGAAACCAGATTGGAACTCTAATCAATGAAAAGGATCAACATAAGTTGGTTTACAGCCTTAAATAAAACTCTGCTTCAGCTACCATTTTTGAATCGCTTATCTTCCTCTTTTGTCAGCAAGTCCTGGAAGTACTTTAGAAACATCCCATTCAGCCTGGGAAATTGCCAAGATTGAAAGGGAATCTCTTACTCCATGACCTCCCTAGTAGAATAGAACAAAAAGACTGAAAGTCTACAAAGAAACATGTCCCACCCCCTCATTCCCACCCAAACTCAACTAAATGCCAAACATAACCCCTGAGGATAGAGAAGATTAATGATCACTGGAGAAGGAAACGGCAGCCCACTCCAGTATTCTTGCCTGGAGAACTCCTATGGACAGAGGAGCCTGAGAGGCTGCAGTCCACGGGGTGGCAAGAGTCAGACACGATTAAGCGACTACACCACCACCAAGAGATAAACACTAAAGGAATCCTAAAAGGAAAATTCTTGAAACCAGATTGGAACTCTAATCAATGAAAAGGTAGAGTATTTTATAAGAAATGTGTGACACCATCTTTAAAAAGTCCTGAAGACTGACATTGGGGGAAGGGTGAGCAAAGTATAAACAAATCATCACTTTTTTTTTTTACAGGTCAAGAAAAATGATGTGGTTGCCAAAAATCACTCGTAACATATTAAGAAAACATAGTTCAGTTCAGTCACTCAGTTGTATCCAACTCTTTGCAACCCCATGGACTACAGCACACCAGGCTTTCCTATCCATCACCAACTCCCGGAGTTTACTCAAACCAGAGTCGAACATGACTGAGCGACTTCACTTTCACTTTCTGTCCATTGAGTCAGTGATGCCATCCAACCACCTCATCGCTCTGTCGTCCCCTTCTCCTCCTGCCTTCAATCTCTACCAGCACTAGGGTCTTTTCCAATGAGTCAGTACTTTGCATGAGGTGGCCAAAGTATTGGAGTTTCAGCTTCAACATCAGTCCTTCCAATGAATATTCACGACTGATCTTTAGGATGGACTGGCTGGATCTCCTGGCAGTCCAAGGGACTCTCAAGAGTCTTCTCCAACACCACAGTTCAAAGGCATCAATTCTTCGGCGCTCAGCTTTCTTTACAGTCCAACTCTCACATCCATATATGACTACTGGAAAAACCATAGCCTTGACTAGACGTACCTTTGTTGGCAAAGTAATGTCTCTGCTTTTAAGAAAACATAAATATTATGCAATCGACAAAGGTATTCTTTAAGAAAACTATTATCGAGTTAGGCTCTATTGCCATAATAGTATGGTATACCCTACAAGTCCTGGGCATAGTCAAGGATTTGGGCAACAGAAGAGCAATATTCTAACATGCGCCTCTTAACATGCATCACATATCTCAAATATAGTGGCAAGCATGGAAGATACTGAATTTCATATTCCACACATGATTTTCACCAGAGATATTACCAGAAACATCTTTAGCATATTCTCAAATTAGACACATGACTCCCCCACTCCAATCCTCTTAAAAAATAAATACACCTAAGAGAAACCTAAACTTCTTGGTTTTACTTTTAACTTTGCCAACACAACTATACTAAGACAGCAACTGGATTTTAAATGGACCCTGATTCCTTTCAACATCTCCAGTAACTCCTCTAGGACCTTTCGTCTTAGGTATCCTGGGGTAGGAAATACACCATTAACACCAAATTGGTGAAGAAACACACTACCTGTAATCAGTGATAAAATATGTATGGTAAACCCTCCTACCTAAGCACTGGAACTTCTTTTTCAGAGCTGTTCCTGAAACAGCCACATCCTCTTCTTTGTTGTACACTCGCTCAGTCGTGTCCAACTCTTAGTGACCCCACGCACCGCAGCATGCCAGGCTTCCCTGTCCTTCACCATCCCCTAGAGCTTATTCAAACTCATGTCCACTGAGTCGGTGATGCCATCCAACCATCTTGTCCTCTGTCATCCCCTTCTCCTGCCTTCAGTCTTGCCCAGCATCAGGGTCTTTTCCAATGAGTCAGCTCTTCACATCAGGTGGCCAAAGTATTAGAGCTTCAGTATCAGGACTGATTTCCTTTAGGATTGACTGGTTTGATCTCCGAACAGTCCAGGGGACTCTCAAGAGTCTTCTCCAACGCCACAGTTTAAAAGCATCAATTCTTCAGCACTCTACCTTCTTTATGGTCCAACTCTCACACCCACACCTGACTACTGGAAAAACCATAGCTCTGACTAGACGGACCTTTGTCAGTAAAGTCTCTGCTTTGTAATATGCTATCTAGGTTTGTCTTCTAAGCTGTCTAGCTTTTCTTCCAAGGAGCTAGTGTCTTTTAATTTCATGGCTGGAATCACCATCTGCAGTGATTCTGGAGCCCAAGAAAATTAAGTCTGCCACTATCTCCACTGTTTCCCCATCTACTTGCCATGAAGTGATGGGACTGGATGCCATAATCTTAGTGTTTTCAATGCTGAGTTTTAGGTTTACGTATCCTCCCTACATAGTTTTTTGAATGCTAGTGTTAAGTTTATGTTTAAGTATCCTCCCCTACTTAAACATAAAAAAATAAGAAGGTCTCACAGATATATCTCAAAAAACATGGACTCCTAAATCAAATAATTGGAAAATGAAGACACTTTTCACAAAAACCACATTATTCTTTCAACTGTAGAAATATTTATTAAATGAAGTCAGTTTGGGATAGTTACTGAAACATACTAGTAAGCAGCAGTCAAGAGTCAGGAAACACTGCTTCCACTGTGCTCAGCAGGAGCCAGAAATACACTGAGGTATTTAAAGTAGTCATAAGTTTGAGAAAGCTATGAAACAGTTCAAAATCATCACTTAAGCCACTTTAAACTCAAAAGGCCTATACAAACTCAAAAAGCCTACACAAACCCTATCTTTTTCTTCTAGTATATTTTACACTAAACACACATGTATCAGATTGATTTAAGTGGTATAAAATAAAAATCTTACAATAGAAAAAAATCAGTTTTTAAGATATGAAGTTCCTTAGGAGAGAGCACTGACCCATTCTGAGTAAATTTATAGTGCCGTAATTTAAAACAGTACCAAAATTTCATGATAGCCTAATACAGTATATACATTATATAAAAATACAAAATTTCATTAATTCATGCCTGTTTAGATGATATATATGGTCCTTCTTTTTTTATATATACTTCAAAACTATATATACTTCAAAAGGGCAGAATCAACCCTTTTCAGGATTCCGCCAATTCCTTTAAATCAAACACAAATACATACTAGAATAGGGGAGAGAAACACAATACAGCATTCAACTGATGTTCTTACAAGAATTAGTTCTTAAATTCCAACTGTATAATTAAAGTTAAGCAAGGTACAAACTACCTTCTACCTACCCCATCTGTATTTAATTCCACTGCACCTTCTCTACAATAAATGCGGTCACAAAGATTAGATTATTTTTGCTGGCCCACAGTTTCAACTGGTATCAAATTCTAAGAGTGTGACTTATAAGATATAGAGAAAAACAACAAATTTAACAATTATATGAGCTTCCAGTCATATAACCTCTATCAGACTTGACATAAATGCCCTTTGTGAAATTTTTATAAGTAACTACACACACATATATACACATTGTGGAGTATTAGAACAGAAAAATGAAATTTGAACTTGAGTCTAGGTACATGTGTGTAGTCAATTCTAAAACTCTTTGAGGAAGAAATAAAAGAGGGACTTTCTTTAAAATTCCTAATTTGATTCAGATGTGGCAACGTAAGTATCATTTGCACAGTATTTGGTAGTTTTGAAAGTAATTTCCCAAACTTTATCTTTAACCCACACAACGCTATTATCTTAGGAAAAGCAAGAATTACCTCCTGAGGGACAGCTGGTAATGTCAGTACAAAAGACCTCTATCTTCTCATGCTTAGTACACTGCTGTTTTCATGACATTAGCCTCTCAAGACAAATATTTGTAAAGAAAAAAAACTAAAAATACACACATTCTTAAAAGCAAATATATCTTAGAGAAGAATCTAAAACACTCTCGTTCTATTTTTAACTCCTTCAATGTAACTGTATTAAGACAACAAGCGGATTTTTAAATAGACTAAAAGGGGGGGAGAAGAGCACTGTAGTATAAGTTTTATATCTTCAATAAGACTACAATAAAAACACAGTGAATACTAGCATTATAGAAGCTATGCAAGATAGGCCACTAAGGACACAACCTTTATTAAGCACAAATTTATCTTTAATTCCAGTATTTTCAAAAAAAACAAACAAGGTACCATATATTAAAATTATCTCAATATTTCAAATAAGGACAATTAATCATTTCTAACAGTCAAAAGTCTAACCCAAGTCCTTCAAAAACAATACAAACGGTGATTCAAGGTAGATTTCTCTATAAACCAGACTAATGAAGACACTAAATCCCAAGTTTCATTATCTTACTTTTGGGAAACCATTTTCACTGTACCTTTATCAAAAGAATAGAAGGACAGCAAGAAAATCAATCTTTTTAGAAAAGAAAACCCAGGATGTGTTTTCTGATTAAATACGTATTAATTCATTTTTACCATACTGTGTAATACTGCTAATCATCTTTGAATCTTTTTAGTCATCTAATCAGAAGACAGTCCCATCACACAGAGGACAGAAAAAAGTCTGACATCTTTCCTCATATTAATAGATTTTTCTGCTTAATTTCTGACAAATCACAGGAAGTCAACATACACTTTGTCATTAGGGCAATGAGTCTGAATTTTCAGCATTAGAATCAAAGCACAGAGACTAAAGTTACATAATTGAGACAAGGGTTCCAGGTCTCATGTTATCAGGAATATAAACTATGAAGACCTTCAAGACACGGAAATAGCAAGAGTCATGAGTTGTTTCAAAGAACTAAATATTACAATTTGAAAATTAAAATTCCAATTACACACACAATATACACACATCTTTTAAAATCAGATTAAAATACTAAAAAGAAAAATTTTCAATTTAAATGAGAGGGAAGTTTTTTAATTCAGAGAACTTCAGCAGTAAAAAAATTAAATTGTTGTCACTGCTGTCAAATACAGAGGAAAAACTAAAATATATCACTATATAGACGAAGACATGCTTACTATTGAAACCTCTTGACTAATCGGCAGGAAAGTATAAATAAATAAATATATCTCAAAATAAATATATACTAAGTACTAAGGTTAACATTTTTTTAATCTGCATAAATATACATATAATTCAGCCACTGCAGAACCTACGATAACTTTCTCGTGGACCTATAAGAGCACTGTCAAGGTTCTTTATTGATTAAAAAAGGTAAAGGAAAAAAAAGTAATGCCTTTCCTAATTAAAAAAAAAAAAGATATAGCATAATTTAGGAAACTCCATACCAAAAAGCAAATTACAATTCTGATATTAGAAACTCCTTTTTTTTTTTGGCCTCCAGGCTTGTGGGATCTTAGTTCCCCTACCAGTGATCAAACCCAAGCCCCCAACTGTGAAAGAGCTGAGCCCTAACCACTGAACTGCCAGGAAATTTCCTGGAAACTCCTCTTTTGAAAAAGATTTTAATAAACACAGAAAGTCTGTAAAAGGTTTTTACATAATAAACATGAGATTCCAGACATTCTATGAATAGCAACATTAACTTCTGAAGGAATGATTTCTAACAGGGATACAATCTCCTTTTTTCAAAGGGTGTGAAAATGCCTATGAAAGAAACTTGTTGATCTTGGAATTTGGGGTTTCAGTCATTCCCCAATCAGTAGGCATACAACTGGCAAGAGGTTTGTTTTCTTAGGCATTCTAATGGAAGGCCAAAAGAGGCTCAACCCAGTGCTTAACTTTTTCGTGATTAGACTACTTAAATAATGTACAAACAGATATGGGATAAACTGTCAGTGTGTAAACTAACTTGAAATACATGGGCAGAGACTTCCCTGGTGGTCCAGCGGCTCTTATGGCTAGCCTATGAAAGAAACTTGTTGATCTTGGAATTTGGGGTTTCAGTCATTCCCCAATCAGTAGGCATACAACTGGCAAGAGGTTTGTTTTCTTAGGCATTCTAATGGAAGGCCAAAAGAGGCTCAACCCAGTGCTTAACTTTTTCGTGATTAGACTACTTAAATAATGTACAAACAGATATGGGATAAACTGTCAGTGTGTAAACTAACTTGAAATACATGGGCAGAGACTTCCCTGGTGGTCCAGCGGCTCTTATGGCTATACACCCCCAATGCAGAATCCCTGATTAGGGTACTAGATTCCACACGCAAAAACTAAGATCCAGGACAACCGAATGAATAAACGTACTTTTTTAATAAATAAACAGGTGAGCAAAGTATTTCTTCAAGATGGATAAAACTTCATGGCCCTAGTTTGATCTGGCCACCTCAGCCCACTAGAACACTGTCCCTTTGAACTTTTTCAATTAACTTAATGAAGTTGCTGCCTCAGGCTAACCAGACCACTGTATAAGGAGCTGCTGCTGCTAGGTCTCTTCTGTCCGACTCTGTGTGACCCCATAGACGGCAGCCCACCAGGCTCCCCCGTCCCTGGGATTCTCCAGGCAAGAACACTGGAGTGGGTTGCCATTTCCTTCTCCAACGCGTGAAAGTGAAAAGAGAAAGTGAAGTCGCTCAATCCTGTCCTACCCTCAGCGACCCCACGGGCTGAAGCCTTCCAGGCTCCTCCGCCCATGGGATTTTCCAGGCAAAAGAACAGTTTCCCTCAAAACGTCTCCTACAGTAACAGTGTTCTAAGTCCTGAAGTTAACTTTGAACACAAAAATAAACTTGCAGAATTCCATTTTCACATATTTAGATGAGAAAGAACACTCAGATTTAGAGCGTTTACTATTTATTGATGCGCTAATAGGGAAGGAGGAATACAGAGGGAAAACCATTATGGAGAAGATACACAAAANCCTGAAGTTAACTTTGAACACAAAAATAAACTTGCAGAATTCCATTTTCACATATTTAGATGAGAAAGAACACTCAGATTTAGAGCGTTTACTATTTATTGATGCGCTAATAGGGAAGGAGGAATACAGAGGGAAAACCATTATGGAGAAGATACACAAAAAACTCATACAGTGAGTATTATTAGAGAAGTTATTAGAGAAGGCTGCTGCTTCTCACTGAGGGGTGGCAATTAGGCTGAACAGCATGAAAACACCCGGGTCAGGCACTCTGAGAAAAGCAATCTATGCGGTAGCTAAACACAAGAACAGGATATTCAAAGGCCCTAAATAAGGCAGAAATTAGTCTGGGGAGTGCTTTGGGGCAAGTACACAGAAGCAGCAGAGAAAATAACTCACACTCAGCCCTCGGGGATTTAAACTAGTTGGGGGAACAACAACAAAAAAGATTGAAGTGCTCAGCACAGTTAGCTTTCACTGTAGATTTGTAGCAAGATTTGGAAAGAAGGAGCACAGAGGGCAGAGGCAGGCTAAGGATCTTAAGGGAAGCACATGCTTACAGTAGAGACAGCACGATAAACAGGAGGTTCAAGAGGCCACAGAGAGGTTTGTAAGCCTGTTACCTCACAGGAATAAGTTTAGCCAACAAACTCAGAAGAGCTCCTCTGTGTCCAGGACTCAAATGCCTGAAAAGGTTAACAGTAGATCCATCTGAAACTACTTTCACAAAGCTCTTCAGAGATCCCAAGTTTGTTTATAGCAAAAAAGGAATAACAGAAATATGTTGAAGATGATAAGGTTATCAATCTGCAGAAACCATAAGTTGGTAATAAATTACAAGATAATATTCAAAGATTTCCTTTCTACAATAACTTTAAGGCAAGATCCACATGTACAGTCTGCCAAGGTTCTGTTTTGGTTTGGTCTGGTGGTGAGGGTGGGACAAGGTGCAGTGGGTAAGGAAGTTGCTGCTGCTGCTGCTAAGTCACTTCAGTCGTGTCCGACTCTGTGTGACCCCATGGACTGCAGCC